>CM064515.1:10998804-11498804 GCA_032716605.1 Paralithodes platypus | reverse complement strand
CAAAGGAAGTGGTAATAAACAGGAATGAATGGAGAATGCTTGTGAATAGTTGAGTGAACACGTGGTAATTTGGGGGAAGGGGTCGGGCGCAAGTTGGACTAGATAATAGTCCATCAGGCGCCTGGCCCGGGGAGACGATTAATATGAAGGGTGCGCCTGGAAGTGTGGTGGGCGGGCTTGTGGCTGTGGCTCCGCTGCATGTCTGCCTGCCGAGATCGGAGCCTCTCCGGGTGATCGGGGGCCGGGGGAGTGCTGGAGCGACCTTGGTGACCCTGGTCTTTGGGTGTTCTCCTGGGTGACCTAGTTGTGTGTAAATTTTTGAGTTTTGTCTGTTTGTTCGTTGTTCTGTCTTGTGTTTTGTGTTTTCCCTGTTCTTGCTCTGTCTTGAGTCGGCCACCCCCAAGAAAAAAAAAAAAAAAAAAAAATTAAATAGAGTAAAATTGAAAATAAAAACCAAAATAGGAAAAGTGGGGATTGGGCCTGAGCATACATACATACATACTATTCAAACATTGAATAATCTTGGCCCTCAAACATTTACACACACACATAAACTCTCTCAGGTCCCAATAAGTTATTCAATTTCCATGGACAGGCGACACACTGTCTGGGCAGCTGAGGTTTTCTCTTTGTTCCCGTTCACCCAGCCATGAAGGGTTACCAGATATCCCCACATGTAACTAGTATACCAGATATATCGCGTCCAAAATGGACACGATCGCGTGTTAACTGTGGTTTTACCGAATTTCGAGAAGGCTTAAGGACGCGATCGCGTCCACCTAGGTGCAATAGCAAAAGTGCCTTAGGACGTGCGCGAGAGGGTTAATATGACAAACATTGCTTGTAAGTCTCCAACAGATACATAAATACAAGCTTAACCCTTAAAGATCGGGGCCGAACTTAAGTCCTGCTCCAATTTGCTGCAAGTTAGGAGCATTATTAAGTCTTTTAAAGGGTTAAAATCGAGTGCAAATGGCCGGGAGCGCAGCGGGCCAGACAGCCGACTCCCAGGGCTTACCGCCGCCCATTAACTCATGTTCCCTGTGTTCTCGAGAGGCCGGCAGTGTAGCCAGTAGTGAGCATAGCTGGGAAAAATATGCAGCTATACGCTAAACTCCCATGTTACTGGTATCACTGTATGAGAACCAGGAGTGCTACGTAGCTCTTTCTGGTCTCATTTTGAAGCTTTTAGCGCCTAGTTTTTTGCCAAATATTTTTGTTTTCAGGAGGGCCTGAATATGCCCAAATAAGCCCAAAACCCCCCACTAGACAAGGGTTAAACATAATAACACACACACACACACACTTGGGGGTTCACAGTTCTCTTAAATTTTGCACAGGTTGGAAAATATATGAGCTCTGAATACCCTTTCAAAATCCACTCAATGTGTACAATGCTTTGAGAGCTACATGTATATGACAATCACCCCACCCCCATCATGGATTTATTCATAAGCAGCTGCACATTATGAGTACAAATATACATAGATAAATCACTAATGCAAACATTAACTTACTCGCATCATCAACACAAATATATTACTTATGATGGATAAGAACGTAAGATAATTAAGTGGAGTGAATTTATGCTCGTTTATATCAAAATATAGTACCTTAATTGATTACCTTATAATGAAACCCAACATGCCGGCATTCATCTTAATCACTACTTCGATCATTATCAAATCAATAAAAACTATTAATCATATCATAAATACATCTAGGGAGTATTCCTGAAGCCAGTGGATAATATATTTAGTGTCACTCACCGACTATAAGTACAATTAACCCCCTCCATCATTTATATTAACTTACTTACGGGTTGGCAGAGTGCCCGGTATTTCCCCCACAACACTCTCTCTTACACTGAGGGACCGGTAGAAGTCGGAGGAATTTGGGGTTGCCACCAACCGACAGATTCTGATCTAACTTACCTAACTTACTGAGCTCCATATGACGCGATTTCGCGTCATAAACTTATTATTGAGCTATTTCACTAAGTTCTTATGACGCGATCGCGTCATATGATGCTCGTGTACCGCCATATGACGCGATCGCATCATAGATGACGGAGAGGGTTAAGTTTAGCATGGTAGACACCTTCACCCTCACAGTAGGTAGGTAGGATTAGGTTAGGATAAGCTACCATGACCTTCCTTGTAAATTAGAGTACCAGCAGTGACTGAACGCAATGCAATGAATGAATGTGTAATGAAAGTTGAGTTTTCCCGGGACCCCAGGAGAATGAGCGAAACATTATACTTAATCAACATCCAAGGACGTTTGAGCGAAATGAGAACCTAGGTATTTTTGTGAAACTCCCGCCTCACTAGGAGGTAATACCTTTATGAGGTAATTGTTCTAGTCGCTTTGTGAAATACTAACAGGGACATCATCTGGTGCATTTTGTCTTTGTTTTTTTTGCGAATAATCAATCACTTTAATTACTGATATTATTGCACAATATCAGATGTAGTGATGATTGAGTTTATGTGGCAATAGTGATGACTAGACGGGCATTGTTTTACACCATTGTAATCATTGCAGGCAACCACTACCTGTATGTGAAATAAGCGAATAGTTGCCCTAACTTACAGTCACTTGACAGTCATTGCCTGTCCTGAAAGTATGCAGCTTATAATTATATGCTTATGTTTAATTCATGGATTCTGTGTAAGTGTATTTATGTGTTGGTGTGTATGCTTTTATAAAAGCTGGAAAGTGTGCGTTTGTGTTTGTGTGGAGAGTCCTACGCACATAGCGTGTAAAGCCGTGTGTACAATGAGGAAAGAGGATGGACTTGACAGGGTATTCAGAGCTCATACAGTTTTCAACAGTGTGCGGGATATACGAGAAGTGTGGGTCTGAGTGTGTGTGTTTGTGTGTGTGTGTATATATGTGTGTGTGTCAACACTTATTGGAGACTATTTATGACCTGTAGAAGTTATATTTATGTGACTGCAACTGTACATTCGACTGACTTTGCTTGTTTTATTTACAGTATGTCATACTGACATTGAAGTGTGACGAAATGTTTATAGCTACTGACTATCAAACAAACAAATAAACAAAATAATTATTAGCCTTTTGTACAATTTGATCATGGGCGATTTAGATATTAATCTTACTTGACATAACTAAGGCTGAACCTTTTAAATAATAATGTATATTAAAGGCTCCTAAAATATATTATCATATGTTTTACAAACGCGTAACTGATCGGACTTCGCCAATAAAATCTATTTTCATATTAATATGTTTAACATTTTACTAATACAGAATACACAAATCTACTTTTGCCTAAATATTTTTGGTACTTCATTGATGAGTAGGACTACATGACACTAAGAATGTTAAAATACCTTACATTGTGATTTATTGGCTACACGTACATAATAGTTAATTCTTGTCTACTTAGAGTTAAAAATACAAATAATGAACACAATTCATAGAGAGATACTTCTATATGAATTCGAATCTTTACATCAGTGATTTTGATGAAATGAACGATGTAACAACATTGTTAGATTGACATTCTAGATAGTTTAAATACTGTTAAATGATTATGATGAAAGGAAGAACGTGTCAAGTAAATGAGGATGATAGATAGTATACATTAGGAATATCCAGATGAATAAGTCTATCACTATGTATGCTTTTGAAAGCATTTGAAATATACAGTACATGGTAAGTCTATTCAAACATTCAATATTCTTAGCCCACAATCATTTACACACACATTATGTTAAATATAGTTAAGCTAATCTGCATATGTGATATCTTCCCAAATACTTCATATGTATTTTATACACGTTTACAATAATTACCTTTCTGATGCGTAGCTCGCCCTTAAGAACGTTGAACCCTCCAAGATGAACCAGCTACTCAGCGAAACAACAAACCACCATCGTAACCAAGAAGCACAAACGCCGACACACAAAAACCACAGCCCAAACAACTGCAACGCCATGTAATACCAATCAAACCACATACCGTATCCAACTCACTATTTACACCATCTGCTAGGCATGCCTTAAACCACCATTACATGAAACACGCCGGACAATCGCTCCCCACTATCGCTAGCACAACCTCTTTCCACGATCTCTCCTTTCCGACCCCCTTCTCCTCCCCACATCGCATACACGCCCCCACTCACGTCATCAGCTGATGACGTCATCGCATCCTCGATAATTTAATCATCAGGGTAATCTACCCTACAAATTATAGATACCCTACATGCGATTATACTATAGGTAGTACAGTATAATTATATTATACATAACATATACATTTACTTAATTACCACCCAACTCTTTATCTAATTTGCAAAGGGTAAACAACCATACCGGTCGTTTGCAGGCCAACCATACTAGTTGTTTGCAGGCCAATTTGTAGCCAGCACATCAAGATTCTAACACATTAACCCTCTCAGGTCTCGGTAAGTTTTTTTAAGTCTCCATGGACAGGAGACTCACTGTCTGGGCAGCTGAGGTTTTCTCTTTATTCCCGTTCACCTAGCCATGAAGAGTTGCCAGATACCCCGACATATAGACTAGCATACCAGATATATCGCATCCAAAATGGACGTGTTCGCGTTTTTAGTGTGGTTTTATCAAATTTCGTAAAGGCTTAAGGACGCAATCGCGTCCACCTGTGCGCGAGGGAAAAGTGCCTTAGGACGCGAATGCGTCCTCACGCGCGCGAGAGGATTAACCCAGGAACGTCGGCAAAGCTCTTAAGAAGTTTTACTGGGCAACGGCGGCAAAGCTCTTAATATAAGAGGGAAGGCCTAAAAAAAACATTTCAAAAGGCCCCAGTAGCACTCAATTTTGTTTTTGCTTTTTTCCCTGTACCTCATATCACTCCTCCACATCCCCTCCTTCCCCCTTTCCCCTCCCCCCTTCAATTATCACCAATTTTCCCTGTTATTCCCTAATTCGTTGGTATATTTTTGTGCTAACATTAGCAAACTGTTTGGAGGATGTGCTTATGTGCCTAGCGAGTGTGTTGGCAGAGCTAGATTGTGGGTTAAATGAGTCAGTCAAGCTTGAGGCCTTGCAAGGGGAGAAGTTGCCTCACATTGCTCCACATTTCATGAATGGGCTGCTCCATGTTTATTCGTGATTTTGACCACAAAAATGATATTTCCATTTGTTTATTGTTGTTTTAGGTTACTATCTTCATAGTGAAGGTAAAATAGGCGCATATGAATAAGTAATAACGATATTTATCGTAAAATGACGATTATAGGCATGAATGGAGCCTAATATCGTCGCCCAGAACAGTGGTGTTCAATACACCCAGCTCGCCGTTTATAGGTTAATATGACAAACAATGCTTGTGAGTCTCCAATAGATACATAAATACAAACTTAACTCCTTCAGTGCAGGCTGTTATATAAAAAATATGGTCATCGCTGCGGCACTTGTCATATGACAATTGCCAAATTTCTGCATTGAACAAGGACTGGGAGGCAGGCGAGCGAGTCAAAGCAGCGCGGGACCATCCCATCCACCGCCCACCGTGCCTGGGCCATCACTAGTGGCAGTAGGAGACATCTTCAACTCCCTTACAGACTTGGGAATAGCGGAAACCGCTCAAACTCGCTATCTTATACCGATTTAGCGTCGCGCGTGCAATATCGTCGACGGTCCAATATCTTTATTTGAAACATTTTGACTAAGTGCATTACTCATCAGGCTAAAAAAATAGAAGAGCAAAGGTTATACATTTCTAAACTGAATACCTTTTCATAAAATTTATAGTAAATCATATATAAAAGCAAATTGTCAGATGTTAAAAACCCAATTACGTAAAAACTACAACTAGTATTACCTTATTTATCCTTGGTTTAAGCAGTATTTAAAATACCTAGTATTGAATAAACAATAAAACTCATAAATGGTACCTTCTGATTAACATAGTCAGACCAGTGAGGAGTACGCCATAAACATCAAGCCAAACTCGGGCAATTGTCTGTGGAGTGATAGAACCTAATGTACAGTAAGTTTGATTTTACCGTTACTTAATTATAATACATAAAGGGGGACACCCATATATATTTAACACACGTACGGGAATATATATACACTAATATTTAAAGTATGAAAGTCATCGCAAGAAATGAGTACAGAACAAATTAACGATATACCTTCAAGTCTATGTTTCTTTGTCTTTTTTCCTCACGTAATCTGTTGTTGATTAGCTTGTAAGTTCTGATCTCTGTATTTCATCTCTTTTTGTTTTGATTTGCATTTTTTCCCTACTCCCTATGAATTGATCAGTAGTTTTCGAGTACCTGCTTTCTTTGACTGGTGTGTGTGCTCCCTATCTGTGCAGTTGTTTCTCTAATTGATAATGTAAGATTTTCGTTTACTTTGTGTATGTAATTTTGGTTGCTGTCGAGAGCTTGAAATCTATTTCCAAGTTCTAGCTGAAACTCCATCTTATTCTCCTTGAATTTCTCTAAGCATCTTTTCTTCCTGAGAACTAGTTTATTGTTATCTTATGGTTCTAAAATTTAAGTTTTCCTACCATTCTAAGATAACTCCCTAGTTTTACCTTATATATATTTTCTCATATGCCTTGAAAATTGAACTTTGCTGTGCAGCCTCCTCCCTTATGGAGAGTGGGGGACACCCACGTTTTAAAACACTTCCCCCCCCCCCCCTCCCTCCCATATTCTGTCCGACTCTCTAACCCAAGATTGAGCCGATTTAACCAGTCTTTCTTCTACTCAACAAGCAAGTTTTGGAGCTCTCTCCCTCAACCTTTGACTTAAAATCCTTCAAGATCCGTGTGTCCAGACATTTTGACTCTAACGTAACTTGAAAATGGCTCTGTCACTCTTGTTCAACTTTATGGGAGACACATGTTACATGTAGTTCTGCCTTTTGTCTCCCTCATTCACATAGAACATAAAATAAGCCTACCATTTTATGATCAGTCCCAATGTTTACATTATTAATAACAGTGGCATTGTATTTTCCTGCGAAGCTAACTAAGACTTCTCCCTTGTCATTCTGTTCACCTACTCCAAACTTTCCAATACATGATTCTCCTGCCATGTTTCTTCCAACTTTCCAATACATGATTCTCCTGCCTTGTTTCTTCCAACTTTGACATTGAAGTCTCCGATAACCATTGTGTACTGTGTGTTTCTTGGTTTGACATTGAAGTCTCCGATAACCATTGTGTACTGTGTGTTTCTTGGTTTGACATTGAAGTCTCCGATAACCATTGTGTACTGTGTGTTTCTTGGTTTGCCATTGAAGTCTCCGATAACCATTGTGTACTGTGTGTTTCTTGGTTTGACATTGAAGTCTCCGATAACCATTGTGTACTGTGTATTTCTTGGTTTAGAATGCTGGCAATGTCTATGTACCAGGTTCCAATTTCGTCACTGGAGCTCTGCAAAGTGGATGCATATATATGTGTTTTCTATGTTTATGAAGGAAGCAAAAGGCAGGCTGCCTGTACAAGTATCTCCCCCAAAGCCAGAAGAGTGATAGAAAGCCAAAAGAGTGATAGAAAGCCAAAATTCAAGGAACGTTGGGGTGAAAATGCCCTAACTCACAAAGTTAAAAGAGTCTAATTCATAGGATCAAGGAAAGATTGATTGAGGGAGAGAGTTCCAGAGTTCACTAGTTGAGTACAAGAAACACTGAAAAATTGGCTAATTCTTGGTTTGGAGAGCTGGATAGAATAGGCCTGGGACTGCATTGAAAAGCGGGTGCTTTGTACTCGCAGCAAGGAAAGTGGTAACTATACACTGAGAGAGCTCTGGAAATCACTAATTGTTGTAATAGCGATATGAGAGCCAAAGAGATACAACATTGCAGCATGTAGAAAGAGATTGTAGGGAACTAGTGAGAGGGAGTGAGTTGATGAGGCATAATGCTTTTGACTCTACTCTTTCGAGAAGTGCGGTATGGGTGGAATCTCCCGAAAATGCGAACAATACTCAATACATAGGTGCACTGTGCCCCAATACAGAGCAAGAAGTTGTGCGAGGGTGAAGAACCCACAGAGGCAGTTGAACACACCTAACTTCTGAGAAGCTGTTTAAGCAAGAATGGTAATATGATCTTTCCGAGAATGGACGGATGAAAAAAATATACCAAGAATATTAAGAGAAGATGAAGGGCTGATTTGTTGAAGAGCAATTGAAAGTTTTGTGGGAGATTGCGCCGGGTAGATAGAAGGAGATATTGGGTCTTGGAGACACTGAAAGTAACAAGATTTACTCCGCCCCACTCAGAAATTATTCAAGGTAGGCGTGTTATGGCCTTGACACGTGAATATTGGAGTGATTGCATGCTAGGTTGTTGTGAAAAACTGGTTGAATAGTGTAAGGTAGATTCTTGAGCATATGAGTGGATGGGACTAGAGGTACAATTGAGGAGATCATTAGTATATAATATAAAGCGAACTGGAGGCAGGACAGAGCACCAGAGTTGATAGGTTGAGGAAGGGAGCAATGGCCGTTCACAACTGCAGCTATGGAACGGTCAGAAACGAAATTAGAGACAAAGGCGCAGATAGAGGGATAGAAACCGATGTAGGGCTGTTTTGAAATTAGAGATGTGTGCCAGACTCTCTCGAAGGCTTTTTATATGTCTAGTGCAATAGAAAAAGTCTCACTGAAGTCCCGAAGTGAGGATAACCAAGAGTTAGTAAGCTAAGCACCAGGAGATAACCAGTAGAGTGGCCTGAAAGTTGATTACAGGAAAATAAGTGCTTATGAAATTTGTAATTAAGAATAGTTTAAACAAATTTAAAGATGCAAGAAATTAGAGCAATTGGACAATAGTTGCAGGGTTGAGAGCTGTCACCCATCTTTGGCGGGTTGAATGAAAGCAAATTCCAGCAAGAAAGAATGGCGTTAGAAGAAAGATAGAGGCGAAAGAGTTTGCATCGGCAGGGAGTCAGCACATAAGAACAGATTTTGAGTACAACAGGAGGAACACTGTCCGGTCCTTACGGCTTCTTTGTATTGAGCACAGAAAGGGCAGAATGTACATACTTAGAAGAGGTTAGTCATATGTAAGAGAGAGGGGAGTAGAGAGGGAGTAATAGTACTGGAATCTTCCATGGTGGAGTAATTAGCGAAAGTATATATATATATACAAAAGGTGTCCCAGGAGGATAGGGCATAACATTGTATAAGTTTATAACAAGGTTTTCCAACCATACAATGTTATATAATTAATACTTCAAATCTCAACCGTTTAAAATATATTGAAAGTTTTATTAGTGTTCCCCTCATCAATGTAATGGACTCTATCATGTCAAATACCTTTCCAACTAGTCCAAACTGAGCTAATCATTTTGTAACTTAAGAAATGATATGTTTCTAATAACATGGTAAAATAATTGCAGTTAGATAGAGGTGTTGTTGGCACTAGGAAGGGTAGGCCAGCCTTATAGGAAAATAAAGGAAAACATAATTTTCAACACGCAATATATCTATACCGGTTGAGATTTAAATGTTTCTTATATAACATTATTGGCTTAAAATACCTTGTAATATCATTCCCCAAAGTTATGCCCCTTACTCCTGGGACACCCTATGCATACATATATGCATGCATTTTTTTTTTTTTTTTTTTGTTGTATGTGATTGAGGGAGGCAAAAGGCATAACTGCCTATAGAGAGTGCCTCCCCCATAGTTGAAAGAGTGACAGGGCCAAAATCAAGGGACGTTCGAGCCAAAATGCCTCACACACGGAGTTTGAAGCAATTTAAGTCATAGGAAGAGGGAAAGACTGATTCTGGGAGAGAGTTCCAGAGCTCAGCTGTTGAGTAGAAGAAAGTTTGAGAGTAACGTTTCACTCTTGGGTTGGAGAGTTGCACAGAGTAGGGGTGGGATTGAGTTGCAAGACGGGTACCACGTGCCCTACGTAAAGGAGGTGGTATGCACTGGGATAGCTCTGAGGAACACTGATTATTATAGTAGCGATTAGAATAGGGAGAGAGATGCAACATTGCGGCGGAGAGAGAGAGATTGCAGAGAGTTGGTGAGTGGACGGGAGTTAATGATACGAAAGGCCTTCCTTTCAAACTTTGTCTAGGAGAGTGGTGTGAGAGGAACCTCCCCACACATGTGAACAATACTCAATACAAGGGCGCACTATGCCCCTGTACAGAGCAAGAAGCTGTGCAGGGGAAAAGAACCCCCTAAGGCGGTTGAGCACACCCAAGCTTCTGGGAGGCTGCCTTAGCAAGACTGGTAATATGGTCCTTCCAAATGAGAGCAGAAGAAAAAGAGACACCAAGAATATTGAGAGAAGATGAAGGGTTGATTTTTGTATTGTTGAAGAATAAGGGATAGTCCGCTGGGAGATCCTGACGGGTAGATAGATGGAGAAATTGGGTTTTGGAAGCATTAAAGTTAACAAGGTTTTCTCTGCCCCAATTGGAAATAGTATTTAGATCAGAATTTAAGAGTTCTATGGCTTCATTATGTTTGTCGTTGAGGGATTGCTGGCTGGGGCGTTCTGAAAAACTAATGGAGTAGTGTAAGGTTGAGTCGTCTGCGTATGAATGGATGGGAATTAAGGTACAGTAAAGGAGATCATTTATAAAAATTAGAAAGAGAATAAGGAGATAGGACAGAGCCCTGAGGAACACCGGAGTTTATAGGGTGAGGAAGTGAACAATGGCCGTCCACAACCGCAGCTATGGAACGGCCGGAAAGGAAATTAGAGACAAAGGCACAGATGGAGGGATAGAAACCGAAGGAGGGTAGTTTAGAAATTAAAGATTTATGCCAGACTCTATCGAAGGCTTTTGATATGTCTAGTGCAATAGAAAAAGTCTCACCGAAGTCCCGAAAGGAGGATGACCAAGAGTTAGTAAGATATGAAAGAAGATCACCAGTAGAGCGACCCTTAAGGAAGCCATACTGGCGATCTGAGAGCAGATTATCAGAAGAGAAATGCTTAAGAAATTTGGAAGCAAGAATAGTTTCAAAAACTTTAGAAAGACAAGAGATAAGAGCAATTGGACGATAGTTGGAGGGTTGAGAGCGGTCACCCTTCTTTGGGACAGGTCGAATGTGAGCAAACTTCCAGCATGAAGGGAAGACGTTAGAGGATAGACAGAGACGAAAGAGTTTGCCTAGGCAGGGAGTCAGCACGGAAACTCAGTTTTTGAGAACAACAGGAGGAACACCGTCCGGACCGTACGCCTTATTAGTGTTAAGCCCAGAGAGGGTAGAAAGTACATCTTTAGAAGAGATTAGGATATTAGGCATAAGTAAGAGAGAGGAGGGCGGAGAGGGAGGAATAGCACCGGAATCATCCAAGGTGGAGTTTCTAGCAAAAGTTTGAGCGAAGAGTTTAGCTTTGTCAGAGGAAGAAGTGATGGTCGTGCCATCAGAGTGGGAAAGGGGAGGGAAAGACGAGGAAGAGAAATTGTTGGAGAGGTTTTTGGCTAGATGCCAGAAAGCTTGGGAAGAACTAGAGTTGGAGAGTTCAGTGCATTTATTATTGATGAAAGAGTGTTTGGCAAGTCGAAGAACAGATTTGGCTTGATTCCGGGCAGAAACATATGAAGAATGAGAGTTTTGAGTTTTAAGGCGTCGGTACCGTTTGAATGCTTCCTCCTTATTGCGGACAGCAGTAGAACAGGCGTGAGTAAACCAAGATTTTTTAGCATTAGTCTGAGAGAAAGAGAATGGAATGTATGCTTCCATACCCGATAGGATTACCTCGGTAATGCGTTCAGCACTCTCCGAGGGTCCTCGGCCATGGAAGCAGAAATCATTCCATGGGAAATCAAAGAAGTACTGCCGAAGAGCCTTCCAGTCGGCAGCGCCAAAGTGCCACAAGCGCCGCCGGCTAGGAGGATCGGGTGGCTGTACTGGAGAGATAGGACAGGTAACAGAGATAAGTTTATGGTCGGAGGAGCCCAAAGGAGAGAAAAGATCGACAGTATAAGAAGAAGGGTTAGAAGTTAGAAACAGGTCAAGAATGTTGGGCCGATCTCCGATGCGATCCGGGATACGGGTGGTTTGCTGAACTAACTGCTCTAGGTCATTTAGGATAGAAAAGACGTAGGCTTGTTCACCAGGTAGATCAGTAGTGTGAGAGGAGAGCCATTGACGGTGGTGAACGTTGAAATCTCCTAAGATGGAGATTTCTGAGAAAGGAGAAATGGATAGAATGTGTTCCACTGTAGAGTTTAGATAGTCAAAGAATTTGGGAAAGTTGGTAGAGTTAGGGGAAAGATAGACAGCACAGAAATATTTAGTAAGAGAATGACAGGAAAGTTTGAGCCATAAAGTTGAGAATTCAGAGGAGTCGAAATCGGGAACACGAGAGCAAGTGACTTTGTTGTGCACATATACACAACATCCGCCTTTGGCTTTGAAACTAGGATAGAGAAAGTAGGAGGATACAGAGAAGGGGTTGCTGGATGTTGCTACAGACACCTGAGTTTCGGTGAGGAAGAGAAGATCAGGTTTGTAGGAGGAGAGATGGTGCTCAACAGAGTGAAAGTTAGAGGAAAGTCCGCGAATGTTGCAGAAATTAGTAGAAAGAGTAACAGGCCGAGGTCCAGGTAATTGTGTGGGGTCGTCAGGGGATGGTCGGTCGGGTGAGGGGGCATTTATGGTCCCCCCCCCCCCCCTGGGGACTCCGAGGCTGGGCTACAATTAATCATTTTGTGTTTTTTTTAATTTTGGTGTGGAGGAATGAAGTGTGGTGTGCATGTTTAGTGTAGTGAAGTGGATAGGAGGAGGAGGTGTTTGTGAGAGCTAGCTGGATTGCTCTCAGTGTAAATGAGGCACAAAGAAAATCAGTAAGAGAGGCCAAGCAAATGAAACAGGAGTTCCAGCGACTCTTTATCACATGCCTATAACCTCACCTGGGTCTAGCCCTGATCGATTGGTGCCTACAATCTCCCCACTATAAATGTACTATAGTAAAATGTACTATAAATGTATATGCATGCATATACAGTATATAATTATATATATATATATATATATATATATATATATATATATATATATATATATATATATATATATATATTATATATATATATACAGTATATATATATATATACCGGTATATATATATATATATATATATATATATATATATATATATATATATATATATATATATATATATATATATACTGGTATATATATATTTATATATATATCGGAGAGAGGAGTGTTCCTTGGGAACCGTATCTTCAGCAGGAATAGAAGAGGGGTAATTTAAACAAAGTTAAGAAGGTGCGATGATACCGTAGAGTTAAGGGAGGGTTTTAATTTTGAAATATAGAGAGATTCTAAAACTCTAATATCAACACGTTGACAAGAATCCAAAATATCAAAATGATCCTGTTTCACACCAAAACCACAAGATATAGCGTGTTCCCGTACAGCTGAGTAAGAAGGCGACTTGAAAGGCAGACCTGTTCTACTAGACTGACCTATGTGCTCGTCAATTCGTGTTTTGAAAGCTCGGTATGAGCTTCCAATATACCCTGCCTGGCAGCTAGGGCAAGCGAACTTGTAAATAATTGACGAACGAAGGTCAGTGGGTAGTCGATCTTTAAACTTAAAAAAATGAACCAATTTTAAATGTATTCTTATGAATGAAGCTGAAAGTAATTTGCGGGTAAAATTTGAGCAAATATCTTCTTAAATTATTTTCTATTTTACTCGAGACTTCGCCTAGGTAAGGAATGACTAAAAATATCTCCTCCTTTCTAACTGTCGGAAAACTATGTTTTGGTTGGTAAATTCTACACAAATAATTATTTACAATTTTATAAAAGATGTTGGTGCTATAACCATTCTTAACAAAAAAGTCTTTTAGAAGCATAATTTCCTTATGAAATAATTGGTAACTCTTATGAACTGGTGAATTCCTTATCTAATCTTGAATTTTCAGAGAATTCTTACATGTGTAGCTTCGACATAAAGTCTTTGTTCACTAACATTCCTGTAAACGAAACTGTTGATATTTGTACAAACTTAATTTTTGAAGGCGTAGATACATTCATGTGTATGAGTAAACGTATTTTTACAAATTTTATCTCATTGTGTGTTAAGACGGTCTTTTATATTTAACTGTGAGCTCTATAAACAAATTGATGGTACCACATGTAAGAATTCTCTGAAAATTCAAGATTAGATAAGGAATTCACCTGTTTATAAGAGTTACCAATTATTTCATAAGGAAATTATGCTTCTAAAAGACTTTTTTGTTAAGAATGGTTATAGCACCAACATCTTTTATAAAATTGTAAATAATTATTTGTGTAGAATTTACCAACCAAAACATAGTTTTCCGACAGTTAGAAAGGAGGAGATATTTTTAGTCATTCCTTACCTAGGCGAAGTCTCGAGTAAAATAGAAAATAATTTAAGAAGATATTTGCTCAAATTTTACCCGCAAATTACTTTCAGCTTCATTCATAAGAATACATTTAAAATTGGTTCATTTTTTAAGTTTAAAGATCGACTACCCACTGACCTTCGTTCGTCAATGATTTACAAGTTAGCTTGCCCTAGCTGCCAGGCAGGGTATATTGGAAGCTCATACCGACCTTTCAAAACACGAATTGACGAGCACATAGGTCAGTCTAGTAGAACAGGTCTGCCTTTCAAGTCGCCTTCTTACTCAGCTGTACGGGAACACGCTATATCTTGTGGTTTTGGTGTGAAACAGGATCATTTTGATATTTTGGATTCTTGTCAACGTGTTGATATTAGAGTTTTAGAATCTCTCTATATTTCAAAATTAAAACCCTCCCTTAACTCTACGGTATCATCGCACCTTCTTAACTTTGTTTAAATTACCCCTCCTTTGTATTAACCCTATCATTCTGCCCCATATATATATATTTTGTTTGTGTTATGTTCTAATTATTTTCAATAAGCTTTTAAGCTTTCATATTTGTAATATTATCTTTTGATTTGTAGACCACTGAAGATGACACCAGTGTGATGTCGAAACGTTTGGTAATAAAGTATGGAACTGCTCGTAGCGTACTTTGTTCTTCTATTCCTCCTGTATATATATATATATATATATATATATATATATATATATATATATATATATATATATATTATACCAGGGTTTTTAACAGCTTTTGAGATTGGATGTGGTAGGTTCTAATTAACTGGAGAAGTCCGAATCTTGTACACATGCACAGAAGACACATAGAGGATACATATAACACCGAGTATATTTTAGAACAGTATTTATTTATCTAACTCCTGAGTTAACCCCCAGAACCACAGCGACGCACTGTTGCATCCAACATTTTTGTAAAGCTAAACCCCAGCGACGCATACGTATGCGTCACTGTTAATTATTCCGGTCCTATGGCACCTAGAGGGATCAGATTTGTATGGGAACTGTGTAAGTATCCCAAACAACAATGCCGATGGTTTAAAACTTTGGTTTTAAAAGTCCAACCGCGTGAGCGCGCAAAAACCTGTTTTTGGGTGTTTTTGCTTACACATTTGCCCTCTTGTAAATCTGACTTTCGGGCGCAACGTAGGACCCCTTAATGACCTAGGGGATCGTTTTTTTGTGGTTTTTCCTTCATTCCTAACCCATTCCTGGTGTTTTCTGGAAAATGTGTGTATTTCAAAACCTGCCGGTCCTGGGTGGTACATTTATTTTAAATTGTCTGGGACTCAGCGGGTTAACAATACAAATAGGTATACGTGAATTAATGATTTTAGAACAACATAAATAATCCTAGCAAGTTCGAGGATCTGGGTGGAGCTTTGGTATACAATAAGGTTTAGCTTGCCTCTTAAAATAATGGAAAATACATTTATGAGTTTCTACAAAGTAATGTGCTTGTTCAACATTTACACAATACTATAGCACTTGTACATTTGACGAGGATTTTGATTAAGTCACTAAGGTAGACTCTACCTAGTTTATGGGTAGGCGTATTAATGACAATTCAGACAGAGTCAATAGTGGAGACTCTAACTAGTTATATTCACTGGCGTCTGGGTTATTTTAGAAAGAGTCAATATATGGGGACTATGTGCATATTATGGACACCGACGCACATGTGTGAAAAAGACATAGTTGATATGGTGGGACTCTAACTATTTTGCTAGCACTGACGCACTGGTGTGAATTTGGCGGAGTCGATATACAGTATATTGGGACTTTTAACTATTTTATCAACACCGACGCACTGGTGTGAATTTGGCAGAGTCGCTATGTTGGGACTTTAGCTATTTTGCTAGCACCAACGCACTGGTGTGAGTTTGGCAGAGTTGATATATATCGGGACTATAACTATTTCACCAGCACCATCGCACTGGTGTGAATTTGGCAGAGTCGATATATATTGGGACTCTAACGATTATACCAACACCGACGCACTGGTGTGAATTAAGATTGAGTCAATATCTTGGGACTCTAACTTTCATACCTCGTCACTGGTATCTCTTGGTATCTATTATTATTTGAAGCAGCTTGAAGTCTTTTAAGTCTCCGCTGGGCCGTCCAGGCTGGCCTGTTGTGTGAATCAGTTGTTTACAAATGGGTTAAGGGGTATAGGGTCTTAAATGAGGCTCCAAACATGTCATGACACTGGGCATATCATCGGACGAACGCAAGCATAGACTAGCACAAGGCTATAGAGGCTCGACTGTCCTGACCGTTATATTAACCGGTGGTGATGTTCAGGTACTCTTGGTGTGGGGTCTCAAATGTCATTACACAGTGACGATATATCGGGCGAACGCGAATTAATAATACGGTCATCACATATATTATTTCTTCGACTGCCTCTGACCTTTATAAGAGGTTTAAGGAACTCGGAGCGGCGTTTAAACCTTTTAATTACAAGTGTCTGCATAACATGTTACTGACAGATGTATTAAGGACTTCTTTATGCAGAGTGCTTTTTAAGGTGTCTCGCAGAGCCCTGGACTAGACGAAGGTCCTTGACATGTCAAGTATCTTCGAAGAGTTAAGTAAGTGCTAGATTTAATAATAAAAGTAAGATTCAGGGCATGCCCATATATTCTACTTTTAATACTAAAAGTTGCCGCCTACTGGGGATTATTATGTTGGAATATTACCATGGCAAGTCTAACAATATTTCCTCAATAGGAAAAAAGAACTCCTCAGACCTTTCAAGATATTCGACATGCTGTTCAATCTTTACTTGAAGGGGAGGGTAATCCTAGGACTAGCACTACTAGCATGCCAATATTATTAAAGCCCTAGAATTGCTTGTCCTGTTCAGCCCCCGTCGGGATAGTGACGACTTGAGCTGAGATGTCCCGGGATATGTCTTCTGAGGTTAAAAGGTCATAAGTCTATTCAGGGTCAATCTAGGGGATTAAGAGGCCTCCCCTAGAAGGATGCGAGCAGGTGATCCGGTCCTTGAGGATAAGTAGGACTCCGGTGGTGGTACTGGGAGTCTTTCTTGCTTTGGCTGAAGACAATACACCTTTTTGGGGCTTCTTGATAAGGAGAACTAATCTTGACAGATTTCCCAGGTGTTGATGGACATTGTGATGAAACAGTTGCAATTCGGGAATCTCTTCCGGCGTTCGTAGTGAGTCTGGGAGTACTAGTTTTACGGAGATATTGTGGTGAAATATTCTGGTCATTCTACAGTATATACTATATATATATATATATATATATATAAAATACATATATACAGTATATATATATATATATATATATATATATATATATATAGAGAGAGAGAGAGGGGTTGGTGTGTGTGTGAGGGGGAGGGGGGGGGGGGGGGAGGTGGAGGAGGGTTGCAGGCAATCAATCAGTTAGAGCACCACCAAAGGGTATCCTGGTCTATGGTGTGATTGATGAGGACCAGCGCTTGTGGGTTGTAGTGTGATGGGAGTGTGTGAGTGTATTGGAAGGGTGCTCAGGGGGAAATATACATCGAAAATTGCCACACAGAAAAAACTACCAGAAATTACAAGGATTAATTAGCCTCTTACCTGATCGGGCGGACGGTCCATTCGAAGGATACTCAAAATACTAAATGGATAAATTACCTGATAGTTTGACACTAATTGCAATTGGTGTAAAATCATGTCTAACCTCTATTTCATCTTTTTCTCCTGAAAAAGAATTGGTCTAATAATTTTCCTTAGAAATAAACCCAAAACTCTCAGCCTGTCCCAGAGAGGGAATTTGCTTAACAGTTTTTTTTCCTATGTGAATGAGGGAGACAAAAGGCATAACTGCCTGAAGCGAGTGCCTCCCCCAGATTTCAAAGAGTGACAGGGCCGAAATCAAGGGACGTTCGAGCTAAAATTCCTGGACACACGGAGTTTGAAGCAATTTAAGTCATAGGAAGAGGGAAAGACTGATTCTGGGAGTGAGTTCCAGAGCTCAGCAGTTGAATAGAAGAAAGTCTGAGAATAGCGTTTTACTCTTGGGTTGGAGAGTTGCACAGAGTATGGGTGGGATTGTGTTGCAAGGCAGGTACTACATACCCTACGTAGAGGAGGTGGTATACACTGGGAAAGCTCAGAGGAACACTGATTATTGTAGTAGCGATAGAATAGTGAGAGAGATGCAACATTGCGGCGACGAGAGAGAGATTACAGAGAGTTGGTGAATGGACGGGAGTTAATGATCCGAAAGGCTTTCCTTTCCTCTTTATCTAGGAGTGCGGTGTGAGAGGATCCTCCCCACACATGTGAACAATACTCAATACAAGGACGAACTGTGCCCCTTGTGACGCCTCCCGGCGCTAGCAGAATGGTTGCGTGGGGCATTGCAGCTCGCTAGCGCTCGCCAGGATGGGCGGATGGGCTACAGTTGTCCTAGAATGATCTGCTTTCTTTTATTAGTGTCGTGTTGCCACAGACAGTCTAGAAATGGTATTTTTTTTGGTCTGTGACCGCGCCTTATATTTTATATTCGCTATAATATAAATGTTGCTTGTGTGGGAGGTGAGTGAGAGCGGGTGAGGGAGTACACCTGGCAGCGGGGGGTGAGTCATGACGCGGCTCGCTTGGGCGCTGACGGCGTTGGCGGCCGGGTGGTCAACTAGTCCCTTCCCGTCGCAGCCTCATGTTTTTTACCAAGCTCAGAGCTTGCCTGACACGCGTATCGTCTACATCCTTTGCAATTCTGTCCCCCATACTCGCCACTTTGCATACTATTTCTCTCTCTCGACTTCTCCTTTCTCATTCTCTAATCTTTATTAAACTCAACATCCCTTCTGGTTTCAGCATAGACGTTCACCGTCGGCCAGTCGTATTGTACGCGAAGCTCTCAGATATTTCTATGTATGAGGTTTGGAGAGACGGACTTTTCCGTGTGTGTCCTCTCTCGGGAAGGTTGTAGACCGGTATATGTCTCCCTGGCAAGGTGTTGAGTGATTCTGCTTGGTTATTTAAAGCTAGACTAGGGGTAAGGTTACTGTGTCGTTGTCTCCGATGTGTGCAGTGTTAGCTAAGCCCTGCACGACATCGACAGGTACTGTGGGAGCCTAGGTTGTCTTCGAGTGGGTTTACTTTGCGAGCACAGCACTGTGGTGTGAGAGGGCCATAGCCTATCCCTCACAACATAGTGCTGCCTCTTTGTGTTGACTTCTGAGGGATCGCCAGGATAGAACTAGGTACTAGAGACCTAGATTTATCAAGAGAGCATCCCCGTCATATAACGTAATCTTCATTATACCACCTTCGGACAATGTTAGGCTACGAGCCGCATGCTCGCCCATTGTTGCCCTGCCTTGATACCCCAGCTAGACTTTATTAACTGAACAGACACTGGTTAGAGATAAGCCCCCATTATTATATGTATGCCACATTATTATTCACTGCACTTTTGAGCCGAGGTTGTTGTTGAGTTACACAACCCTAGTAGGCTGTTGCGTTGTGTCACGAAGCATTTCTTTAGTTGTCGAGCATTACTACCTTTGCGCAGTCTTTATTATTTGCCTGCCTATTATTACTATATGTCCTAGCATTTATTGTGACCCGTATTCTGCATTATAATTGTTCAAGATTCTTTACGAACATCTTCCCAGCATCAGACTTATTTCAGAAGTTTCCAGTTGATGTTGCAGGACTAGCATTGCACTTTCTTTAATACAGGAGTGCCAGTTATTTGAGTATCTACCGTAACGTTAATTAATCACGTTAACTATCTTTTCTTTGTGTAACCAAATCGAGTAATCTTTTACTGTTTGAGAATAGGCTGTTTCATCGAGCGTCAGCCTAGTGTGTGTGCACCAGTTACCGAGTCATAGGATACCTCGTTGTCCAGGCACGACTCAGGGTGGTAATGGTGTTTTGTTTTCCAGTGTTTAAGGCAGGGGTTGGATCTAGTGTTACCGTTGTTGCATTTTGCCATTATCTAGTCCAATGTTGAAGAGCCCTGTTTCGTTGAGAACCTGGATCGTAACACCCTGTACAGAGCAAGTAGCTGCGCATGGGTAAAGAACCCCTTGAGGGGGTTGAGCACACCCAGCTTCTGGGAGGCTGCCTTAGCGAGACTGGTAATATGGTCTTTCCAAGTGAAAGCAGAAGAAAAAGAGACACCGAGAACATTGAGGGAAGATGAAGGGATGATTTTTGTATTGTTGAAGAATAAGGGATAGTCTCTGGAGGTTCCGGACGGGTAGTAAGATGGATACATTGAGTTTTGGAAGAATTGAATGTAACAAGCTTTTCTCTACCCCAATTGGAAATAGTAGCTAGATCAGAAGATAAGCATTTCATGGCTTCATTACGTTTACTTTTGAGGGACTGCTCGCTGGGGCGTTCTGGAAAACTAATTGAGTGGTGTAAAGTAGAGTCGTCTTCATATGAATGGATAGGACTTGATGTACAGTTGAGAAGATCATTTATGAAAATTAGAAAGAGAATAGGAGATAGGACAGAACCCTGAGGAACACCGGAGTTGATAGGATGAGGAATTGAGCGATGGCCGTGCACAACCGCAGCTATTGAATGGCCAGAAAGGAAATTAGAGACAAAGGCACAGATGGAGGGACAGAAACCGAAGGAGTGCAGTTTGGAAATTAAAGATTTGTGCCAGACTCTATCGAAGGCCTTCGATATGTCTAGTGCAACAGAAAAAGTCTCACCGAAGTCCCAAAAGTTGGATGACCAAGAGTTAGTAAGATATGAAAGAAGATCATCAGTAGAGCGACCCTTAAGGAAGCCATACTGGCGATCTGAGAGCAGATTATGAGAAGAGAAATGCTTAAGAAATTTGGTAGCAAGAATAGTTTCAAAAACTTTAGAGATACAAGAGATGAGAGCAATTGGACGATAGTTGGAGGGTTGAGAGCGGTCACCCTTCTTTGGTACAGGTTGAATGAGAGAAAACTTCCAGCAAGAAGGAAAGACGTTACAGGAGAGACAGAGACGAAAGATTTTGCCTAGGGAGGGGGTCAGCACCGAAGCACAGATTTTAAGTACAACAGGAGGAACACCGTCCGGACCGTACGCCTTCTTATTATTAAGCCCAGAGAGGGTAGAAAGTAAATCTTTAGAAGAGATTAGGATAATAGGCATAAGTAGAAGAGGTGGAGAGGGACGAAAAGCACCGGAATCATCCAAGGTAGAGTTTCTGGCAAAAGTTTGAGCAAAGAGTTCAGCTTTGTCAGAGGAAGAAGTCATGGTTGTGCCATCAGAGTGGAAAAGGGGAGGGAAAGGCGATGAAGAAAAGTTGTTGGAGAGGTTTTTGGCTAGATGCCAGAAAGCTTGGGAAGAGCTAGAGTTGGATAGTTCAGTGCATTTATTATTGATGAAAGAGTGCTTGGCATGTCGAAGAACAGATTTGGCTTGATTCCTGTCAGAAACATAGGAAGAATGATATTCTTGAGTTTTAAGGTGTCGGTCCATTTGCATGCTTCCTCCTTGTGGACAGCAGTAGAACAAGCGTGAGTAAACCAAGATTTTTTTGCATTAGACTGAGAGAAAGAAAATGGAATGTATGCTTCCATGCCCGATAGGATTACCTCGGTAATGCGTTCAGCACTCTCCGAGGGTCCTCGGCCACGGAAGCAGAAGTCATTCCACGGGAAATCAAAGAAGTACTGCCGGAGAGCCTCCCAGTCGGCAGCGCCAAAGTGCCACAAGCGCCGCCGGCTGGGAGGATCGGATGGCCGTACTGAAGAGATAGGACAGGTGACGGGGACAAGTTTATGGTCAGAGGAGCCCAAAGGAGAGAAAAGATTGAAAGAAGAAGAAGAAGGGTTAGAAGTCAGAAATAAGTCAAGAATGTTGGGCTGATCTCCGAAGCGATCCGGGATACGGGTGGGTTGCTGGACCAGCTGGTCTAGGTCATTTATAATAGAAAAAACGTAGGCTTGTTCACCAGCTTTGTCAGTAGAGTGAGAGGAGAGCCATTGGCGGTGGTGAACGTTGAAATCTCCTAAGATGGAGATTTCAGAGAAGGAAGAGATAGATAGAATGTGTTCCACTTTAGAGTTTAGATAGTCGAAGAATTTGGGAAAGTCGGTAGAGTTAGGGGAAAGATAGACAGCACAGAAATATTTAGTATAAGAATGACAGGATAGTTCAAGCCATAAAGTTGAGAATTCAGAGGAGTCGAAATCGGGAACACGAGAGCAAGTGAGTTTGTTGTGCAGTTATAGATTACACCTTGTCTAAAATGTCTATTTCTTACCTGTTTGTTGGCGACACATAATGCACAGCGTACTAAAGTGTTCGCAATACAATATTATTAAATTCAAGGAATACTGAAACTCCTAATAAAACTAAATCGCTTATGTCATTTACAGTATATTCTACTTCGGTAAAATCTATGGATAATATTGGTTTGCTTCTATTCTGAATATTAAAACCTTTTCCTATGTCCATCACTTACAGATTTTAATTACAATAATGACTGATAAGATATGAAAGTTACTAGGCCGAAATGCATCGTCTTGCAAGCTTAGTGGTTTATCCCATATCTGAACTGCTCATTCCTCTTTCTTTCATAAGTCTTTTGAAATATACATCCGATCCGATTGCAGATACCAGTACATGAGATTCCATGATGGGTGCTGAGTGTTATGCATGAAGAGAAAACCACCCTTTACTGTAATAGACATTAGCTTATACAACTAATTTCCATTAATTAAACCTTGATTAGTACAAGTGGATAATACCCACTTGTACTAATTAAGAACAGAAGTTATTACGATATATAATATTGTGATTACTTCGGTCCTAAAATAATAAATAATAATAATTTAACCCATTTTAAGGAATGTGCGAAAGATACTAGTATTTGTCATCAAACTTAGGGTCCTGGTTACCCATGAATATCCTTGGTGTTGCCAACGTGATCTTTGTACATTTCCAGTGCTACATTATAGGTGCTGGGTAAAAGTAACATGCACATGTGTTTGCAAGGTAAAACCAGTTGTTAGCTCACGTACACCACTACTACAAGAGCTTTAATTGACATTCCTTAAATCAAGTAATGCCACTCTGGAGAAATCCCACACAACTCTTCTGAGATTGCACCTTGGCCACAAGACGTTGACCTGATGATATATATGTCCAAGGTTCAATCCCAGGTGCTTTTGTAGGATCTATCATAGACAGTTTGGTATTACAGCATAATGTCCTGTACTGTGTGCGACTGTTTTAAATATTATTTAAAACAGTCGCACACAGTACAGGACATCATTCTATCATGTGTGCAAACCAAAGCAAATGTCATTTAAATTTGAACAAACTATTCAGAGCAGCCAGATTGGGCCAATTAATGTCGAATCTGATGAGCCACTTTGGTTCGTGAATATAAAATATGATGGGCCTCTTTATTCAAGGGCTTCTCTGGTAGCTATCTTACTTAGTCGTTCATTACTGATATGGGCAAAGATGAGCGATCGCTATTAGCCTTATGATATGCGGGTAAGGTAGACCTTGCGGTCATAAAAGATTGGCCGCTTTGATCATTGACCGTTTTTCTTTGTGGCCTTTATGGTTTATGAACATTATTGTTATCAGTCGTTTGGGTATCTAGCCATGGGAGGAACTGAGAAGTCAAATTTGTCCTATACATATTGGGCCATTTTTGACCGTTTTGTCCATGGCCTATTTTGTCTATAGGATTGCTGATTTCAGTCATTACTACTCACTCACTGTAGCACCTACATTTCAGTCATTACTACTCACTCACTGTAGCACCTACATTTTATTCAAAACTGGTCACTTATTTTAGAGATGTTGCCTGGATAAGGTGACTTTTGTGCCCCTAACTTACGGACCGAATTGCTAGCTGCGGTATATATAAAGGTGGTTAAATACTATATTTAATATTGTAATGACTATGTGGGGTAAATGATAATCAGTATTGTTAAATCTTGTTCGATCCTTAGATATAATACACCTTGGTAACATGAAAATCAATAAACTCAAAGGAGAATACAGTTTACACAAGAGAATAATAAATGTACGATATAAAGTTTCTACATATAAGGTATTTTGGGTAAGAAATGAGAAAAATATTGAAATATTATTTAATTAATCACATATTTCATATAGTTGGGCAAGATCCTCAAGATTCCCTGACGGTGGGTCCCTCTACCCTACTAAGGAAGATACACCACCCGACACGCTACACACTTGACCCAGACAATCCACGTGGACCGCTCAGGACTCCATGTTGACCAGCACTCCACCCCACTTGAGCGAGAATCACCTGAGGGTATCTTTACTGGCCCCAGACACTCGGCCTACCTCGCTCACGTACAGTACCCGCCAATTCCCCAGCCAGCCGACCCTTCCCCCTAACCAAGTTACTCCGCCAGCTCCCCCACGCCTAGCTCCGCCAGCGTGCAGCGTGTAGGACTGTAGGGTCACAAGCGAGTTGTGACCCACATATTGTGTTCATGTACTACACTTGTACACTGAGTTATTAAGCTGTGTCGTGATTACTTAGTTGAGTGTCTGTCAAATAAAGTATATATCGTGTTACTTGACAAAGCAGGATTGTGCTTTGGGAATCATAGACTTAGGAGAAAGAGCAGGACCGAGTAAATATATATATATTTTTTTTATTTGAGTAATGATTTCGAATTTCATAATATATATTATTATTATTTATTTAATTGTGCTGATTGTAGATAATCCCCAAGTGACTTCGTATTTCATATATTTGTTTGTTAATTGAGATCTAGAGTATTTAGTTTTCTTTCATGTAAATATATAATATTAGGTAAACTATCAAGTGTCAAAATTATAAAATTAGTTTTGATTGGATACTAAAATATTGTTATTTTCATTATTTAGATCCTGATGATGACTTGTAAAGTTGAAATGTTGATAATAATAAAGGTAGCTTACTCTAATGAAATGATAGTTATAGATGATATCACTCACTATCAGAGTAGGCTATATTATAAGGTCGATATATCGGATAATATGAAACTTACAACAATTATTAAAACAAAAATATATATTATTACGTGGCACTCTAGGGGTTAAGCCATAATGAAGAATACCACTCTATCCCTAATAAGAGTTAACACTCATAACAACAGAAGGCACGAAGAATCAATACAAATCAGTTAAATTGAGTGACAGTAAAATAAATTTAGTTAAAATAGGACTTCAATGGCTATCAACCCTACTGGATTATTAAGCCAGCACACTATGTCAAGATTTAGCATCAGGACTGGAGCCACATTTTGAGATCTCCATTCCCTTGTAAAATCATATTAGTTAACCCACTGAGCCCCAGCTAGTTATTAATAAATGTACCACCAGGGACCAGCCGGTTTTGAAAAAGTTTTTTTTTCCAGAAACAATAGCGAATGGGTTAGGAATGAAGGAAAATCCACAAAAAAACGATCAAAAAGGCCAAAAATTGGTCCTACGGAGCCCCCGAAAACGGATTTTACAAGAGTAAAAAATTGAAGGCAATAACACCCAAAATTCCGATTTTTGCGCGCTCACAGTTGGACTTTGAGAGTTTTCAACCATCGGCATGGTTGCGTGGGATACTTACACAGTTCCCATACAAATCTGAGCCCTCTAAGTGCCATACGACCGAAGTAATTGGGACCAGATTAACACTGACGCAACTGTTGCGTCGCTGGGGTTTAGCGTTACATACATTGCTGACGCAAACGCTGCGTCTCGGGGGGGGATCAGTGGGTTAAAATAGGACTTCAGAGGTTATCAATCCTTCTGGATTATTGACCAGCACACTGCAAGTCAAGAATAGCGTCAGAACTGGAGTCCCTTTTCGAGAACTCCATTACCTTGTAAAATTATAGGAAGTAGATTAAATATACATACAAAATTACTGAAAACTCGCAGTTAGAATTGGAAGCTGAAATAATATCTAATGCAATTAAACCAAAAAAAATATATATTTCATAATAAACTTATGTGTATGTATATTATCAATGGACTAGACCTATCTAAAGAATTAGAAAATACAAAATCTCGTTATACATAATTATGTAAACCTACCTAAGTACACGGAATATAAGACCAGTCACTTCACGGAACAAGGTGTGGGAGTTAACTGAGATACTACTGTTGTAAAGCTGTGAAGGAAAATAAACTTTTAATGAAACTAAATACAAATATTTGAAACAATCAATTTAAGAGTAGTTCGAAACATTAAGGTGGGTCTCCGGCTTTTTTTTTTTATATTTCTCTCCTTTTCTCTCTTTCCCTGGCTTGTATCCATTCGGCCCCATTCAGGCAACTGTTCTAGGACGTTTATCCCCATCCAGGTGTTGATTTTTTCCTGGTGAGCGATAGGGAACCAGCACTGTATGGGGAAATCCGTCTTCGCCGGAGACATTTTTTCTATCGAAAAATGGACAAATATAGCTTGCTGTCAAAACAAAAATATATATATGCGGGCTCGCTACTGCTTGCCAGGAAAATATTGACACCTGGATTGTCTTAAAACAGTAAGCTGAATGGGGCCGAATGGATACAAGCCAAAGAGAGTACAAAGGAGTACAAAGGAAATCAAGCAACAACAGATCTAGTGACCCTTCTAGGTCACTTGTCCTCCAAAAAACTGAGGATCAAGTGTCCAAACAGTGGTTTAGAGTGGGTAAGGGAACATTGGAAAGGGAATTACTGCCCTGGAACTAATGTCCGTGGCAGGATTAGGAAGTTAGTAGGGGACAGATGGGTTAGTAAAATGAGAGAGGGAGAGAAAGAGAAAACAAGCGAGGTGGGCTCCCTTAAGCTCTGAATTCAGCTTATTGATGAGTAGTTTGGTATGATGCCTAAATTTTGCGATTATTTGAAAATGTTGATCAGAGAAACAATTAACATTCCCATTGGAAGTGATTACCGACACCTGAAAATGACATAATTTGTAGAAATCTGCCTGAACTGTAACGCCAATATGTTCGATTGCCTAGTACGGGACCCAAGGTCATTAATGTCTGTTTATCTATGTAACTCTGTTCTCTCTCTCTCTCTCTCTCTCTCTCTCTCTCTCTCTCTCTCTCTCTCTCTCTCATCAGACTGTCATCTTCATCCGTCATTCTCAATTTTTCTTACTAAGCCAATTATATTTTTGTCGACCTCCTCCTCAAAGTTATTACCCGTCCCTCTCCTCAATCCTATACTAAAAAAAATTGAGCTTTTATCTTTCTTGGTTTTTAATTCATACATTTTACAATCTGTTTCATGGATGTTGGTGTGTGGTTGGTGCTGGAACCTTGAGTGTGGTGGTGTGTGGTTGATGCTGGAACCTTGAGTGTGGTGGTGGTGTGTGGTTGATGCTGGAACCTTGAGTGTGGTTGTGGTGTGTGGTTGATGCTGGAACCTTGAGTGTTGTGGTGGTGGTGTGTGGTTGATGCTGGAACCTTGAGTGTGGTGGTGGTGGTGGTGGTGTGTGGTTGATGCTGGAACCTTGAATGTGGTGGTGGTGGTGTGTGTTTAATGCTGGGACCTTGAGTGTGGTGGTGGTGTGCGTGGTTGATGCTGGAACCTTGAGTGTGGTGGTGGTGGTGTGTGGTTGATGCTGGAACCTTGAGTGTGGTGGTGGTAGTGTGTGGTTGATGCTGAAACCTTGAGTGTGGTGGTGGTGTGTGGTTGATGCTGGAACCTTGAGTGTTGTGGTGGTGGTGTGTGGTTGATGCTGGAACCTTGAGTGTGGTGGTGGTGGTGTGTGGTTGATGCTGGAACCTTGAGTATGGTGGTGGTGCTGTGTGGTTGATGCTGGGACCTTGAGTGTGGTGGTGGTGGTGTGTGGTTGATGCTGGAACCTTGAGTGTGGTGGTGGTGGTGTGTGGTTGATGCTGGAACCTTGAGTGTGGTGGTGGTGGTGTGTGGTTGATGCTGAAACCTTGAGTGTGGTGGTGGTGTGTGGTTGATGCGGGAACCTTGAGTGTGCTTGTGGTGGTGGTGGTGTGTGGTTGATGCTGGAACCTTGAGTGTTGTGGTGGTGGTGTGTGGTTGATGCGGGAACCTTGAGTGTGCTTGTGGTGGTGGTGGTGTGTGGTTGATGCTGGAACCTTGAGTGTTGTGGTGGTGGTGTGTGGTTGATGCTGGAACCTTGAGTGTGGTGGTGGTGTGTGGTTGATGCTGACACCTTGAGTGTGGTGGTGGTTGTGGTTGATGCTGGAACCTTTAGTGTGGTGGTGGTGGTCTGTGGTGGTGGTTATGGTGTGTGGTTGATGCTGGAACCTTGAGTGTAGTGGTGGTGGTATGTGGTTGATGCTGGAACCTTGAGTGTGGCGGTGGTGGTGGTGTGTGGTTGATGCTGGAACCTTGAGTGTGGTGGTGGTGGTGGTGTGTGGTTGATGCTGGAACCTTGAGTGAGGTGGTGGTGATGTGTGGTTGATGTT
This sequence comes from Paralithodes platypus, assembly GCA_032716605.1. Classification (NCBI taxonomy): domain Eukaryota; kingdom Metazoa; phylum Arthropoda; class Malacostraca; order Decapoda; family Lithodidae; genus Paralithodes; species Paralithodes platypus. The sequence goes on along the minus strand of CM064515.1, from coordinate 11,469,994 downwards.
GGAACCTTGAGTGTGGTGGTGGTGGTGTGTGGTTGATGATGGTACCTTGAGTGTGGTGGTGGTGGTGTGTGGTTGATGCTGGAACCTCGAGTGTGATTGGTGCTGGCACCTTGAGTGTGGTGGTGTGTGTGGTTGATGCTGGTACTTTGAGTGTGGTGGTGGTGTGTGGTTGATGCTGGTACCTTGAGTGTGGTGGTGGTGGAACCTTAATTGAGTGTGGTGGTGGTGTTTGGCTGGTGCTGGAACCCTGAGTGTGGTGGTGGTGTGTGGTTGATGCTGGAACCTTGAGTGTGGTGGTGGTGGTGGTGTGTGGTTGATGCTGGAACCTTGAGTGTGGTGGTGGTGGTGGTGTGTGGTTGATGATGGAACCTTGGTGGTGGTGGTGATGGTGTCTGGTTGATGCTGGAACCTTGAGTGTTGTGGTGGTGGTGGTGTGTGGTTGATGCTGGAACCTTGAGTGTGGTGGTGGTGGTGGTGTGTGGTTGATGATGGAACCTTGGTGGTGGTGGTGATGGTGTGTGGTTGATGCTGGAACCTTGAGTGTTGTGGTGGTGGTGGGTGTCGTGGTGGTGTGTGGGTGATGCTGGAACTTTGAATGTGGTGGTGGTGGTGGTGTGTGGTTGATGCTGGAACCTTTAGTGTGGTAGTGGTGGTGGTTGGTGTTGGAACCCTGAGTGTGGTGGTGGTGGTTGATGCTGGAACCTTGAGTCTGGTGGTGGTGGTGTGTGGTTGATGCTGGAACTTTGAGTGTGGTGGTGGTGTATGGTTGATGCTGGCACCTTGAGTGTGGTGGTGTGTGGTTGGTGCTGGAACTTTGAGTGTGGTGGTGGTGTGTGGTTGATGCTGGAACCTTGACTGTGGTGGTGGTGGTGTGTGGTTGATGTTGGAACCTTGAGTGTGGTGGTGGTGGTGGTGGTGTGTGGTTGATGTTGGAACCTTAAGTGTGGTGGTGGTGTGTGGTTGATGCTGGAAAATTGAGTGTGGTGGTGGTTGTGGTGGTGGTGTGTGGTTGATGCTGGAAACTTGAGTGTGGTGGTGCTGATGTGTGGTTGATGCTGGAACCTTGAATGTGGTTGTGGTGGTGGTGGTGTGTGGTTGATGCTGGAACCTTGAGTGTTGTGGTGGTGGTGGATGTGGTTGTCGTGGTGGTGTGTGGGTGATGCTGGAACTTTGAATGTGGTGGTGGTGTGTGGTTGGTGCTGGAACCTTGAGTGTGGTAGTGGTGGTGGTTGGTGCTGGAACCCTGAGTGTGGTGGTGGTGGTTGGAGGTGGTGGTTGATGCTGGAACCTTGAGTGTGGTGGTGGTGTTGGTGTGTGGTTGATGCTGGAACCTTGAGTGTGGTGGTGTGTGGTTGATGCTGGAACCTTGAGTGTGGTGGTGGTGTGTGGTTGATGCTGGAACCTTGAGTGTGGTTGTGGTGTGTGGTTGATGCTGGAACCTTGAGTGTTGTGGTGGTGGTGTGTGGTTGATGCTGGAACCTTGAGTGTGGTGGTGGTGGTGTGTGGTTGATGCTGGAACCTTGAGTGTGGTGGTGGTGTTGTGTGTTTAATGCTGGGACCTTGAGTGTGGTGGTGGTGTGCGTGGTTGATGCTGGAACCTTGAGTGTGGTGGTGGTGGTGGTGTGTGGTTGATGCTGGAACCTTGAGTGTGGTGGTGGTGTGTGGTTGATGCTGGAACCTTGAGTGTTGTGGTGGTGGTGTGTGGTTGATGCTGGAACCTTGAGTGTGGTGGTGGTGGTGTGTGGTTGATGCAGGAACCTTGAATGTGGTGGTGGTGCTGTGTGGTAGATGCTGGGACCTTGAGTGTGGTGGTGGTGGTGTGTGGTTGATGCTGGAACCTTGAGTGTGGTGGTGGTGGTGTGTGGTTGATGCTGGAACCTTGAGTGTGGTGGTGGTGGTGGTGTGTGGTTGATGCTGCAACCTTGAGTGTGGTGGTGGTTGTGTGTGGTTGGTGCTGGAACCTTGAGTGTGGTTGTGGTGGTGGTGTGGTTGTGTGGTGTTGATGCTGGAACCTTGTGTGTTGTGGTGGTGTGTGGTTGATGCTGGAACCTTGAGTGTGGTGGTGGTGTGTGGTTGATGCTGGAACCTTGAGTGTGGTGGTGGTTGTGTGGTTGATGCTGGAACCTTTAGTGTGGTGGTGGTGCCGGCTATGGTGTGTGGTTGATGCTGGAACCTTGAGTGTAGTCGTCGTGGTATGTTGTTGATGCTGGAACCTTGAGTGTGGTGGTGGTGGTGGTGGTGTGGTGTGTGGTTGATGCTGGAACCTTGAGTGTGGTAGTGGTGTTGGTGTGTGGTTGATGCTAGAACCTTGAGTGAGGTGGTGGTGATGTGTGGTTGAAGTTGGAACCTTGAGTGTGGTGGTGGTGGTGTGTGGTTGATGATGGAACCTTGAGTGTGGTGGTGGTGGTGTGTGGTTGATGCTGGAACCTTGAGTGTGATTGGTGCTGGCACCTTGAGTGTGGTGGTGGTGTGTGGTTGATGCTGGTACTTTGAGTGTGGTGGTGGTGTGTGGTTGATGCTGGTACCTTGAGTGTGGTGGTGGTGGAACCTTAATTGAGTGTGGTGGTGGTGGTGGTGGTGTTTGGCTGGTGCTGGAACCCTGAGTGTGGTGGTGGTGTGTGGTTGATGCTGGAACCTTGAGTGTGGTGGTGGTGGTGGTGTGTGGTTGATGCTGGAACCTTGAGTGTGGTGGTGGTGGTGGTGTGTGGTTGATGCTGGAACGTTGGGTGGTGGTGGTGGTGGTTGATGCTGGAACCTTGAGTGTGGTGGTGGTGGGTGTCGTGGTGGTGTGTGGGTGATGCTGGAACTTTGAATGTGGTGGTGGTGTGTGGTTGATGCTGGAACCTTTAGTGTGGTAGTGGTGGTGGTTGGTGTTGGAACCCTGAGTGTGGTGGTGGTGGTTGATGCTGGAACCTTGAGTCTGGTGGTGGTGGTGTGTGGTTGATGCTGGAACTTTGAGTGTGGTGGTGGTGTATGGTTGATGCTGGCACCTTGAGTGTGGTGGTGTGTGGTTGGTGCTGGAACTTTGAGTGTGGTGGTGGTGTGTGGTTGATGCTGGAACCTTGACTGTGGTGGTGGTGGTGTGTGGTTGATGCTGGAACCTTGAGTGTGGTGGTGGTGGTGGTGGTGTGGTTTTGGTGCTTGAACCTTGAGTGCGGTGTTGGTGGTGGTGTGTGGTTGATGCGGGAACCTTGTGTGTGCTTGTGGTGGTGGTGGTGTGTGGTTGATGCTGGAACCTTGAGTGTTGTGGTGGTGGTGTGTGGTTGATGCTGGAACCTTGAGTGTGGTGGTGGTGTGTGGTTGATGCTGACACCTTGAGTGTGGTGGTGGTTGTGGTTGATGCTGGAACCTTTAGTGTGGTGGTGGTGGTGGTGTGTGGTGGTGGTTATGGTGTGTGGTTGATGCTGGAACCTTGAGTGTAGTGGTGGTGGTATGTGGTTGATGCTGGAACCTTGAGTGTGGTGGTGGTGGTGGTGGTGGTGGTGTGTGGTTGATGCTGGAACCTTGAGTGTGGTGGTGGTTTTGGTGTGTGGTTGATGCTGGAACCTTGAGTGAGGTGGTGGTGATGTGTGGTTGATGTTGGAACCTTGAGTGTGGTGGTGGTGGTGTGTGGTTGATGATGGAACCTTGAGTGTGGTGGTGGTGGTGTGTGGTTGATGCTGGAACCTTGAGTGTGATTGGTGCTGGCACCTTGAGTGTGGTGGTGGTGTGTGGTTGATGCTGGTACTTTGAGTGTGGTGGTGGTGTGTGGTTGATGCTGGAACCTTGAGTGTCGTGGTGGTGGAACCTTAATTGAGTGTGGTGTGGTGGTGGTGGTGGTAGTGTGTGGCTGGTATTGGAACCTGGGTGTGGTGGTGGTGGTGGTGGTGTGTAGTTGGTCTTGGAACCTTGTGTGTGGTAGTGGTGGTGGTGGTGTGTGGTTGTTACTGGAACCTTGAGTGTGGTGGTGGTGGTGTGTGGATGATGATGGAACCTTGAGTGTGGTGGTGGTGTTTGGTTGATGCTGGAACCTTGAGTGTGGTGGTGGTTGTGGTGGTGGTGTGTGGTTGATGCTGGAACCTTGAGTGTGGTGGTGGTGTGTGGTTGATGCTGGAACCTTGAGTGTGGTAGTGGTCGTGGTTGGTGTTGGAACCCTGAGTGTGGTTGGTGGTGGTTGATGCTGGAACCTTGAGGCTGGTGGTGGTGGTGTGTGGTTGATGCTGGAACTTTGAGTGTGGTGGTGGTGTAAGGTTGATGCTGGAACGTTGAGTGTGGTGGTGTGTGTGGTTGGTGCTGGAACTTTGAGTGGTGGTGTGCTGGTGTGTGGTTTGATGCTGGAACCTTGAATGTGGTTGTGGTGGTGGTGGTGTGGTTGTGCTGGAACCTTGAGTGTTGTGGTGGTGGTGGTGTGTGTCGTGGTGGTGGTGGGGTGGTGGAACTTTGAATGTGGTGGTGGTGGTGTGGTTTTGGTGCTTGAACCTTGAGTGCGGTGTTGGTGGTGGTTGGTGCTGGAACCTTGAGTGTGGTGGTGGTGGTTGGAGGTGGTGGTTGATGCTGGAACCTTGAGTGTGGTGGTGGTGTTGATGTGTGGTTGATGCTGGAACCTTGAGTGTGGTGGTGGTGTTGGTGTGTGGTTGATGCTGGAACCTTGAGTGTGGTGGTGTGTGGTTGATGCTGGAACTTTGAGTGTGGTGGTGGTGTTTGGTTGATGCTGGAACGTTGAGTGTGGTGGTGTGTGGTTGGTGCTGGAACTTTGAGTGTGGTGGTGGTGTGTGGTTGATGCTGAAACCTTGAGTCTGGTTGTGGTGGTGGTGGTGGTGTGTGGTTGATGTTGGAACCTTGAATGTGGTTGTGGTGGTGGTGGTGTGTGGTTGATGCTGGAAACTTGAGTGTGGTGGTGGTGTGTCGTTGATGCTGGTGTGTGGTTGATGCTGGAAACTTGAGTGTGGTGGTGGTTGTGGTGGTGGTGTGTCGTTGATGCTGGTGTGTGGTTGATGCTGGAACCTTGAATGTGGTTGTGGTGGTGGTGGTGTGTGGTTGATGCTGGAACCTTGCGTGTGGTGGAGGTGGTGTGTGGTTGATGCTGGGACTTGGAGTGTGGTGTTGGTGTGTGGTTGATGCTGGAACCTTGAGTGTTGTGGTGGTGGTGGTGGTGTGTGGTTGATGTTGGAAACTTGAATGTGGTTGTGGTGGTGGTGTTTGGTTGATGCTGGAACCTTGAGTGTGGTGGTGGTTGTGGTGCTGGTGTGTGGTTGATGCTGGAACCTTGAGTGTGGTTGTGGTGGTGGTGGTGTGTGGTTGACGTTGGAAACTTGAGTGTGGTTGTGGTGGTGGTGTTTGGTTGATGCTGGAACCTTGAGTGTGGTGGTGGTGGTGTGTGGTTGGTGCTGGAACCTTGCGTGTGGTGGTGGTGGTGTGTGGTTGATGCTGGGACCTTGAGTGTGGTGGTGGTGTGTGGTTGATGCTGGAACCTTGAGTGTGGTGGTGTGTGGTTGATGCTGGAACTTTGAGTGTGGTGGTGATGGTGTTGGTTGGTGGAACCTTGAGGGTGTGGTGGTGTGTGGTTGAGTGGAACCTGAGTGTGTGGTGGTGGTTGTGATGCTGGAACTTGTGTGGTGGTGGTGGTGTGTGGTGGTGTGGTGGTGGTGTGGTTGGTGCTGGTGGTGTGTGTTTGGTGGTGGTGGTGGTTGATGCTGGTGAGTGGTGTGGTGGTGGTGGTGGGTGTGGTGATGTTGGAACCTTGAATGGTGTGGTGGTGGTGGTGTGGTGGGTGTGTTGGTGGTGTGTGGTGGTGGTGGTGTGTGAGGTGTGGTAGGTGGTTGATGCTGGAAACTTGAGTGTGGTGGTGGTGTGTCGTTGATGCTGGTGTGTGGTTGATGCTGGAAACTTGAGTGTGGTACAAAGGAGTACAAAGGAGTACAAAGGAGTACAAAGGAAATCAAGCAACAACAGATCCAGTGACCCTTCTAGGTTGCTTGTCCTCCAAAACACTGAGGATCAAGTGTCCAAACAGTGGTTTAGAGTGGGTAAGGGAACATTGGAAAGGGAATTACTGCCCTGGAACTAATGTCCGTGGCAGGATTAGGAAGTTAGTAGGGGACAGATGGGTTAGTAACTGAGGGGGGGAATAAAATAAAGTTATTCATTTACAAACGCAGTCAGTCGCGGGTTTGATGCGAGATATTTGTCTAGGTGGAGTTTAAATGAATCAACGGTGATGCAGTCTATAACGTTTCGGGGAAGCCCATTCCACAAGTTGACAACTCGATTGAAGAAGAAATTCTTAGATTCGTGCGAGTTAAAAGATTTACCAATAATTTTGCAAACCGTTTCCCCGCGTGTAATTAGATTGGTCGATAGTGAAGTACTTACTACAGTTCATATTGTCGATGCCTTTGATGATTTTGAACACTTGAATTAAGTCGCCTCTTAATCTGCGCTGGGTTAAAGGAAATAGATTTAATTCTCTAAGACGCTCCTCATATGGTTTGTTCTTTAGGCTAGGTATCATTTTGGTAACTCTACGTTGAACTCGTTCTAGCTTGTTTATATCTTTTTGGTAATAAGGGCACCAGGATTGAACGCAGTATTCCAGAAGAGGGCGGACTAAGGAATTGTAAAGGGTTAGGATAACTTCTTTGGATTTATGCTCAAATGACCTGCCTATAAAGCCAATTATTTTGTTTGCCTTCTTAACAACTTCTGAACATTGTTGACTCGGTTTTAGGTTACTCGATATTGTTACTCCCAGATCGGTTTCTCTGTTTACATTCTTAAGCTGCGTGCCATTCATCGAATAGTTTGCTTTCTCATTTAGGTATCCGATATGTAGTACTTTACATTTATCCGCATTGAAACTCATTTGCCAAATTTGGGCCCAACATGACAATTTATCTAGATTGTGTTGCATATCGTCAACTTGTTCTTTTGAGAGTACGCTATTTGCAATTTTTGTATCGTCAGCAAATTTTGAGATTGTACAGGTGAGACCCTCATCTATGTCGTTGATGTAAATTAGAAAGATAATTGGTCCTAGTACCGATCCCTGGGGTACCCCGCTACTTACATTGGTCCATTTTGATGCCTTACCGTTTATGACTACTCTTTGCTTTCTGTCGCTGAGCCAATTTTCTATCCATTTCAACACACCGTCTTGTATTCCATGCGCTTTTAGTTTTAGCAGTAAACGTTTGTGGGGAACTTTGTCAAAGGCCTTTTGAAAATCAAGGTATATAATATCTACAGCTTTACTCCCATCGTAGAGGTTGAGGATATCGTGGAAGAAGTCTAAGAGGTTTGTTAAACAGGAACGTTTTTTACGAAAGCCGTGTTGAGTATCTTTAAGTATGTTATTTTCCTCTAAGTGATTTACGAGTCTGTCTCGTATGACCGTTTCTAGCATTTTACATACAACTGAGGTTAAGCTAATTGGACGATAGTTACTGGATAGGGATTTGCTGCCTTTTTTGAATATCGGTGTTACGTTGGCTAGCTTCCACTGATCGGGCATAGTTCCAGACTGCAAGGATTTATTGAATAGTAATGTCAGTGGTTTAGAGAGCTCATCCTTAGCTTCCTTTAGAACTCTAGGCGAGATTGTATCAGGTCCTGGCGTTTATTTACCTTGAGTTTATCTAAACAATTCAATACTTCTCTCTCTGTAACGGTGATATTGCTTAAAACATCTGAATTATCAATCTGAATCGGCGATGGTGTAGGGATATCACTGAGGTCTTCTATTGTAAAAACTGATGCAAAGAAGGTATTGAGGGCATTACTCATTTGTTCTTCGTCTTTGGTGTATTCTCCATTTTCATCGACTAACGGTCCAACAGTTGAAGTAACTACTTTTTTCTTTCTGATATAACTATAGAATTCTTTCGGGTTTGTTTTACTTTGATTCGCAATATGTAACTCTAAGGTCTTTTTACTTTGCTTTATTAACTTTTTGGCTTTGCGTCGTAGCTCTACAAATTTCAGCCGTTCTTCGTCATTTTGTGAGGATTTTAATCTATCATTAGCAATTTTTTTAGCAAGCAGGCAGTTTGAAATATCTTTATTCCACCATTTGGGCTTATTATTATGGCCTGGACGCCGAGTTTTCGATGGTATGCAGTCTTGCACTGCTTTTAGGTAAGTGGCTTCGAATAACTTCCAAGATGTATTTATGTCGTTATTGCGAATTAAAAAGCTCCAGTCAGTTTCTTTAAACATAGCTCTAAGTTTATGGAAGTTTACTTTCTTGAAATTAGGGACTTTTTCGATGCTACTATTTGGTTCGTTACTAGTAAACTTTAAAGAGAAAAGTTATCGTATGATGGTCGCTGTTACTGAATTCATCACCATCATTCAAATTCTCTATTAATTCTTCTTTTGTTGCAAGTACAATGTCAAGAACGTTATTACCACGGGTCGGCGTTCCAACAAATTGATAAAGCGAACTCTCTTGCAAGTTCGTATACAAGTCATGTCCGGAGTGTGAAGTAAGAGTATCGCCCCACTTGGTCACAGGTAAATTAAAGTCACCAAAAATTACGGTATCTTGTGAGTTACTTACATCTGCAATTTGTTCGTAAATTTCTCGGTCAGTTTGCACTGATTGAGCTGAAGGTCTGTATATTAATGCAAGTATTTTTTTTGTACCTTTATTATTCTTTATTAGCACAAAAGATGCGTCGACGTTCACAATTTGAGGTTTTGACAAGAGGGTAGGGTTAAGACTTTCTTTGATATAAAGTAAAACGCCACCTCCATTTCGATTTATTCGGCTTTTCTCAAACATTACATAACCGGGAAGTGAATACTCTGCTAAAAAGTCTCTATCTTCTGTATTGAGCCAAGATTCTGTTATGCCAATCACATCATAATTTTCTGTAAACACTAGCTCCTCTAAATCTGAAAATGTATTGCGTATGCTACGAGCGTTTGCATAGAAAACCTTTAAATTTGTTATTTTAGAACTCACGGAACGCTCTTTAATAATATTTTTGGTTCTTGTCGGATCTACATTTATGTTCATGGCTGTCCTCGGTCCTCGCTGTCTTCGGTCCTTATCGCTGGTGGTCCTCGGTTGCCTCTGTTTTTTTCTTGGCGTTGGATGATTTATGTCACTGCTGCTTCTTCTCGGATGGCGTTTTTTGATCCATGGCTGCGGACTGCTTCGTGTAGGAGACGACCCATGCGTGCTGAACCCACAGGGTTTAGATGAGTGCCATCCTTGCGGAACAGAGTAGGCTGGTTGTAGAAGTTGTCCCAGAGGTTGATGAATTCAACTTCTTCCCTCAGACACAAATGTTTTAGTCGGCTATTTGTGCTGAAGGCCTTGTCGTAGAATTTGTCAGGTGCGTCGATCTTGGGGAGAATGCCTGAGATGATGATATTCCTTGACTTGTTTTTGTAGTGCTGGATCATCTTGCGATATTTCTGCATCAACTCTTCGGATCTGGTGCGCATGACGTCATTTGAACCAGCATGGATGACAAAAAGGGTATTTTCATTTGCATCCTTTGTGGTATCTTCGAAGGCTTCCACAATGTCGTCCAGTCCAGCTCCTGGGATGCAAAATCTTTTTCGTTGATTTGGGACTCTGTCGCAGAACTCTTCGACCTGTCCTCGTAGGATGGAATGGTGGTGTGTGTGGTGGTTGTGTGTGGTGGTGGTGGTGGTGGTGATGTGTGGCTGGTATTGGACCCTTGAGTGTGGTTGTGGTGGTGGTGTGTGGTGATGGTGGTGGTGGTGTGTGTGGCTGTTATTCGCATATGCATTAAGTAAATACACGCAGGCACGTAAAACAACTATTACCAAAATACACGCAGGCACGTAAAACAACTATTACATAAAGATAGTGCCATAAGTTCTTAAAACGAATAATTTAAAGATGGGTGCAATCGTTATAAAAGGAATGAATAACGTCAAATTAACTGGCAGATGATAGGAAGGTTTACATAATTTTATCGTTGTTCAACGGAACAAATGTGCTGGATGGCTGTGTTTACATATCGTTGTTCAACGGAACAAATGTGCTGGATGGCTGTGCTTACATATCGTTGTTCAACGGAACAAATGTGCTGGATGGCTGTGTTTACATATCGTTGTTCAACGGAACAAATGTGCTGGATGGCTGTGTTTACATATCGTTGTTCAACGGAACAAATGTGCTGGATGGCTGTGTTTTCTTGTTTCTTCGATTCTCTGGCAGGTTTGCCTCACACATATAAGATAAGATCAGTATTATCAGGAGGTATTGGATGATGAGTCTAATGTAGATAATTATTATACTCTCAATATCGACGATGTTTCATGACAGGATGATATATCTGGGATTAAGCTTCTGGATGATCATGATAGGCCCCAGTGGCTTTTATTCATCTGTAGTTATGCTATGTTATGGGTGGTAGCTGAGTGTAGAGTAGTGAGGTGAATCCATGAATGCGAGATCATATATGATTATTATTGTATAAAAACAACAAGACAAAACGGTTTCAGAAATATATATGACCGGCAATTTGATTATGCCATTATATCACAGTCAGAACCCTGAATATTTATCCTGTTGACAACAACGTATTATCAAGAAAAATACGTTGGTATGGGCACGTCATAATAGGTCAACCTGATTATATATACCCATTATATACATTTGCCATTCATAACTCTTTACGAACTCAAAAACTTTAATTCCTACCCTATCTAGGAAGCAAAAATATGTTACTGCTTGTCCCCATTATATAGAGCCAGAATTAATTATGCATACTAACTCTCCAAAATATGTCAAGTCCATTCAAATATTTCAGCATCTGTCATTTATTTATCCTCGATAATAGCTCAGAAATTAATATACACATATCCATGTAGTTCCAAATATCTATCTATCTTTCTATTGCCTGACGCCGTGATACCCTAAGGTGTGGCCACGAACGAACCGCCCCCATGCACCTCTGTCCCAAGTCAGTCCACGCTCCTCCTCCCAACCTGCACCACCTTCTTCAATATACTTCCTCACTCCATCCTTCCACCTCTCTTTTGGTTTACCTCTCCCTCTCTGTCCTTCCACCTCGCTCTTGTACACCCTTTTAGTCATTCTCTCACTTCCCATACGTTCCATATGGCCGAACCATCTCAAGGTGTTCCTTCTCACACTTTCCAGCACATCTACCTCCACACCACACCTCCTTCTTACTTCCGCATTCGTCAGACGTCAGGCGTCAGACGTCTCCTGGTTAACCCTAAGTCCTGTCGCAGATAATACACTGATATAACCATTACTTGTGGCTCTCATTCACATCAAGACCTCTTACATGGCGCAGTGTGTAGGATAGAACACAGGAACAATGAGGCCATCATATAAAACGGGACAGAAAACACCTAAGGGGAGAAACAAATCGGGTAACAGTGTCAAGCAACAACATCCGTAACACCTGGATCAGCTGTTAGAGGCATTCAAACAACAACAGGAGACAATTAAATTACTTGTAGAAGTTATCTCATCAACACAGCATAATGTAAGGACCACTAGAAGGGCGCCAGATATCCAGGGTACATGAAGAGTGCAGGTATCGTCCATTCCAGATAAATACAGGTATGAAATGTTCCGAGCCGAGTATCGCACTTGGAAACGTTCAGTCAGCGGTTGGGTACGATTAAACAGATGGTCAAGATTACTGTAGATGCTGTCACCAATATTCGCCTTCATTGTGAGAATGAATTACAAAGGGATATTGATGTGAACTTAGGAATTTTTCACAATGTCTCAGAAAAGTGAAGAAAAGGTTAAGTCATGTATTCATAAATGCCAACAAAATCATTGGACTGTGACTTCAAGTGCCCAACATGTGATTCTGACATCTCAGAGTATATGCTGATACATAAACTCTAAACAGGCATAACAAATACCCGACTGAAGCAGATCCTCCTTGAAGATTATGACAAGGTATAAAGACTCTCTGGAAAGGTTGATTATTTAATGCATGTCTTTTGAAACCAGTGAAATAGAAAGCATATGTGTGCCTCCTAGTTGGAACAAATGGAATACTGTAGCAACCACAAGAAACTGACGACTATCAGGACAGTGTATGTAAAGGGCAACAGGTGGCACCCATGTCAAGGTCACATTCCATGACAAAGAAGAACATGTCTTTTGGTTATGAGATGGTGAAATGTTCGAACTGCGGTAGAATGCATGCCAAGGGTCGTAATAATTGCATGGCAAAGGAGGTGCAATGTTATGGTTGTGGTAAATTAGGTCACTTAAGAAAATATTGTAGAAGCAGAACCTCATCAACACCTGAAATGGGTAACTCAAATAAAGTAACATCAGCTGCTATAATAACTTCAGTAGCAGGCTGCAGAGCAAATCAAGTATCAGGCATGCACTTACCAAAAATTAAAGTACAGGTTAGACACTACTCCAAGCACACTCCACACACAGCCACAGTTGAAGCACTTGCAGACACAGGTGCAGAGGTATGTGTGGCTGGCCCAGAACAAGCAAAGCTTTTATGTATGACAGAAAAGCACCTTAGCAAACCAGGAATCCATTTAAAACATGCTGCAGGTAGTGGATTGAGTGTACTGGGATCACTGGAGTGTACCTTTAGCACAAACAGTCATGAGACAAAGGGTGAAATATATTTTGCAAAGGGTGTCCAGACTCTATTTTTATCACTCGGAGTATGCAAAAATTTAGGTCTAGTTCACAAGAATTGTCCCCATCATGAAGGTGAAGTAATAGCAAGTGTGCAACAGACTCTGCCAGATCATGCACAGTTTCAATATCAGAAGTACCCAAACGACCAGAGGGAATGCCATACCCACCTTCAGAAGAGAATACCCCAAGGCTTCAACAATGGTTAGTACAACAATTCTCAGCAACCACATTTAATACAGAGCGAGACCCACTGCCAATCATGAATGGTAAAGCACATCATATTCACCTGGAGCCCGGTTCGACGCCATATGCATGTCATACCCCAGCAAGTGTACCAAAGCACTGGGAAGCTGAAGTTAAAGCGTCAACTCGACGACGATGTGAAATGAAGTATCCTGTGTCAAGTTCCAGCTGGGGAAGCTGCTGAATGGTGTGCTAAAATGGTAGTATTTGCACAGAAAAATGGAAAGCCTAGGCGAACAGTGGATTTTCAACGTTTGAATGCCTGCTGCAAAAGAGAAACCCATCACATACCTGCACCTTTTGATATTGTCACTGGGGTCCCAGTCCATTCTTTCAAAACATGGAGTTATGAAGGAGGTTAGGTGTCTACTTGGCTCATCTAGCTCTACTTGATGGAATCCAGATTATGCATCAACCATATATATATATATATATATATATATATATATATATATATATATATATATATTTTATTTGTATTTTTTTTCTTTTTTCTATGTGATTGAGGGAGGCAAAAGGCAGAACTGCCTATAGCGACTGCCTCCCCCATAGTTGAAAGAGTGACAGAGCCAAAATCAAGGGACGTTCGAGCCAAAATGCCTGGACACACTGAGTTTGAAGCAATTTAAGTCATAGGAAGAGGGAAAGACTGATTCTGGGAGAGAGTTCCAGAGCTCAGCTGTTGAGTAGAAGAAAGTTTGAGAGTAACGTTGGAGAGTTGCACAGAGAAGGGGTGGGATTGAGTTGCAAGACGGGTACCACGTGCCCTACGTAAAGGAGGTGGTATACACTGGGAAAGCTCTGAGGAACACTGATTATTATAGTAGCAATAGAATAGCGAGAGAGATGCAACATTGCGGCGGAGAGAGAGAGATTGCAGAGAGTTAGTGAGTGGACGGGAGTTAATGATACGAAAGGCCTTCCTTTCAACTTTGTCTAGGAGAGCGGTGTGAGAGGAACCTCCCCACACATGTGAACAATACTCAATACAAGGACGCACTATGCCCCTGTACAGAGCAAGATGCTGTGCAGGGGAAAAGAACCCCCTAAGGCGGTTGAGCACACCCAGCTTCTGGGACGCTGCCTTAGCAAGACTGGTAATATGGTCCTTCCAACTGAGAGCAGAAGAAAAGGAGACACCAAGAATATTGAGAGAAGATGAAGGATTGATTTTTGTATTGTTGAAGAATAAGGGATAGTCCGCTGGGAGTTCCTTACGGGTAGATAGATGGAGAAATTGGGTTTGGAAGCATTAAAGGTAACAAGGTTTTCTCTGCCCCAATTGGAGATAGTATTTAGATCATAATTTAAGAGTTCTATGGCTTCATTACGTTTGTCGTTGAGGGATTGCTGGCTGGGGCGTTCTGAAAAACTAATGGAGTAGTGTAAGGTTGAGTTGTCTGCGTATGAATGGATGGGAATTGAGGTACAGTTCAGGAGATCATTTATAAAAATTAGAAAAAGAATAGGAGATAGGACAGAGCCCTGAGGAACACCGGAGTGTATAGGGTGAGGAAGTGAACAATGGCCGTCCACAACGGCAGCTATGGAACGGCCGGAAAGGAAATTAGAGACAAAGGCACAGATGGATGGATAGAAACCGAAGGAGGGTAGTTTAGAAATTAAATGTTTGTGCCAGACTCTATCGAAGGCTTTTGATATGTCTAGTGCAATAGAAAAAGTCTCACCGAAGTCCCGAAAGGAGGATGACCAAGAGTTAGTAAGATATGAAAGAAGATCACCAGTAGAGCGACCCTTAACACCTTACGAGCGGCCTATGCGGTTTATTTATGTGTACCGCACAGCGGGGTGTTTTTAGCCAAAATAGGGCTGTTTACGTGATTATTTTCATGCCTAAATAAGACCCAGAACGTAAAACAAGCACCTATCCCTGAAAGGGCATAAACAGAGCTTTCGAATGACACCATAACGATCCTTGTATGATGATTAGTTTTCTTGCAATAACCGTGCAACGCGAGTGCAAAAAGCAGGTAATTCGGTACTTTCAGTACATAATTGAGTATGTAGCGAGTGAGAGAGGGAGGAGGGAGCTGAGATTTGTGTCAGTAGGTTCGCCGCGGTGGTCTGGAGCAGTCATACGCTCGCTAGTCTCCTGCCACCACTTGTCTCTCTCTCTCAGCCACATTACGTGCTGAAATTGTCACTCGAGTTATGTCGAGCGCCGCCACATAGTCCAGCTTTATTTAACTCGACTTATGTTGCTCGCCGCTAAATAAGGGTTAAGGAAGCCATACTGGCGATCTGAGAGCAGATTATGAAAAGAGAAATGCTTAAGAAATTTGGAAGCAAGAATAGTTTCAAAAACTTTAGAAAGACAAGAGATGAGAGCAATTGGACGATAGTTGGAGAGTTGAGAGCGGTCACCCTTCTTTGGGACAGGTTGAATGTGAGCAAACTTCCAGCATGAAGGGAAGATGTTAGAGGATAGACAGAGACGAAAGAGTTTGCCTAGGCAGGGAGACAGCACGGAAGCACAGTTTTTGAGAACAACAGGAGGAACACCGTCCGGACCGGACCGTACGCCTCATTAGTATTAAGCCCAGAGAGGGTAGAAAGTATATCTTTAGAAGAGATAAGGATATTAGGCATAAGTAAGAGAGAGGAGGGTGGAGAAGGAGGAATAGCACCGGAATCATCCAAGGTGGAGTTTCTAGCAAAAGTTTGAGCGAAGAGTTTTGCTTTGTCAGAGGAAGAAGTGATGGTTGTGCCATCAGAATGGGAAAGGGGAGGGAAAGACGAGGAAGAAAAATTGTTGGAGACGTTTTTGGCTAGATGCCAGAAAGCTTGGGAAGAGCTAGAGTTGGATAGTTCAGTGCATTTATTATTGATGAAAGAGTGTTTGGTAAGGCGAAGAACAGATTTGGCTTGATTCCGGGCAGAAACATAGGAAGAATGAGAATCTTGAGTTTTAAGGCGTCGGTACCGTTTGAATGCTTCCTCCTTATTGCGGACAGCAGTAGAACAGGCGTGAGTAAACCAAGATTTTTTAGCATTAGTCTGAGAGAAAGAGAATGGAATGTATGCTTCCATGCCCGATAGGATTACCTCGGTAATGCGTTCAGCACTCTCCGAGGGTCCCCGGCCACGGAAGCAGAAATCATTCCATGGGAAATCAAAGAAGTACTGCCGGAGAGCCTCCCAGTCGGCAGCGCCAAAGTGCCACAAGCGCCGCCGGCTAAGAGGATCGGGTGGCCGTACTTGAGAAATAGGACAGTTGACAGAGATAAGTTTATGGTCGGAGGAGCCCAAAGGAGAGAAAAGATTGACAGTATAAGAAGAAGGGTTAGAAGTTAGAAACAAGTCAAGAATGTTGGGCCGATCTCCGATGCGATCCGGGATACGGGTGGGATGCTGAACTAACTGCTCTAGGTCATTTATGATAGAAAAGACTTAGGCTTGTTCACCAGGTGGATCAGTAGTGTGAGAGGAGAGCCATTGGCGGTGGTGAACGTTGAAATCTCCTAAGATGGAGATTTCTGAGAAAGGAGAAATGGATAGAATGTGTTCCACTGTAGAGTTTAGATAGTCAAAGAATTTGGAAAAGTTGGTAGAGTTAGGGGAAAGATAGACTGCACAGAAATATTTAGTAAGAGAATGACAGGAAAGTTTGAGCCATAAAGTAGAGAATTCAGAGGATTCGAAATCGGGAACACGAGAGCAAGTGAGTTTGTTGTGCACATATGCACAACATCTGCCTTTGGCTTTGAAACTAGGATAGAGAAAGTAGGAGGTTACAGAAAAGGGGTTGCTGGATGTTGCTACAGACACCTGAGTTTCGGTGAGAAAGAGAAGATCAGGTTTGTAGGAGGAGAGATGGTGCTCAACAGAGTGAAAGTTAGAGGAAAGTCCGCGAATGTTGCATAAATCAACCTAGGAAATAGTGAAGGGGACCACCTAGGAAATAGTGACCACAATTCTGTGTATTTTAATATCAATGGAAAGGTAATACCAGAGAGAATACAACATTTATACCTGACTTCAGAAAAGCCAATTATGGTGGGTTAAGAAGAGCCCTATTAGCTGACCCTATGGTCAAAAAATTAAGTCGATCCAGGTGTCCAAATGAGTGTACCCCTTCTCAGGCACCTGTCATATTAAGTCAGGAAGAGACGTCAACCTTGGTAGATACATACGATAATTTTATCGAGTCAGTATTAAATGCACAAAATAAATACATCCCCAAAAGAAAATTTAGATCAACACAGAACCAACCCAAATGGATGAATAATAGACTATTAGATCTTCTAGGACAAAAGAGAGGAATATATAGAAAAATTAGGAAAGGCGAAATTCACCTACTTGCTTACTATCAGAATCTATCAAGACAGGTAAAAAAGGATAGTAGGAAACAAAAAAGAAATTATGAAATTAAGGTTGCCAATGACTCAAAAAATAATCCTAAAGCTTTTTACCAACTATATAAATCCAAGGTTAGAGATGTAATTGGTCCCCTTAAAACTTCGATAGGAGAAATGACAGAAAATGATTTAGAAATGTGCAGTACATTAAAATAATAGTCAATTTCTTTCCGTTTTCACTAATGAAAATTTGGCACAGTTTCCAGAAGTCCGTAAGGTATATAGCGATAGTATAGAAAATAGGTTAAGTACGGTTACTATAAGTAGAAATGATGTGCTTAAGGAAATTGACAGACTGAAACCTCATAAATCGCCTGGTCCTGATGAGGTATATGCTAGAGTATTAAAAGAATGTAGGGATGAGTTAAGTTACCCATTCACATTTTTATTTAACAAGTCATTGGAGACAGGTATAGTTCCAGAAGCTTGGAAGCTTGCAAACGTAGTTCCGATCTTCAAAAAAGGTGACAAATCAATAGCATCCAATTACCGTCCCATTAGTCTTACATCAATCATAGGAAAGCTACTAGAGTCAATTATTGCTAGTAAAATTAGAAACCACTTAGATACATTTAATTTAATAAATTCTTCTCAGCATGGATTCACTCAGGGACGTTCTTGCCTTACTAATTTGCTTAGTTTTTTCTCAGAGGTATATGAAGCAGTAGATAATGACAAGTCATATGATATAATATAATTATTTAGTAAAGCTTTCGACAGAGTCCCCCATGAGAGATTGATGAGAAAGGTTGAGGCGCATGGAATAGGTGGGACGTTGTTGGGATGGATTAGGTCATGGCTAATTGGTAGGAAGCAGAGAGTCAGCATAAATGGTACTAAGTCAGAATGGGGAGCAGTCAAAAGTAGTGTCCCCCAGGGATCTGTATTAGGTCCTCTGTTGTTTGTGATATACATAAATGACCTTGATTTAGGTATAACTAGTAGGATAAGTACATTTGCAGAGGATACCAAAATGGGGAGAACAATTGATTCAGATAGAGATATAGAGTGCCTCCAAAGGGATCTAGATACCTTACACGAATGGTCAGTAAATTGGCAGATGAAGTTTAACATTGACAAATGCAAGGTATTAAAGATAGGGAAGATGCATACAAATGTTAAATATAAACTAGCTAATATGGAATTAGAAAACTCGAATTGTGAGAAAGATCTAGGTGTGTTTGTTAGCAATGATTTGAAGCCTAGACAACAGTGTATAAGCGTTCGAAACAAGGCAAACAGGATTCGCGGGTTCATCTCTAGGAGTGTGAGTAACAGAACTGCTGATGTTATCTTAAAACTTTACTTGTCATTAGTGAGACCCCATATGGATTATGCTGTTCAATTTTGGTGTCCTTATTACAGAATGGACATAGATTCATTGGAGAGAGTACAACGTAGAATGACAAAAATGATCCATAATATTAGAAATCTTCCGTATAAAGAAAGGTTGAAGAAATTAGGCTTACATTCATTAGAGAGACGTAGAGTTAGAGGGGATATGATAGAGGTGTTCAAGTGGGTTAGTGGGATTAACAAAGGGGACATGACAAATGTACTAAAGCTCAGTGATAGCGAAAGAACTCGTACCAATGGTTTCAAATTAGATAAATTTCGTTTCAGAAAAGATATAGGCAAATATTGGTTTGGTAACAGAGTTGTAGATGGGTGGAATGGACTACCAAGTGCTATAGTGGGATTAAAAACGATAGGGAGCTTTAAGATAAAATTGGATAAGCATATGGACGAGAAGGGTTGGGTGTGAAGGGGGATCAGCAGGGTTGGGCCAATCAGCGCTCTGCAGACCCCCGTAATCCTGCGTTAATCTCTAACCGTTTTGGTAAGATGATCCTCAGGGTATTAGAGTGTTGAGCCTATAATTGGGCTTTGTAATTGGGGTTGTGTGGGACAGGGATCTGCCTTGCTTAGGCCAATCGGCTTTCTGCAGACTCCCATTTTCTTATGTTCTTATGTTCTTAAATCAATAGAAAGAGTAACAGGCCACGGTCCAGGTAATTTTGAGGCATCGTCTGGGGATGGTCGGTCGGGTGTGGGGGCATTTATGGTCCCCCCCCTAGGAACTCCGAGGCTGGGCTGAAATTCATAATTTTTAATAATTTTGGTGTGGAGGAATGAAGTGTGGTGTGCATGTTTAGTTTAGTGAAGTGGATAGGAGGAGGAGGTGTTTGTGAGAGCTAGCTGGATTGCTCTCAGTGTAAATGAGGCACAAAGAAAATCAGTAAGAGAGGCCAAGCAAATGAAACAGGAGTTCCAGCGACTCTTTATCACATGCCTATAACCTCACCTGGGTCTAGCCCTGATCGATTGGTGCCTACAATCTCCCCACCTAATATATATATATATATATATATATATAATTTTATATATATACACGTGAGTGTGTGTGTAGTAAAACTCGCAGGAATTACTTAAAATTTTCAAAATATTAGATCCCACTTTATCGTACATGTATGGCCTTCTCAAAACTCATAAACCTGATATACCTCTTCGCCCAATCATTAGTTCAGTAGGGTCTGCCACTTATAAATTATCAACATGGTTGAGTAAGTTGTTATCTCCATTAGTTGGCACGATGTCTAATTATCATATACACACCTCCAGTGATTTGATAATTAAATTAGAAGCAACGTTGAACCTCTTAAATTAATTAGTTTTTATGTAATTTCCTTATTGACAAAAGTACCAGTTCATGGTTTATTAGGATTTCTAAAAGATGATATATTGAATTTAGATTTATAAATAATGAGTGCTGTTTTTATGAAATTAATTGAATTATGTGTCCTCAGCACTAATTGTACTGTAAATGGAAGTTTTTTCCACATCCACAATCTTTCTTGAATAAACTTAACGAACTTGTCCCCTCGATTATATTCAAAATTGAAGATGAAGTAAATAATAATCTACCTTTCCTTGATACTTTGATAATAAATACTAATGGTCATTTGAAATGTAAGGTATATAGAAAACCAACTCTAGTAGACTCGTATGTAAAAATGTTCTCCAACCATCATAGTTAGGTCAAAACTTCCATTTTCTCAAGTATGTTTCTAAGAGCATTAAGGATATGTAACCCAACATTTATTGACAATGAATACTAACAAAAATATAATCTAGCCAAAACCCAATGCTACCCTGAAAGTCTCGTTGATCAAAGCGTAGCAAAAGCCAAGA
Source organism: Paralithodes platypus (assembly GCA_032716605.1). NCBI lineage: Eukaryota > Metazoa > Arthropoda > Malacostraca > Decapoda > Lithodidae > Paralithodes > Paralithodes platypus. The sequence continues at coordinate 11,449,555 of CM064515.1, read as the reverse complement.
ATACTTACTATAATGTAGGTAATTAAGCTTCCTTTTCAATGAAAAATATATTAGTTTTGCCCAACCACGATGTAGTAACACCACCTGCAACATCTCTCAAGTATTTTAGCATAAATGTAGTATTCAATTATGAAAACACGGTGAAGAATACTTTGATTAAGACAACCCTAAAAATGATTCAGGTGGTGTATATTTCACTCCGTGTAAAGTATGCAATCATATAATACTGTACATAGGACAAACTGGAAAAAGATTAAAGGAAAGAGTTAAGCAACACCGACAATCAGTAATGTCAGAACAAGAATATAATGGTATGTTTATACACAAAAATAGACATGACCATAATGTGAATTGGGATGAAGCTACGATGGTCTATTGGTCAGGCTGCTATTTAGAAAGACTTTTTGCTGAGTCCGCCTTGATCAGATCATATAGCAACAATATGAATCTAAATGATGGCTCCACCCACAGCAAGATCATCAACAAGAGACACATCCAAGCAGCTAAACAACTACGGGAAAATAAGATCATCATTCGCAGAAACAAAAAAACAGCAACTACATCATCCACAACAAAGAAGAATACTTAACCCCTACTGTACCATAGGGTACAGAAATAAAAGTCCCCCCCAGTCTCAAGAAATGTGGTCAAAAGGACAAGATATATCAACCTCCACCTCAAAAGATGGAAGAATACTGGCTCTCCCAGCCTGTAGAGGCTTGCATATAAGCTGAGAAGTGTTGCCAACTCTAGAGCAGTGCTCAAATGGTCATGGTACCAGGCACTGCCTGATACTGGCAGTTACAAGGAAAGTATATTCCTGACGGCTCCCTGCCGTCGCTGGGACTGGGGAGTGATTTATCTACTGACGGCAGCGAGACGGGGCTGGTACTGAATGAGTTAAGAAAATGGACAACGTACTGAGTGCCAAACCCAAATTCAAAAGAATCACGACAAACCCTACCGAGGAGATCAAGAAGAAATTCAACACAACAATCTCCGCCATAAACGCCGAATTAGGGGGATTACAGACTTAAGAAACTTACCGGCGAATTCTCCCCTGGCTATGCCTACGCCACCGTGAAGACCCATAAGCCAGGTAATCCTCTCTGCCCCATAATCTCCCAGATCCCCACCGCCACCTAGCAAGTACAGCCTCTCATTCTCCACCGACTTCCTAGAAATGCTAAGAGACGCCACCCAAACTGACGATCATATCATTGCATCATTGGATTTGGAAAGCCTGTTCACTAATGTACCAGTAGACAAGACTATCGAATACATCCTGAAACATGTATACCACACCACACCCTTGGAATCCCGGAGAAGGCGCTGAAGACACTGCTCAAGATCTGCACGAAAGAGGCCCCCCTTCACCTGCCCGAAAGGTAAGTGTACCAACAGATTGATGGCATCGCCATGGGTAGCCCCCTTGGTGTCCTCTTCACCAACTTATACATGGGATCTGCCGAAGAGGAACTCCTTTTTACTACCCGCTCCTCCATCTACTGTAGATACGTGGGCGAAATATTTGTGCGTGTGAAAGACCTACAGGAACTGCAGGACCTATGGCAGCGCTTCATCACTGCATCTGGCTCAAACTTCACCTTCCAAGAATCCACCAATGGACAACTCCCCTTCCTCGATGTCCTTGTAACCGCTAACATCAACAGCTTCAGACAGATTACATTTAAAAAAAAAATCTAATTGTATAAATATATATGCTGTATTAAAGAAAATGTGTAATGTAAAAATAATCGTAAAAACAGAAATATCTCAACACTTTTTGTTTGTATATGTTAGTTAGCACCTCACAGATAATATAGAAGGGATATTTAAGCCTCCGCCTTGCGTTGTATTCTTGTATTGCCCTGAAGATGTCTTGAGAGAATATACAAAAGCTTGGTGTTCCAATGTTAAATTTGTCTTGCAAATTTTACTACATAATTTGAACACACGTATTTGTGGTTTATTCTCCATATATTTATATATATATATATATATGTATATATATATATACTGTGTATATACTGTATATATATATATATATATATATATATATATATATATATATATATATATATATATATACATACACAGTATATTTCTTGTACTCGCTAGGAAAATGAAACTCGGAGCTGCAAGCTTTCGTCTGTATTCCAAGACATATTCCGACAGATAGAGAAGAACAGGTGGGAGTCACTTATCTTTCATAACCTGTGACAGTTACCAATCAGCAAGACAAAATTAATATATTTTTGACAAGTAGGCCTATCACAAAGCAACAAATACAATAACACAAAAAAAAAAAAAAAAACAACAATGGTAAACAGTGACACTAGTATATGACTCATATCATTGCCCCACGCATCCTATTGCGTGTCGTACAAGGTGACTAATAGAGGGGATGAGGGTAGATTGTAGGCACCAATCGACAGAGCTATATCCAGGAGAGGCTGTAGCCATTTGATAAGGCGGGGGGGGAGTGGGCATAAATACCCCGACATTCCCTTGACGACCCCTCTAAATACTCTGGACCGCGGCCTGTCACTCTTACTTTCTCCTTTTGCAATATTCGTGGCCCCTCTAATTTTCACTCAGTTGAACATTATCCCTCCTCCTACAAACCTGATCTTCTTTTCGTCACTGAAACCCAGGTGTCTGAGGCAACTGCCATCAGCCCCTTCTCTGTATCCTCCTACTTTATCTATCCTAGTTTCAAAGCCAAAGGCGGATGTTGTACATACGGTCACAACACACTCACTTGCTCTCGTGTTCCCGATTTCGACTGCTCTGAATACTCAACTTTATGGCTCAAATAAATCTTTTCTCTCCTTTGGGCTCCTCCGACCATAAACTTATCTCTGCTACCTGTCTTATCTATCCAGTAGGGCCACCCGATCGTCTCAGCCGGCAGCGCTTGTGGCTCTTTGGTGCAACCGACTGGGAGCCTCTTCAGCAGTACTTCTTTGATTTTCCATGGAATGATTTCTGCTTCTGTGGCCGAGGACCCTCGAAGTGTGCTAAAAGCATTATAGAGGTAATCCTCTCGGGCATGGAAGCGTACATTCCATTTTCTTTCTCACAGTCTAATACAAAAAAAGTCTTGGTTTACTCACCCTTGTTCTACTGTTCTCCGCAACAAGTAGGAAGCATTCAAACATTACCGACACCTTAAAACTCAAGAATCTCATTCTTCCTATGTTTCTGCCCGGAATCAAGCCAAATCTGTTCTTCGACTTGCCAAGCACTCTTTCATCAATAATAAATGCACTGAACTATCCAGCTTTAGCTCTTCCAAAGCTTTCTGGCATCTAACCATAAACCTCTCCAACAATTTCTCTTCCTCGTCTTTCCTCCCATTTTCCACCCTGATGGCACAACCATCACTTCTTCCTCTGACAAAGCTGAACTCTTCGCTCAAACTTTTTCTAGACACTTCACCTTGGATGATTCCGGTGCTATTCCTTCTTCTCCACTCCCATCTCTTCTACTTATGACTAATAACCTAATCTCTTCTAAAGATGTAATTTCTATCCTCTCTGGGCTTAATACTCAGAAGGCGTACAGTCCGGACGGTGTTCCTCCTGTTGTACTCAAAATCTGTGCTTCCGTGCTGCCTCCCTGCCTAGGCAAACTCTTTCGTCTCTGTCTCTTCTCTAACGTCTTCCCTTCTTGCTGGAAGTTTGCTCTCATTCAACCTGCCCCAAAGAAGGATGACCGCTCTCAACCTTCTAACAATCGTCCAATTGCTCTCATTTCTTGTATCTCTAAAGTTTTTAAAATTATTCTTGCTTCCAAAGTTTTTAGGCATTTCTCTTCTCATAATATGCTCTCAGATCGCCAGTATGGCTTCCTTAAGGGTCGCTGCAGTTGTGGACGGCAATCACTCACTTCTTCATCCTATCAACTCCGGTGTTCCTCAGGGATCTGTTCTATCTCCTATTCTCTTTCTAATTTTCATAAATGATCTTCTCAACTGTACCTCCAGTCCTATCCATTCATACGCAGAGGACTCTACCTTGCACTACACAACTAGTTTTCTTGAACGCCCAAACCACCAATCCCTCAAAAGCAAACTTAATGAAGCCATACAACACTTATCTTCTGATCCTACTACTATTTCCAATTGGGGCAGAGAAAACCTTGTTGCCTTTAATGCTTCCAAAACCCAATTTCTCCATCTTACTACCCGTCCGGAACTCCCAGTAGACTATCCCTTATACTTCAACAATACAAAAATCAATCCTTCATCTTCTCTCAATATTCTTGGTGTCTCTCTCTCTTCTGCTCTCACTTGGAAGGACCATATTACGAGTCTTGCTAAGGCAGCCTCCCAGCTGTGTGCTCAACAGCCTCAAGGGGTTCTTTAACCCTGCACAACTTCTTGCTCTGTACAGGGGCACAGTGTGTCATTGTATCGAGTATTGTTCACATTTTTGGGGAGGATCCTCTCACTCTGCACTCCTAAACAAAGTAGAAAGGAAGGCCTCTTGTATCTTTAACCCAGGGATGCAGCCAGACTCTTAAGAGGTTCTACTGGGCGAATGCGGCCAGACTTTTAAGATCCAAGGAATACAAACAAACTTTCAAAAATATCCCAGTGGCTCTCAAAACAAAGCAATTTGTGATTAGGTGAGATAATTTTCTTCCATTACTTGCTACGACTCCTACATATGTGTCTCAACCCTACCCTTCCCCTCCTCCCAACCCTCCCCTTTTTCCCCCCATCCTCAATGATCCGGTATTTTCCCTATTTTTCCCGATATTTATAGAGTATTTTCGTGCGAGGACGGCTGGGAGAGATGGGGAAGGGTAAAGGAGTATATCTCCGATCCTCTAAGCCAGTCTGAGAGCTCCCCCCGTCTCTCGGCATCATGCAAGACAAGAAAGAGGGAGGGTGTTTCTCTCTCGCCCGTCAAAGTCAGATTACGACCGTGGGGCTAAATTATACGATTTTCACCAGCCAATTGCTGCTACCACTTGTTTTATTGCTTTCCAAAGTTCATATGTTTATATTAAAAGTAAAATGGGCACATATGGATAAGTATTAATTATATACAGTATATGGTAAATTGACAATTTTCATTAATAATGGACCAAATACCTTCGCATGGCGGGCACTCTCAAATACCATAGCTGTGCAGCTTATATAGAAAGAGGGAAGAATAGCACCAGAACCATCCAAGGTGGAGTTTCTAGCGAAAGTTTGGGCAAAGAGTTCAGCTTTTTCGGAGAAAGAAGTGACGGCAGTGCCGTCAAAGAATTTGTGTGTATATATTTATATATATATATATACAGAAAAGAGATATATAGTGCAAAGAAACAAACTTTGTGGGAAAAATATAAATGGTCTGTGACTCGAGATATAGTTTTAGATATGCTTGATGCCAAATACAAAATGCACATAAAAGACTGAGCTCAAGTATGCTGCGTATTGTTGCGAAAATTAAAAGGTTTGTGGCTCAAGATGTCTTATTAGACGTTCTTTATGCCAAATCAGGAATGCAATTATACAACTAAGCTCAACTTATGCTGGCTGTACATAAACATTTAAAACATTTATTCATGCAAAATGCTTAACTTTGTTGCAGGTAATTAAAAAGATTTGTGACTAAAGATGTCTTCGTTCTTTATGTAAATCAAAGATCGAAGCTCAACTATGCGGAGTCTACTTAAAAAGGATAACACATTTATTCATCTATTTATCAATCTATTGCCTGACGCCGTGATCCCCGAAGGGGTGGCCAAGAACTAACCGCCCCATGCACCTCTGTCCCCAGTCAGTCGACGCCCCTCCCCCCAACCAGCACCGCCTTCGTTCATGTACTTCCTCACTCCATCCTTCCACCTCTCATTCGGTCTACCTCTCCCTCAGTGTCCCTCCACCTCGTTCTCACACACATTTATTCATGCCATATGCTAAAAATAATTTATAAAAAAAGCTGTCAAGAAAATTGGCAATAAATGTAAAAAATATGCCAATAAGATATTTGCAAAGACAATAGGAAGAAATATGTTAAAATTATGCCAAATGCATTTCGCCACTGTCGTGGATCCTCAGTGGCTAGTGTTTACTATATATATATATATATATATATATATATATATATACTGTTTATATACCTGTATGCTGTATAATATATCACAAACACTCCTGAGCCACTAAATGTTTTAATCTCCAAGGGGGGTTCGAACGGCCGACCTTCAGGACTATAACTGACGCTTTAACCAATCATGACTGTCGCGGTGGAGTTGGTGAAGGCGTTGGTTATCTTCCTGACGGTCGGCGGTTCGAACCCCAATGAAAGATTAAAACATATATATATATATATATATATATTGTTCACTTCCTCACCCTATAAACTCTGGTGTTCCTCAGGGCTCTGTCCTATCTCTTATTCTCTTTCTAATTTTTATGAATGATCTCTTCAACTGTACCTCGATTCCCATCCATTCATACGCAGACGACTCAACCTTACACTACTCCATTAGTTTTTCAGAACGCCTCAGCCAGCAATCCCTCAACGACAAACGTAATGAAGCCATAGAACTCTTAAATTCTGATCTAAATACTATCTCCAATTGGGACAGAGAAAACCTTGTTACCTTTAATGCTTCCAAAACCCAATTTCTCCATCTATCTACCCGTATGGAACTCCCAGCGGACTATCCCTTATTCTTCAACAATACAAAAATCAATCCTTCATCTTCTCCCAATATTCTTGGTGTCTCTTTTTCTTCTGCTCTCAGTTGGAAGGACCATATTGCCAGTCTTGCTAAGGCAGCCTCCCAGAAGCAGGGTGTGCTCAACCGCCTTAGGGGGTTCTTGTCTCCTGCACAGCTTCTTGCTCTATACAGGGGCATAGTGCATCCTTGTATTGAGTATTGTTCACATATGTGGGGAGGTTCCTCTCACACCGCTCTCCTAGACAAAGTTGAAAGGAAGGCCTTTCGTATCATTAACTCCCGTCCACTCACCAACTCTCTGCAATCTCTCTCTCTCCGCCGCAATGTTGCATCTCTCTCGCTATTCTATCGCTACTATAATAATCAGTGTTCCTCAGAGCTTTCCCAGTGTATAACACCTCCTTTACATAGGGCACATGGTACCCGTCTTGCAACTCAATCCCACCCCTACTCTGTGCAACTCTCCAACCCAAGAGTGAAACGTTACTCTCAAACTTTCTTCTACTCAACAGCTGATCTCTGGAACTCTCTCCCAGAATCAGTCTTTCCCTCTTCCTATGACTTAAATTGCTTCAAACTCCGTGTGTCCAGGCATTTTGGCTCGAACGTCCTTTGATTTTGGCCCTGTCACTTTTCAACTATTGGGGAGACACTCGCTATAGGCAGTTATGCCTTTTGCCTCCCTCAATCACATAGAAAAAAAAATATATATATATACCGGTATATACCATATATATATATACTATATATATATATATATATATATATATATATATATATATATATATATATACCGTATATATATATATATATATATATAAAAATAAAGGTCAATGTTTGTCTGTTTGTCAGTTACCCGACTTTTGTTACTAAACTCCTCCCACAGTTTTGGTGCCAGGTGGGAGTGTGGGGCACCGTTGTAAAGCCCAGGCTTTGGAGATGGTTTAGTAGAGTTTAGTGGAAATCAGAGACACTTTTGTTTAATAAAATGTTCGGCAGAACTTATGTAGTATATGGGAGTGAAACAAAATCGAAAAAAATGGCAGTTTGGGGCAGAAGGAGGCCTCCGATCGAAAAGGTGTATGGAACGAAAATTGTTCGCAGCTCCCCAAAATGGGGGTACAGATGAGGTCAGATCCAAAATCGGAGGTCATTTTGCGACCGAAATCGAGGTCGCCGTTTAATGAGGCACAGGGAGGTCGAGGGCGGTGATTATGGTAGTAGTAGTATTGTGATGATTGTGGTAGTAGTGATTGATGATGGTGATTAAGGTAGTAGAATTTAAACCCGGGCAACGCCGGGAACCCCTCCTAGTGTATATATATATATATATGTATAAATATATATATATATATATATATATATATATATATATATATATATATAATTATATATATATATTTATATATATATATATATATATATATATATATATATATATATATACTTTATATATATATATATATATATATATATATATATATATATATTTTCTTTAATACATAGGAGGTTGAAAGAAATGGCAATTTCTGCGTTGGAAATTTTATTTTTCAAAGTTTCCAGGTCTCTGATGAGTTTTCGCTGGGTGGCAGGAAGTAGATGAATGAGATGAGCAAAATTCATGGTGGTACAGGGTTACAAAAATGTACATGATGATACAGGATATACGACACGCGTTTCACTGGACAACCAGCATTATCAAGTAAGGGTAGAATGATATAAAAGGTAAACAGGAAGGGTATATATAGAGGGTGGAGGATCAGAGGAGGCGAAAATCAGGGGTCAAAAGTCTCCTATTGGTGGAGGGGTATTCTAGGAGTGCAAAAAGGGGAACCGCTTCATGCAGGCACACTGGATGCGGGATGGGGTTGGTCGGTTGGCGGGGTCAAAGCTGATTGGCTGCGTGTCGAGGGGCGTGGCCTAAGTTGCGTGGTACATGTGGCGCCGGCAGAAGACGAAGCTGAAGGAGGTAGCGCGTGGGGCTGCGTCAAGGGCACCGGGGGGCGAGGGGGGGCGTTAGGTCCTGTAGGGTAGTGCCTTTTGGCAGAAGGAAGGATCTGAAGGTCCAGAGTTTGGTTGTTGATGTTAGGATGTAAGGCTTGGATATATAACGCTTCGAGTATAGGTAATCTCCTTGGGTCACTTTCTTTATCGAGAATGGTGGTGTGTTTCTCTAACTCGTTGCGTGTGAGGTGGGGGTGGTTGGGGGTGAGATAGTGGTCTTTGATGGCTCCAGCCTGAAGGTGAAGATTTAACCGACGTGAAAGACTAGTCTGCGTCATGCCAATATAGGAATGAGGTCCACAGTCCTCATAATTACAGGTATGTTGGTAAATGACGTGATCGTCGGTCATCGGGCTCTTTATCTTGGTGGAAGCTGGTTTGTTGCGGAGAACGAGGTTGGAGGTCTTGGGGGATTAGTAATAAATTATTAATTTTATTTTGTTTTCCGGGTTGGTTGGGTGGACATGCTTGGAGATTATTTCTTTCTCGTCATTTTTGTGTTCAGAGGACATGTAATTGCGGTAGAAGATCTTAATTTCATTGGGGGGGTCAATGTTGGGAGGGCTTTGGGTGTACCATTTTTCAAGATGGTGGTTGATGGTGCTGGAGATGTCAGAGTTGGAGTATCCATTATTCACTAAAACTTGGGATAGTCTTTCTAGTTCATGGTGGGTGTCGGCCCAGGTAGAGCAGTGCGTGAGGGCTCTCCTTACATAGGCGGAGATGGAGGATAGAAGATAACGGCGGGGGCATTCACTATCGCCGTTGAGGCATTGTCCTGTGTTAGTTGGTTTAGTGTAGACGGTGGTTTTGAACCCATGGTCGTTCAGAGCTACGAGGATGTCGAGGAAGGGGAGTTGTCCATTGTTTCATTTTTCAAGGTGAAGTTAAGTCCGGAGGAGGTCATGAAGCGACGCTGGAATTCCAGTAGTTCGTGGAGGTCCTTGATTTGCACGAAGATGTCATCCACGTATCTACAGTAGACAGTATCTTCAGTATCTACAGTAGACTGCCTGTCAGCAGGCAGTCATTTAGACTGGGTTTTTGACCTTGATGAGCAGAGCATTCATACACCACCCGTATTGGTGTGGTGACGCTGTCTTTTCTCACCCCATGATGGGCCAGATAGTGAACCCTACCTTTCTTACTCGGTTCCTTTACATTGACTCTCTCAATAAAGCCCCTATCTTCATAACTCCGAAATACATCGTCATACGCCTGGCGCGTGCTCGGTTCATTAGACAATTTATGCTGTAATGCGCGCAAGTGACCTAATGCCAAACCATACTTGGTATGCAGGCTATCTCACTGTTCTTCAAGGGTAAACTAACTTTATATTGCTTGTCTGAGGCACAGTAGCTCACAGACTTGTCAAACCTTTTCAGCGCAACTTCCGAGTCATAATCAGTCTCCATAGGATTAACACTTAAAGAGCGGGGCCCGACTTAAGTCTGTATCTAAAAAGCAGCAAGTTAGGAGCATTTATTAAGGCTTTTAAAGGGTTAAAATCGAGTGCAAATGGACGGGAGCGCAGCAGGGCACACGGCCGACTCCCAGGGCTTACCGCCGCCCACTGTTCTCGAGAGGCCGGCAGTGTAGCCAGTAGTGAGAGTAGCTGGAAAAAATATGCCGCTATATGCTAAACTCCCATGTTGGTGGCAGCACTGCATCAAAACGACGAGTGCTACGTAGCTCGTTCTGGTCTCATTTTGAAGCTTGTAGCACCTATTTTTTTTTTTGCTGAATACATTTCTTTTCATGCAGTGTGACGTTAACCACTCCGTTAGAACCGCATGGCTTGTCCTACAGTGACTCGCTAGGATCGTCAGGACAGTTGATGTATTATTGTGTGCTTTATTTCATATGAAAGCTCGTGTCATGGGCAGTCCAGAAAGGCCCTTTGCTTTTGCCCATGTCAAGGCTTTATATATTTAATTGCAAAGTATATGTTTTATCATGTAGTAATGATAGGATTTGAGAGAGAGAGAGAGAGAGTAGAACAGAGTGAGAGGAGGCGCGCAGTGTTTTTTGCCATGCTCGATGACATCACAGCTGGCTGGCCTCTTGGGGATTGGTTGGAGGAGTTTTTTATCATGCTTGGTGACGTCATGTTTGGCTGGCTTCTTTGGCATTGGCTGAAGGAATTGTTATCGCTTTGCCTACGCGGTGCGAGCTAGTGCTAGTATATATACAGCTCTCTTGCCACTCTCTCCATCAGATCTGGTTTCTAGAATGCATCCCTCTTATCCCTTTGATATCTGTCACCCTCCCTGCACCTGAGAATCTTTTCCTCTGCCTATCTCTCTCATTTTCCATATCTTTCACCACCTTTTATTAATATTATATCCCCTCTGGTTAACTCTGCATAATCAGCTTCATGCTGGCCAGTTGTATTGTGCGTTAAGGTCTTATATAACCCATGTATGTTTAGTTGTTAAGATAAGTTGATCACGAAGCATTGGTTGGCATTCATATTATTCAGTACCGCTTCCTATAATTATTAGTGTTCTGCTGGATTAGATAATGCTAGACTAGGAGTCTGATACTATAAGGTATTGTTTCCGATGGGTGTTTGCTTTAGTTAAAAGCTGCATGACATACCTGAGAACTGGAGTTGATTGGGTAAATTCTAGTCTGTGTGCCATTGAGAGTAGAGCATGCACGAATGAGGGCTTTTTGCCTATACCATTCTGCACTGTTCGAAGTTCGTTGTTTGTCTTTGAGGTACGCCAGGAGAACGCTTAATACTTCGGTATTAAGGTTTCTCAAGAGAGCTACCCTTCCCTATAACGTAATATTTGACGCACAGACTTGAGATTTGCACTAGGCTATGCGGCATGCCATGCGCACCAGTATCTCGTATCATTGACTCTAGATAGACTTTATCAGTCACAGTAGCCATTAAGTATATTAACCCAATAACTCTTATTATGCATACCCATTTATGATTACACAAGCATTTCGCAGCCTAGTTTGATGTATTGAGACACAAACGACTTAGGCTCTTTTTGTTGATAGGAATACTGCATTATCGTGGCGATTATTATTGTTGTAGCGTTTAGGATATTGTTGGCTCCGACTGCATTATATATCCTGCCTTTTTGTGTGCATAGCCTGCACGAGCATTGTTCCGCTGCCTGCCTTTTTGGGTTCCATTTCCGATTCGAGCATCTTGATAGCATCTAACATTTAAAGAAGATTCCTTGTTGGTGTTGAAGGACTTTAGTGCACTTTCTTTCATGCAGGAGTGCCTGACATTTATTGATTAAAGTAACGTAAGCGGTAACTCTTTTACCACCTTACTTTGCATACCATAACCAAGCACCGTCGGTTATAGGTAGTAATAGGCTGTTTTCACATAACATTAAGCCTAGAGTAGACGCACATTTATTGAGAGTTTGATAACCTATTATTGCATATAGAACTCTGGAGAGTATTTGTGTTCTTTGTTCACTGGGAATATACATCAGAGGTTGGATCTAGCGCTTTCCGTTGTAGCATTTATGCCATTACTAGTCCAATGAAAAAGAGCCCTGATATATTTAAACCTCAGTCGTAACAAATGGCGACCTTACCTAGGATTTGGTGAACCTACATTTATTAGCAGGGAACATTTGTTGTTTTGGGGAATATTTTGCGGGGATCAGCAAGAATAATTTGTTTTTGCAACATAGTATAGCCCTTGAGTATTTCCGAGAATTTGTGTGTGTATATTGAGGTATAAGAGTTTGGGGTGCTTCTTTTCTGAATATTGAGGTGGGAAATTTTTGTGAGCATCATGTCTTATACCGGATCAGAGGAGAATGGAGACACAGTACGTAATGTCGAAACTGAGGAACAGCAGCATGATGAAATGGTTAATCAGGTGAACTGTGAGGAGGATGCTAGGATATTTTTGCAATGGCCTGTTACTGCCGAGCGGTTGGAGGGTATGGATCGGTATGGTCTTCAATGCCTGGCCACAGCTATCGGTCATGCGGGTACTAGCAGCATGACCAGGAATAACTTGATAACGTGTGTACTGGGCAGGGTGACTGGTGAGCGAGAGGGGTTGAGTGCTCAGAGCCCTTCGGCCATGCTTCCCCTACACTCGACTCCCAGCCATCCCAGTAGTTTGCCGACCCCGAGTACGCTTCCACAGTTGGGTGGTGGCTGGCAGGGGGGGTTGCCCCTGGGGGGACCACCGGTAATTTCAAACATTGTAGCACCTTCACCTCCTCAAGGGTTAACTCCAGAATTATTGCTTCAGCTCGAATTAGCTAAGATTCAACAGCAACAAAGAGCAGGTGAGCTTCAATTATAATTAGCCAAGATAGAAGAGAGAGCCAAGCTAGCAAAAATCCAAGCAGATTTAGAGTCGACTAGGTACTGTGCCGACATGGACGTAGAGAAGTCACGAGTAGAGACAATGGGACAGCGACTTGGGGCTGGTAACCGTGTTCATGGTCAATCTCTCTCGCACTTATTGAAACTGGTTCCGGTGTTTGATGAGAGTGGTGTAACAGAATTTTTCGCACGCTTTGAGAAGAAGTGCCAGGAACACCAGTGGCCAGAGAATAAATGGGCAGCACTTGTATCCTCTAGATTAATAGGCAAGGGTCTTAAAGCCTACGATGCGTTACCTTTGGAGTCATGTATTGTGTATGAGGATCTCAAGGAGGCTGTCCTGAGGGCTTACAAACTGCAACCAGAAACGTACCGTTTGAAGTTCCGGGGTGTAACTAAGGGAAGAGATAGCACCTTTTTGGAACACGCCCGGGACTTGTCCGATGTTATGGGCAACTGGCTCCGATCTGAGAAGGTAACAACATTTGATGGAGTTAAGCAGTTAATGATGTTGGAGCAGTTCTTTAAGAGCACGGGCGGTGATCTAACTTTGAACTTAAAGGAGAAAAACCCAAGAACTCTAGTCGAAGCAGCAGAAATGGCTGATCGACGGCTGTCGTTGATTCGGGGTTGCGGGTCCTCACAGAAGTACGATGCGAGTGCTAGGGACCGTTATCCTCCCTCTCCCCATAGCAACGACACATTTAAACAAAAGAGCAATGAAACTAAAACTGAATCAAAACCTGACACCACGCCGTATACGACAAGTCAGGGGCCTTTTACATCACAGTATAAGCCGAAACCGAAATTAATGTGTTTTAAGTGCCACCAGGAGGGTCATAAGGCAAATGAGTGCCCTAGTCGACCTCGTCCGGCAGCCGTGTCTTTTGCTCACGGCATTGGAGTGTTCAAGAGGACATCAGAGTTTGTTAGAGGCAATTCTTCCGAGGTAAATACAATGCCAGTGCAGAAGGATCCGGAAGGCTTATTCCCTGTCCATGATGCCTTTAGTGACCACAGGGGACTCGGTTGTGTGGAGTGGGGGGGTAGTAGACATGAGGTGAGAATTTTGCGTGACACTGGGGCATCGCAAATATTGTTGAGGAATTTCACTGGTAAACCTGTAAATACGGCGTGGGTGGTTGTGGTTCAGGGAGTTAATGCAACAAGGTCATACCCGCTTGTAAGAATGAAGATGGAAGTCGATGGTGTGACTCGTGACCTGGATGTAGGAATTCTGGAGAAGTTAGCTGTTGGGGGCGTCGACCTCCTTCTCGGCAACGACTTTGCGGGGCCTACTTCTGAGGCTCCACCCTTAGTCGTTGCCGAGAAGCCGGCCGACGTGAGTAGGGAGGAGCAGGAGTGGGTTGAGAAGTGTCCGGTGCAACCTATGGCGTGTGTTGTCACCAGATCTCTTGCATCCAGGGAGTCACATTCTGGTCAACAGTCTTTGGACAAGCGGAGGAAAGATACCGAGAAGTGGTTGAAAGTTGATGCGGTTGAGAGTTTAGTATCAACGGACATTCTCGGGGACTCATTATTAGGACCGATTTCAAGTCTGGAGAAGACCCATTAACTGTTACTAAGAAGGCAGAGGATGGGCTTAAAAAGACGAAGAGACAGCAACGATACACAGAGAGAGAGCAACGGGAGGCTAAATTCAATGTAGGAGGGGGGCATGAGTTGTTTCGCAAACACTTAGATAAGCTTGCTCCTTCGGACATTCGTAAATTGCAATTAGAAAACCCGGAGGTTCTTGAATGTGGTACCGGTGCTGTAGAGTTGGAGGAGGACAGTGATGCACAGTCGGGAGATGTAGCAACAAGGTATCCTGACGCGTACCCTATGAGAAATGGGTCAGCGAAGACGGTGGTCCGAAACTTGCTAGTGTATTTACCCGGTATGGTTACCCGCAGGGGATTCAGTCAGACCAAGGATCCAACTTCACTTCTAACCTCTTTGTTCAAGCAGTGCCGCAGCATGGGATTGTTACGGTTGTGTGATCTGTGTATCATCCGGAGAGCCAGGGTGTGTTAGAGCGATGGCACTCAGCCTTAAAATCTGTGCTACGTTGTTGTTGCTTTGAGGGTGGGAAAGGTTGGGATCTTGGCCTGCCATATGTTTTATTTGCTGCACGGGAGGTACCTGGGGAAAGTTTGGGATTCAGCCCTAATGAGCTTGTCTTTGGACACCGTGTCAGAGGGCCTCTCCTTATGGTTGAGGAAATATGGGAGGGCACAGAAAAACCTTGTTCTGTGCTCAAGTATGTCCTCGACAGTCGAGAACGGATGTTGCACAGTTTTGGAGTTGGCTGGCCGTAATTTGACTAGCTCTCAGGCCCTCATGAAGGACAGGTACGACCTCAAGGTTAAACTCAGGGAGTTTCACGTGGGTCAAGAGGTGTTGATTCTACTGCCCCTTGTAGGTCATCCCTTATCCGCGAAGTACACTGGTCCTTATAGGGTGGTTGAGAGGCTATCGGACCTGGATTGCTTGGTGGCCACTCCAGACAGACGTAAGCGCAATCAGTTATGTCACGTTAATCTCATGAAGGAGTATGTGAGGCACCCCCCTGAGCCTCTCACTGTGCCTGTGATGACGTTTAGCAGTCAAGGTGGAGAAGGAGAACGAGACAGTCAAACTCAGGTGGAGGATAATTGGAAGAATAAGAAATTCAAATGGGCGCCTGACTGTGAGAAGGCGTTTGGAGTAGTAAAACACCTGTTGTACACTCACCCGATCCTCAGGGCCCCTGACTTTAGCCTACCTTTCCAACTAGCAACGGATGCTAGTGGTGTGGGGGCTGGTGCCATCCTTATGAAAAAGGACGATGATGGGCTGGAGCATCCTGTTAGTTTCTGCTCGGAGAAGTTCAATTCAGGCAAGGGGAGCCGCTCTGTTGCCGAGCAGGAGCTGCTGGCAGTTGTGCTTGCACCGGGGCATTTCGAGGTCTTCGAGGTCTTCGAGGCCTATGGTCCGGTCGTTGTAGTTTACACAGATCATCACCCTCTCAAGTTCTTGGACCAGTTTCACAATCGGAATATGAGGCTGGTGTTACGGGAGTATAGCCTGGACATACGCCATATTGCCGGTTGTGACAACGTGGTTGCAGATTGTCTTTCAAGGGTATATGATCCTGGGTAGATTGGCACGGGTAGCCTCCTGCTTTAGTTTGAATAGTATTTTGCGCTTGGTGCTTGTTGGCTCGCGGTTGTAGCCCTGCGTATCGGGTCGTAAAGCAGGAGCTGAGCGTTTGGTATAGAAGAAAAAACTAGGCTTGCCCCTATAGTGCAGCCTAAATAAACAAATAAAAAACATAAACAATCAAATAAAAACTCTTTCTTTGATAGTTGAATTTTTTCAGTATGTTATAGCAGTAATTCTGAGTTGCACTCCTCTCAGAATGCTGGGCTAGAGAAGCTCGCTCTTGAGGAGCATAACTACATATGATTTAACCTATTGTGTTGGGGAGGGTTATAATTTTGAAAAATGTTTTGTTGAAGAACTGTGCCAGATCTTTTACTGCTGCTGGGTGATGGGAAGTAGAGATATAGCATGGGTTCTAACTATCAGATTTTTTTTGAGCTTTGGGCCTCTGAGAAAAATCTTTGGGGGGGGGTGTGACGTTAACCACTCCGTTAGAACCGCATGGCTTGTCCTACAGTGACTCGCTAGGATCGCCAGGGCAGTGGATGTGGCTACAGTTGATGTATTATTGTGTGCTTTATTTCATATGAAAGCTCGTGTCATGGGCAGTCCAGAAAGGCTCTTTGTTTTCGCCCATGTCAAGGCTATATATATTTAATTGCAAAGTATAATATTATGTTTTATCATTAAGTAGTAATAATAGTATTTGAGAGAGAGAGAGAGAGAGTAGAACAGAGTGAGAGGAGGCGCGCAGTGTTTTTTGCCATGCTCGATGACGTCACAGCTGGCTGGCCTCTTGGGGATTGGTTGGAGGATTTTTTACCATGCTTGGTGACGTCATGTTTGGCTGGCTTCTTTGGCATTGGCTGAAGGAATTGTTACCGCTTTGCCTACGCGGTGCGAGCTAGTGCTAGTATATATACAGCTCTCTTGCCACTCTCTCCCTCAGATCTGGTTTCTAGAATGCATCCCTCTTATCCCTTTGATATCTGTCCCCCTTACTGCACCTGAGAATCTTTTCCTCTGCCTATCTCTCTCATTTTCCATATCTTTCACCACCTTTTATTAATATTATACCCCCTCTGGTTAACTCTGCATACTCAGCTTCATGCTGGCCAGTTGTATTGTGCGTTAAGGTCTTATATAACCCATGTATGTTTAGTTGTTAAGATAAGTTGATCACGAAGCATTGGTTGGCATTCATATTGTTCAGTACCGCTTCCTATAATTATTAGTGTTCTGCTGGATTAGATAATGCTAGACTAGGAGTCTGATACTATAAGGTATTGTTTCCGAAGGGTGTTGGCTCTAGTTAAAAGCTGCACGACATACCTGAGAACTGGAGTTGATTGGGTAAATTCTAGTCTGTGTGCCATTGAGAGTAGAGCATGCACGAATGAGGGCTTTTTGCCTACACCATTCTGCACTGTTCTAAGCTCGTTGTTTGTCTTTGAGGTACGCCAGGAGAACGCTTAATACTTCGGTATAAAGGTTTCTCAAGAGAGCTACCCTTCCCTATAACGTAATATTTGACGCACAGACTTGAGATTTGCACTAGGCTATGCGGCATGCCATGCACACCAGTATCTCGTATCATTGACTCTAACTAGACTTTATCAGTCACAGTAGACATTAAGTATATTAATGCAATTACTCTTATTATGCATACCCGTTTATGATTACACAAGCATTTCGCAGCCTAGTTTGATGTATTGAGACACAAACGACTTAGGCTCTTTTTGTTGATAGGAATACTGCATTATCGTGGCGATTATTATTAGTGTTGTAGCGTTTAGGATATTGTTGGCTCCGACTGCATTATATATCCTGCCTTTTTGTGTGCATAGCCTGCACGAGCATTGTTCCGCTGCCTGCCTTTTTGGGTTCCATTTCCGATTCGAGCATCTTGATAGCATCTAACATTTAAAGAAGATTCCTTGTTGGTGTTGAAGGACTTTAGTGCACTTTCTTTCATGCAGGAGTGCCTGACATTTATTGATTAAAGTAACGTAAGCGGTAACTCTCTTACCACCTTACTTTGCATACCATAACCAAGCACCGTCGGTTATAGGTAGTAATAGGCTGTTTTCACATAACATTAAGCCTAGAGTAGACGCACATTTATTGAGAGTTTGATAACCTATTATTGCATATAGAACTCTGGAGAGTATTTGTGTTCTTTGTTCACTGGGAATATACATCAGAGGTTGGATCTAGCGCTTTCCGTTGTAGCATTTATGCCATTACTAGTCCAATGAATAAGAGACCTGATATATTTAAACCTCAGTCGTAACAGCAGATACTTGATTGATCATTCAGGAGGGCCTGAATATTCCCAAAATAGCCCCCCAAAAAACCCGCTAGATGAGGGTTAATGCCTATGTGATCCAATCTCCAAAGTTGTTCCAGGTCGAACTCGGCAGTCTTTTTACGGTCACTAGGTTGGGAATCCTCCCTTCCCAACTCCTCTGCCGCGGTTACATTCACTCTTAATATCGAGACCGTGTCGACCAGGACATTTGACTGTGTAGTATGCACCTTCCCGCTCACGCAATAGCCAAATTTAGTGGGGATTAAAATTTCACCACACATCTTTTTAAATCCATGGTATACTACATCATAATAATGATCCACACCAAGTAGAACATGCAGCTCATTCTGATCTCCCATGGGACCTGACAACTTAACCCCATTGCTACGTAATGCGTGTTCCACTTTCTTCACTCCTACAGATACATATTCTGGTAGGGTGTCTACTACGATACATGTCATAAAGTACCTGTTTTTACGGTAGAAATATGAAATCTCCGCTATCTCGTAGTCTTGTTTGTCAGTAACCCCTGTGAAGCCCTGCAATCGAAGAGTCTCAGCCCCTACGATTCGGTGCTTAAGTCCCATTAATACGGACCTCTTTATAAAGGACCGTTGAGACCCTTGATACAGAAGTACCCGACAAACCTTGTTACTGTCATTACCTTCCATGGGAATCTGTATTGTGGGCAATATAGTGGTGTCTTGCATGCTACCTAGTGTCAAAGTTGTAGTACCCTCTGGTTTGACGTCTTTGACTTTATCTGCTCTAGGACACTTTGCAGTGGCGACAGGGCCTTAAGTATGTAGCAGTACATTGTCCCTGCTTACCATGTTCCTTACTTAGACAACCTACACATAGCTTCAACTTCTTTGCCTGTGCTAGTTTTGTCTCATTTGTTGGGTATTTTACACAGAAACTCCATTTATGTTTGTTATTACATAGCTTACATAGAATCTGAGCAGGTTTCTTATACGTACCCTCTTTCTTTCCTTTAGTCCCCACCGTCATGCTTACAGTTCCCATCATCTCCACATTCTCACTCCCTGCCGACACATACATTCTCCCTTTGTTCAACTGTAGATTGCTAATTTCTTTACTGAACTGAGTTTTGAACTCCCCTAGATCAAATGATCTAACCTTCTCAAGTATTGCCATAGGAAGCTTTTGACAAGATAATGACTATCATTTCCGGTGTGGTGAGCCCTAGGGTGTCTAGCGATCGAGTATGGCACTCCATATCTGCCCTAAAATGTGCTAACTCCTCAACCTTATACTGTGGTTCTGCGAGCTTTAACAAGGCAACGACATGAGCCATCTTCAACTGCTCTTGATCCCCGTATGTGGACTTCAATAATTGTACTGCCTCCAGATAGCAATCACCTACTACCGCAAAACCCTCTATCAAATGTAAGGCCTCTCCTTCCATTTGTCCCTTTAGGTAATGAAGCTTACGGACATTATCCAAAGAGGATTCATGAACTGTAGACCGAAATACGTCCCAAAAGGCTAACCACTCAGTCAATTTGCCCCCAAATGTAGGAAGATTGAGCTTTGGGAGGTGCAAAGTGTGTTTTGGGTCAACCCTTCTATGGGTCTCATTCAAGCCTCCCTTCTTACTTGCGACAGCATGCTGTAATATGTGCTTCACTCTAAAGACAGGTTCATCATAGAGGGCGCGATTATCACACTCTGTAACTATCTGTTCCTCCTCTGTCATGCCTGCCACAATCACCTCACTCGGAGCCATAATACGACCGTGGGTAGCCTGGTCATTGTCTAATCTAGCTTCAAGTTCCTCGAGGTTAGCAGTAGTGATGAAAGTGTTGACATCTACAATTAGCCGATTTAATACTCCCCGAAGCCCCGCCCTTTGTTTTTTAGGGGCCTTGATCAGCACCCCACTAGACGGTGTCTCTTCCTGTTTATTCATTTTGCATGTAAGCCTGTAGGCTATTTATCTAAAATGTTACATATACAAGGGCAAAATAGTAGCTTAGTTAAGATACACCGACCGGCAGACTTCTATGTTATGGAGAAAAAATAGTACACAAAATAGCAATACCTACTAAAGGGTCATATTGAACAAGATTTTTTTTTAGGTCAGGTCATATGTCACAGGAAGTCTGAAATGAAAAAATAAATTTATTGGGGGAAGATGATGGGTGGGATGCAGGACTTAGGCAGGCGTAACGATTTGACCCTGCATTCCGGCTCTAACCATCGCTTGGCTAGCCCTACCAGTTTATAATAGAGTTGTGCCTGCATCCTGTTGCATGTCCCCTTGCTCATTGCCATAAAAAATCCCTTACTGCTAGCTAATTCCCGGGTCTGGGCACCAATGTGGTAAACTATCAATGGAAGTTAAATATTACTAAGCTATAATGAATCAAATAAATTCAATCTAAATTAAATTTACTCCATATCTAAACTGAATTAAATCTGAAACAAGCTAATTTATATCCAAAGGTTTCACATAATAAATTATATATAGGCCTATAGGGTAAGGTTATAAGGGTTAATACTAGCCAGGAATTAACTCACCAATAGTTCCACGTGGCAATAAGGTAAGGGAGAACGTTTTACCCAATATGGTGGACAATGGGGAACGAGACTTCTGTCCTGAGACTCGAGTCAAGTGAAAGAAAGAATAAATGATTATATGGGAATGGACATGAATACTATGCTTATCTGTCTGTCAGTCATGGCGTCGATGAGAGCGTCGTGATGGTGTAGCTGTGTGTATTGCGGTCAGTATATTGTGATTAGAGGCACAATAGCGCGATCAACTGAAGGCGGAAGAAATGTTAATTGGTTGGTGGTCGTGGAGGCTCTGAGCTGTCTTCCTCAGAGGCACACCTTGCTGCCTTGGCAAACGCCAGGAGCCTAAATTATCGTACCGCATCTAGGTTGCTCTATATGATAAATTATATTAATATATACCATAAATTCATATATACAACATAAGACCATGTCAATATTGCTTAATAGCACATTAGGCCTTTACAATCTTAACTTACTTTCAATCATATAATATACGATCTACTCGTCCTACGCCGCACAGTAGGAACGACTGTGACGTCACAGAGACATACGGGATCACAAAAGAGAAATAGCCTATCGTATTTATACGATAGAGCCTATTACTAGGTGAGTTTGTCCCCATTGTACTCGGTTGTATTGAGCTAACCCCAGATGATGTTGTAAGGGTTAATTCATTAAAGTTGTTTACCCCTTACAACACCACCGCCGAACTGTGCAGAAGAGAGCCACTCGGTGTATTATTAGGACATAGGCTAGGGATAATAGGCTTGGCACAGAGGTTTATTGCACTGGACTTTCCATGAGTTTTTGCTCTGTATTGTTCTCAATTCCGAAGCGATTGGGTATGATATAGATTGTTCTGGGAGTTTAGTAGTGGTATGGTTAGGTAATAATTGGGCAGTTTAGAATAACCTTAGAAGTTCTCTGGCATACTACACGCACTGTGGACAAGACTCGGGGACAATAGATATTTTTGTGTCTCCTTGTTACTGCTTTAATAGAGCAAAGAGGAAGATAACCATTTTTCCTAGAGAACCTCCGCGTGTCTTGGTGTTTGAGTCAGATATTTAGAGCGTGTCTGTTGCACGGTGGTTCGGTGCTGTGGGCTAGGCTATTGGAGCATCTGGTTGCCCCTGCTCCCCTCGTAACAATATATATACTGTATATATATATATATAAATATATATATATATCTATCTATATCAATCTATTGACTGACGCCGTGATCCCCGAAGGTGTGGCCACGAACGAACCGCCCCCATCCGAGGCTGTTCGCTCGTTTTTCTTTGCTTAGGTATTTTTTCCGGTTGGGGGTTGCAAGCCCACCGACCCAACCTCTTTACTCGTCTCTTACGACACGCAGAAGGCACGTGGGGAATATTCTATTCCCTTACCCCCAGGGGTAATATATATATATAATTAATATATATATATATATATATAATATAATATATATATATATATAATATATATATATATATATATATATATATCACTTTCTCAGTAGTAAACAATATTTCCTATATTCGATCATTACTATAAATTTACGGCGTCCCTCTTTCTCCCCCCCCCCCCCCCCCCTTCTCTCTCTCTCTCTTTCTCTCGTACCTCAAATCGGAATTCAATCGAGATTGCTCCGGCGACTTTGGCTGAGCAGAATGGCTTGTGATGCGATTGTTTTTGGCTTTGTGGAGAGGGAGAGTGAGGGAGTGAGGTAAAGAGAGTTAACCAGTTTGTATAATATATATATATATACCGGTATATATATATATATATATATATATATATATATGTATATATACCGGTATATATATATTTTTACATATACATATACATATATACTGTATATATATATATATATATATATATATATATATATATATATATATATATATGTATATATATATATTTTTTCTTAATACATACGAGGTTGAAAGAAATGGCAATTTCTGCGTTGGAAATTTTATTATTCAAAGTTTCCAGGTCTCTGATGAGTTTTCGCTGGGTGGCAGGAAGTAGATGATGGAGATGAGCAAAATTCATGGTGGTACAGGGTTACATTAAGTACATGATGATACAGGATATACGACGCGTTTCACTGGACAACCAGCATTATCAAGTAAGGAAGGAATGATATAAAAGGTAAACAGGAAGGGTATATATAGAGGGTGGAGGATCAGAGGAGGCGGAAAACAGGGGGCAAAAGTCTGCTATTGGTGGAAGGGAAAACTAGGAGAGAAAAAGGGGTAACCGCTTCACGCATGCGCACTGGATGCGGGATGGTGGTCGATAGGTGGGGTCGAAGCTGATTGGCTGCGTGTCGAGGGGCGTGGCCTAAGTTGTGTGGCGCCTGCAGAACACGAAGCTGAAGGAGGTAGCGCGGGGGCTGCGTCAAGGGCACCGGGGGGCGAGGAGGGGTGTTAGGTCCTGTAGGGTAGTGCCTTTTGGCAGAAGGAAGGATCTGAAGGTCCAGAGTTTGGTTGTTGATGTTGGGATGTAAGGCTTGGATATATAAAGCTTCGAGAATAGGTAATCTCCTTGGGTCACTTTCTTTATCGAGTATGGTGGTGTGTTTCTCTAACTCGTTGCGTGTGAGGTGAGGGTGGTTAGGGGTGAGATAGTGGTCTTTGATGGCTCCAGCCTGAAGGTGAAGAGTTAACCGACGTGAAAGACGAGTCTGCGTCATACCAATATAGGAATGAGGTCCACAGTCCTCATAATTACAGGTATGTTGGTAAATGACGTGATCGTCGGTCATCGGGCTCTTTATCTTGGTGGAGGCTGGTTTGTTGCGGAGAACGAGGTTGGAGGTCTTGGGGGATTTGTAATAAATTATTAATTTGATTTTGTTTTCCGGGTTGGTTGGGTGGACATGCTTGGAGATTATTTCTTTTAAGACGGCCTCGTCATTTTTGTGTTCAGAGGACATGTAATTGCGGTAGAAGATCTTAATTTCATTGGGGGGGTCAATGTTGGGAGGGCTTTGGGTGTACCATTTTTCAAGATGGTGGTTGATGGTGCTGGAGATGTCGGAGTTGGAGTATCCGTTATTTACTAAAACTTGGGATAGTCTTTCTAGTTCCTGGTGGGTGTCGGCCCAGGTAGAGCAGTGCGTGAGGGCTCTCCTAACATAGGCGGAGATGGAGGATAGAAGATAACGGCGGGGGCATTCACTATCACCGTTGAGGCATTGTCCTGTGTTAGTTGGTTTAATGTAGACGGTGGTTTTGAACCCAAGGTCGTTCAGAGCTACGAGGATGTCGAGGAAGGGGAGTTTTCCATTGTTAGATTTTCCATCTAACAATGGAAAACTCCCCTTCCTCGACATCCTCGTAGCTCTGAACGACCTTGGGTTCAAAACCACCGTCTACATTAAACCAACTAACACAGGACAATGCCTCAACGGTGATAGTGAATGCCCCCGCCGTTATCTTCTATCCTCCATCTCCGCCTATGTTAGGAGAGCCCTCACGCACTGCTCTACCTGGGCCGACACCCACCAGGAACTAGAAGACTATCCCAAGTTTTAGTAAATAACGGATACTCCAACTCCGACATCTCCAGCACCATCAACCACCATCTTGAAAAATGGTACACCCAAAGCCCTCCCAACATTGACCCCCCCCAATGAAATTAAGATCTTCTACCGCAATTACATGTCCTCTGAACACAAAAATGACGAGGCCGTCTTAAAAGAAATAATCTCCAAGCATGTCCACCCAACCAACCCGGAAAACAAAATCAAATTAATAATTTATTACAAATCCCCCAAGACCTCCAACCTCGTTCTCCGCAACAAACCAGCCTCCACCAAGATAAAGAGCCCGATGACCAACGATCACGTCATTTACCAACATACCTGTAATTATGAGGACTGTGGACCTCATTCCTATATTGGTATGACGCAGACTCGTCTTTCACGTCGGTTAACTCTTCACCTTCAGGCTGGAGCCATCAAAGACCACTATCTCACCCCTAACCACCCTCACCTCACACGCAACGAGTTAGAGAAACACACCACCATACTCGATAAAGAAAGTGACCCAAGGAGATTACCTATTCTCGAAGCTTTATATATCCAAGCCTTACATCCCAACATCAACAACCAAACTCTGGACCTTCAGATCCTTCCTTCTGCCAAAAGGCACTACCCTACAGGACCTAACACCCCTCCTCGCCCCCCGGTGCCCTTGACGCACGCCCCGGCGCTACCTCCTTCAGCTTCGTGTTCTGCAGGCGCCACACAACTTAGGCCACGCCCCTCGACACGCAGCCAATCAGCTTCGACCCCACCTATCGACCACCATCCCGCATCCAGTGCGCATGCGTGAAGCGGTTACCCCCTTTTCTCTCCTAGTTTTCCCTTCCACCAATAGCAGACTTTTGCCCCCTGTTTTCCGCCTCCTCTGATCCTCCACCCTCTATATATACCCTTCCTGTTTACCTTTTATATCATTCCTTCCTTACTTGATAATGCTGGTTGTCCAGTGAAACGCGTCGTATATCCTGTATCATCATGTACTTTAATGTAACCCTGTACCACCATGAATTTTGCTCATCTCCTTCATCTACTTCCTGCCACCCAGCGAAAACTCATCAGAGACCTGGAAACTTTGAATAATAAAATTTCCAACGCAGAAATTGCCATTTCTTTCAACCTCGTATGTATTAAAGAAAATTTATTACCTGGCTTACAACATATATATATATATATATATATATATATATATATATATATATATATATATATATATGTTAGTAAAGCCAGGTAATAAAATATATATATATATATATATATATATATATATATATATGTTAGTAAAGCCAGGTAATACATTTTCTTTAATACATACGAGGTTGAAAGAAATGGCAATTTCTGCGTTGGAAATTTTATTATTCAAAGTTTCCAGGTCTCTGATGAGTTTTCGCTGGGTGGCAGGAAGTAGATGAAGGAGATGAGGAAAATTCATGGTGGTACAGGGTTACATGTAAATGATGATACAGGATATACGACGCGTTTCACTGGACAACCAGCATTATCAAGTAAGGATGGAATGATATAAAAGGTAAACAGGAAGGGTATATATAGAGGGTGGAGGATCAGAGGAGGCGAAAATCAAAAGTCTACTATTGGTGGAGGGGTATTCTAGGAAAGAGAAAGGGGGGAACCGCTTCACGCATGCGCACTGGATGTGGGATGGTGGTCGGTTGGTGGGGTCGAAGCTGATTGGCTGCGTATCGAGGGGCGTGGCCTAAGTTGTGTGGCGCCTGCGGAAGACGAAGCTGAAGGAGGTAGCGCGGGGGGCTGCGTCAAGGGCACCGGGGGGCGAGGGGGGGTGTTAGGTCCTGTAGGAAAGTGCCTTTTGGCAGAAGGAAGGATCTGAAGGTCCAGAGTTTGGTTGTTGATGTTGGGATGTAAGGCTTGCTTGGATATATAAAGCTTCGAGTATAGGTAATCTCCTTGGGTCACTTTCTTTATCGAGTATGGTGGTGTGTTTCTCTAACTCGTTGCGTGTGAGGTGAGGGTGGTTAGGGGTGAGATAGTGGTCTTTGATGGCTCCAGCCTGAAGGTGAAGAGTTAGCCGACGTGAAAGACGAGTAAGTTCACTTGTGAAAAGGAAGAGGATGGTAAATTAGCTTATTTGGATGTGTTAGTTAAGAAAACGGAACAAGGACTTACAACAATTATTGTTTATAGAAAACCCACTTTCACTAATCAGGGACTCAATTGGTTTAGTTTCACTCCCAATATTTATGAACTCAACTCTATCCGTACACTACTAAATAGGGCTCATGAGGTATGTGCTTCTTATTTTATTCTTCATGATGAAATATGATTGTAGGCTCAGGGAATATTTTGTGAACAATAATTATACAGTATACTTGTTTAATCAGATTCTCAAGAAATTCTTATATGATAAAGTTTGTAAAGTAGAGATGCCAAAATTTGAAGTACCCAAGCTAATCAAATATGTGAAAATGCCTGTTTATGGTCAAGTTAGCTACCAGTATAGAAAACTTTTGCTGAAGCTTTTGAGTAACAATTTCCCGGCTATCAACTTTCGAGTTGTATTCACTAATGACTTTAGAATTAATAACTTTTTCCGACATAAGGATCAAATACCTAACCAATTGTGATAGAACATTGTTTATCAATTCACATGTCCTGGTTGTCAGGCCAGGTATATTGGATGTTCAGGACGATCATTCAAGGTTAGAATGTTCAAGCACATGGGTAAGAGTCACAGATCCGGTCAAATGTTGCAACAAATGTCATTTTCCACCATTAGAAATCATGCGAGAGAACAAGATCATCCGTACACAATAGATCATTTTCAAATAATTAGTAGATTCAGGAGTCAAAGTGAAGCACTCATTGGAGAGAAATTGCTCATACAAAAAGTCAACCCTGAGCTTAACATTTCAAATAATTCTTAACGCCTTACGAGCGGGCCCATCAGTAACTTCTACTACCCGCCAAGCGTTTTTTTTTTACAATAAGCGACCTTGTTTCCGTGCTCTTTTTCATGCATAAACAAGAGCCAGAGCGTAATACAATTATGTATCCCTGAAAGGGCGTTAATTGAGCTTTCCAAGGACACCAGAAACATCCTCCTATGACCACGCGTTCTCTTGCAACGATCGTGCAAGACGAGTGCAAAAACCCTAAAATACGGTAATATCCTTACATAATTCCCTGTGTAGCGAGGGAGGGAGGGTGGATGTGTGTGGAGTAGACGTCAGTAGGCGCGCGGGACCCGTGCCGAGCGGTCATGAGCCGACCTATGTCCTCCCACCGCTCGTCTCTCTCTCAGAGCCATTATTGCTCAAAAATTGCACACAGACTTAATTAACACCTTAAGAGCGGCCTATGCGGTTTATTTATATGTACCGCCCAGCGGGGTGTTTTTAGCCAAAATAGGGCTGTTTACGTGATCATTTTCATGCCTAAATAAGACCCAGAACGTAAAACAAGTATCTACCCCTGAAAGGGCATAAACAGAGCTTTCGAATGACACCATAACGATCCTTTTATGATGGCTAGTTTTCTTGCAATAACCGTGCAACGCGAGTGCAAAAAGCATGTAATTAGGCACTTTCCCCATACAATTCCTTATATAGCGAGTGAGAGAGGTAGGAGGGAGGTGAGATTCGTGTCAGTAGGTTCGCCGCGGTGGTCTGGAGCAGTCATACGCTCGCTACTCTCCTGCCACCACTTGTCTCTCTCTCAGCAACATTACGTGCTGAAATTGCCACTCGAGTTATGTCGAGCGCCGCCACATAGTCCAGCTTTATTTAACTCGACTTATGTGGTGAGCCGCTAATTAAGGGTTAAGTCGGGCCCCGCCACACAGTCCTTTCTTCTCTAGCCCGACTTAAGTCCACCCACGCTAGACAAGGCTTAATTGTATGTCTCTGTAGCTTAGTGCTAATGTCATTTAGGGTTCATTATGATATCATTTAGAGTTTATTGTAATGATTAGGTGTGATTTCGAAGCTTTTAGTCTAGATAGTTGCTGTTTGATAGCTATTTTTCTAAATGTTTAGTATATTTCTTGGGTTTCGGTGTAGATTGATCAGTTCTCACTTATATTTTTGTTAACCTTCAGTTGTCCACGGCAGTTTCTTTAGTGTGGATTTATTTTATCCTTCTCTTGCTGGCTTAGTAAGTAACATTTTTACGATGTGGTAGTTTTTTTGGGAATAGTATAGAAACATGTTTATTGTATTGATAAAATGTAATGGTCTTTTTAAATTTTGAATTATTATTTACGTTTATTTGTGATTTAGGATGATTTAATGTGTTCATGAGTTCATGTTTTATGCTAAACTTTAAAATGTTTAATTATATTTGATCCACTTCAATTTGCATTAATTTTAGGTTTCATTTTGTTTAAGGATCAGTTGTTATAATTGATGATGGCTTCCCTGATGTGGGCCGAAAATTTGTAAAGAAAATTGAAAAGAAATAAGTGAAAATAAAGATGGCGTAGAGTACAGTTTTGACTCTTTTAATATGCTTACTATGGAAATTACGGTGCCCTAGGCCACCCACGGATGTACTACATATATATATATATATATATATATATATATATATATATATATATATATATATATATATATATATATATATATATATATACATATATACAGTATATTATATATAATATATATATTATATATATATATATATGTATATATTATATATATATATATATATATATATATAATATATATATATATATAGATATATAAATATTTATATATATGTAAATAAATATATACATATATATATTTGTTTTCTTTAATACATACGAGGTTGAAAGAAATGGCAATTTCTGCGTTGGAAATTTTATTATTCCAAGTTTCCAGGTCTCTGATGAGTTTTCGATGGGTGGCAGGAAGTAGATGAATGAGATGAGCAAAATTCATGGTGATACAGGGTTACATTAATGTACATGATGATACAGGATATACGACGCATTTTACTGGACAACCAGCATTATTAAGTAAGGATAGAATGATATAAAAGGTAAACAGGAAGGGTATATATAGAGGGTGGAGGATCAGAGGAGGCGAAAATCAGGGGGCTAAAGTCTGCTATTGGTGGATGCCAATAATTTTGCAACCGTTTCCCCGCGTGTAATTAGATTGGTCGATAGTGAAGTACTTACTACAGTTCATATTGTCGATGCCTTTGATGATTTTGAACACTTGAATTAAGTCACCTTTTAATCTGCGCTGGGTTAAAGGAAATAGATTTAATTCTCTAAGACGCTCTTCGTATGGTTTGTTCTTTAGGCTAGGTATCATTTTGGTAACTCTACGTTGAACTCGTTCTAGCTTGTTTATATCTTTTTGGTAATAAGGGCACAAGGATTGAACGCAGTATTCCAGAAGAGGGCGGACTAAGGAATTGTAAAGGGTTAGGATAACTTCTTTGGATTTATGCTCAAATGACCTGCCTATAAAGCCAATTATTTTGTTTGCCTTCTTAACAACTTCTGAACATTGTTGACTCGGTTTTAGGTTACTCGATATTGTTACTCCCAGATCGGTTTCTCTGTTTACATTCTTAAGCTGAGTGCCATTCATCGAATAGTTTGCTTTCTCGTTTAGGTATCCGATATGTAGTACTTTACATTTATCCGCATTGAAACTCATTTGCCAAATTTGGGCCCAACATGACAATTTATCTAGATTGTGTTGCATATCGTCAACTTGTTCTTTTGAGAGTACGCTATTTGCAATTTTTGTATCGTCAGCAAATTTTGAGATTGTACAGGTGAGACCCTCATCTATGTCGTTGATGTAAATTAGAAAGATAATTGGTCCTAATACCGATCCCTGGGGTACCCCGCTACTTACATTGGTCCATTTAGATGCCTTACCGTTTATGACTACTCTTTGCTTTCTGTCGCTGAGCCAATTTTCTATCCATTTCAACACACCGTCTTGTATTCCATACGCTTTTAGTTTTAGCAGTAAACGTTTGTGGGGAACTTTGTCAAAGGCCTTTTGAAAATCAAGGTATATAATATCTACAGCTTTACTCTCATCGTAGAGGTTGAGGATATCGTGGAAGAAGTCTAAGAGGTTTGTTAAACAGTAACGTTTTTTACGAAAGCCGTGTTGAGTATCTTTAAGTATGTTATTTTCCTCTAAGTGATTTACGAGTCTGTCTCGTATGACCGTTTCTAGCATTTTACATACAACTGAGGTTAAGCTAATTGGACGATAGTTACTGGGTAGGGATTTGCTGCCTTTTTTTAATATCGGTGTTACGTTGGCTAGCTTCTACTGAGCAGGCATAGTTCCAGACTGCAAGGATTTATTGAATAGTAATGTCAGTGGTTTGGAGAGCTCATCCTTAGCTTCCTTTAGAACTCTAGGCGAGATTGTATCCGGTCCAGGCGTTTTATTTACCTTGAGTTTATGTAAACAATTCAATACTTCTCTCTCTGTAACGGTGATATTGCTTAGAACATCTGAATGATCAATCTGAGTTGGCGATGGTGTAGGGATATCACTGAGGTCTTCTGTTGTAAAAACTGATGCAAAGAAGGTATTGAGGGCATTACTCATTTGAACTTCGTCTTTGGTGTATTCTCCATTTTCATGGACTAACGGTCCAACAGTTGAAGTAACTTCTTTTTTCTTTCTGATGTAACTATAGAATTCTTTCGGGTTTGTTTTACTTTGATTCGCAATATGTAACTCTAAGGTCTTTTTACTTTGCTTAATCAACTTTTTGGCTTTGCTCTACAAATTTCACCCGTTCTTCGTCATTTTGTGAGGATTTTAATCTATCATTTGCAAATTTTTAGCAAGCAGGCAGTATGAAATATCTTTATTCCACCATTTGGGCTTATTATTATGGCCTGGACGCCGTATTTTCGATGGTATGCAGTCTTGCACTGCTTTTAGGTAAGAGGTTTCGAATAACTTCCAAGATGTATTTATGTCGTTATTGTTAATTAAAAAGCTCCAGTCAGTTTCTTTAAACATAGCTCTAAGTTTATGGAAGTTGCTTTCTTGAAATTAGGGACTTTTTCGATGCTACTATTTGGTTCGTTACTAGTAAACTTTAAAGTGAAAGTTATCGTACGATGGTCGTTGTTACTGAATTCATCACCAACATTCAAATTCTCTATTAATTCTTCTTTTGTTGCAAGTACAATGTCAAGAACGTTATTACCACGGGTCGGCGTTCGAACAAATTGATAAAGCGAACTCTCTTGCAAGTTCGTATACAAGTCATGTCCGGAGTGTGAAGTAAGAGTATCGCCCCACTTGGTCACAGGTAAATTAAAGTCGCCAAAAATTACGGTATCTTGTGAGTTACTTACATCTGCAATTTGTTCGTAAATTTCTCGGTCAGTTTGCACTGATTGAGCTGGAGGTCTGTATATTAACGCAAGTATTATTTTTGTACCTTTATTATTCTTTATTAGCACAAAAGATGTGTAGACGTTCACAATTTGAGGTTTTGACACGAGGGTAGGGTTAAGACTTTCTTTGATATAAAGTAAAACGCCACCTCCATTTCGATTTATTCGGCTTTTCTCAAACATTACATAACCGGAAAGTGAATACTCTGCTAAAAAGTCTCTATCTTCTGTATTGAGCCAAGATTCTGTTATGCCAATCACATCATAATTTTCTGTAAACACTAGCTCCTCTAAATCTGAAAATGTATTGCGTATGCTACGAGCGTTTGCATAGAAAACCTTTAAATTTGTTATTTTAGAACTCACGGAACGGTCTTTAATAATATTTTTGGTTCTTGTCGGATCTACATTTTTGTTCATGGCTGTCCTCGGTCCTCGCTGTCTTCAGTCCTTATCGCTGGTGGTCCTCGGTTGCCTCTGTTTTTTTCTTGGCGTTGGATGATTTATGTCACTGCTGCTTCTTCTCGGATGGCGTTTTTTGATCCATGGCTACGGACTGCTTCGTGTAGGAGACGACCCATGCATGCTTAACCCACAGGGTTTAGATGAGTGCCATCCTTGCGGAACAGAGTAGGCTGGTTGTAGAAGTTGTCCCAGAGGTTGATGAATTCAACATCTTCCCTCAGACACAAATATTTTAGTCGGTTATTTGTGCTGAAGGCCTTGTCTAGAATTTGTCAGGTGCGTCGATCTTGGGAAGAATGCCAAGAGAATGTGAAGAGTTAACCGACGTGAAAGACGAGTCTGCTTCATACCAATATAGGAATGAGGTGCACAGTCCTAATAATTACAGGTATGTTGGTAAATTATGTGATCGTCGGTCATCGGGCTCTTTCTCTTGGTGGAAGCTGGTTTGTTCCGGAGAAATATATATATATATATACACAGTATATATATATATATATATATATATATATATATATATATATATATATATATATATATATATATATATATATATATTACAGACTGGTTAACTCTCTTTACCTCACTCTCTCACTCTCCCTCTCCACAAAGCCAAAGACAATCGCATCACAAGACATTCTGCTCAGCCAAAGTCGCCGGAGCAATCTCGATTCAATTCCGATTTGAGATACGTGAGAGAGAGAGAGAGAGAGAGAGAGAGAGAGAGAGAGAGAGAGAGAGAGCGATAGAGAGAGAGAGAGAGAGAGAGAGGGAGAGAGAGAGAGAGAGAGAGAGAGAGAGAGAGAGAGAGAGAGAGAGAGAGAAGGGGGCAAGGGAGAAAGAGGGAACAATTATAGTAAATTTATAGTAATTTATAGTAATGAATGAATATAGGAAATAATGTTTACTACTGAGAGTGATACATATATATGTATATATATACCGTATATATATATATATATATATTTTTTTTTTTTTCTATGTGATTGAGGGAGGCAAAAGGCAGAACTACCTATAGCGAGTGCCTGCCCCATAATTGAGAGAGTGACAGGGCCAAAATCAAGGGATGTTCGAGCCAAAATGCCTGGACACACAGAGTTTGAAGCAATTTTAGTCATTGGAAGAGGGAAAGACTGATTCATGGAGAGAGTTCCAGAGCTCAGCTGTTGAGTAGAAAAAAGACTGAGAGCAACGTTTCACTCTCGGGTTGGAGAGTTGCACAGAGTAGGGGTGGGATTGAGTTGCAAGACGGGTACCACGTGCCCTACGTAAAGGAGGTGGTATAAACTGGGAAAGCTCTGAGGAACACTGATTATAATAGTAGCTAGAATAGCAAGAGAGATGCAACATTGCGGCGGAGAGAGAGATATTGCAGAGAGTTGGTGAGTGGACGGGAGTTAACCCGGGAACTGTGGGGAGACTCTTAAGAGTTCCCCGGCGGACTGCGGGGAGACTCTTAAGAGTCAGAGAAAAAAAAAATCAACTTTTGACATCGGATTTTTTTTTTTTTTTTGTTGGCCCCTGGGCCATGCAAAATCTCAGTCCTCTACCTCCCCTCCTTCCCCACTTTCCTCCTCTCCTTCAGTTATCACCTATTTTCCCTGTTATTCCCTTATTCTGAGGTATATTTTCGTGCTAACATTAGAAATCCGGTTACAGGGTGTGGTCATGTGGATAGCAAGCGAATGCAAGAGAGAGAGAGAGAGTATCGATCGACTGTGTCTCAGTGGCCTTGGGGGAAATTGGCGGGAAAGCAGCTTGCCTCACCCATACATTATACAACTCGCGGGCTATATCTCCGATTTTGACCATCCAAACGCTGTTTTCACTCGTTTTATTATTGTTTCAGGTTAATACCTTTATAATCAACCAATAATAGGTGCATATGGATAAGTATTAATGCAATTAATGGTTCAATTAATATTTTAGTAACGGAAACACCTCAAATACGTCAGCATAGGGGGACGTTTCCAATTACTCCCATGCGCACTTGTTAGGTTAATGATACGAAAGGCCTTCCTTTCAACTTTGTCAAGGAGAGCGGTGTGAGAGGAACCTCCCCACACATGTGAACAATACTCAATTCAAGGACGCACTATGCCCCTCTACAGAGCAAGAAGCTGTGCAGGAGAAAAGAACACCCTAAGGCGGTTGAGCACACCCAGCTTCTGGGAGGCTGCCTTAGCAAGACTGGTAATATGGTCCTTCCAACTGAGAGCAAAAGTAAAAGAGACACCAAGAATATTGAGAGATGATGAAGGATTGATTTTTGTATTGTTGAAGAATAAGGGATAGTCCACTGGGAGTTCCTGACGGGTAGATAGATGGAGAAATTGGATTTTGGAAGCATTAAAGGTAACAAGGTTTTCTCTGCCCCAATTGGAGATAGTATTTAGATCTGATTTTAAGAGTTCTATGGCTTCATTACGTTTGTCATTGAGGGATTGCTGGCTGGGGCGTTCTGAAAAACTAATGGAGTAGTGTAAGGTTGAGTCGTCTGCGTATGAATGGATGGGAATTGAGGTACAGTTGAGATCATATATAAAAATTAGAAAGAGTATAGGAGAGAGGGCAGAGCCCTGAGGAACACCGGAGTCTATAGGGTGAGGACGTGAACAATGGCCGTCTACAACCGTGGCTATGGAACGGCCGGAAAGGAAATTAGAGACAAAGGCACAGATGGAGGGATAGAAACCGAAGGAGGGTAGTTTACAAATTACAGATTTGTGCCAGACTCTATCGAAGGCTTTCGATATGTCTAGTGCAATATAAAAAGTCTCACCGAAGTCCCGAAAGGAGGATGACCAAGAGTTAGTAAGATATGAAAGAAGATCACCAGTAGAGCGACCCTTAAGGAAGCCATACTGGCGATTTGAGAGCAGATTATGAGAAGAGAAATGCTTAAGAAATTTGGAAGCAAGAATAGTTTCAAAAACTTTAGAAAGACATGAGATGAGAGCAATTAGACGATAGTTGGAGGGTTGAGAGCTGTCACCCTTCTTTGGGACAGGTTGAATGTGAGCAAACTTCCAGCATGAAGGGAAGACGTTAGAGGATAGACAGAGTCGAAAGAGTTTGCCTAGGCAGGGAGTCAGCACGGAAGCACAGTTTTTGAGAACAACAGGAGGAACACCCTCCGGACCGTACGCCTTATTAGTATTAAGCCCAGAGAGGGTAGAAAGTACATCTTTAGAAGAGATTAGGATATTAGGCATAAGTAAGAGAGACGAGGGTGGAGAGGGAGGATTAGCACCTGAATCATCCAAGGTGGAGTTTCTAGCAAAAGTTTGTGTGAAGAGTTGAGCTTTGTCAGAGGAAGAAGTGATGGTTATGCCATCAGAATGGGAAAGGGGAGAGAAAGACGAGGAAGATATATTGTTGGAGAGGTTTTTTGGCTAGATGCCAGAAAGCTTGGGAAGAGCTAGAGTTGGATGGTTCAGTGCATTTATTATTGATGAAAGAGTGTTTGGCAAGTCGAAGAACAGATTTGGCTTGATTCCGGGCAGAAACATAGGAAGAATGAGAGTCTTGAGTTTTAAGGCGTTGGTACCGTTTGAATGCTTCCTCCTTATTGCGGACAGCAGTAGAACAGGCGTGAGTAAACCAAGATTTTTAGCATTAGTCTGAGAGAAAGATAATGGAATGTATGTTTCCATGCCCGATAGGATTACCTCGGTAATACGTTCAGCACTCTCCGAGGGTCCCCGCCACGGAAGCAGAAATCAGTCCATGGGAAATCAAAGAAGTACTGCCGGAGAGCCTCTCAGTCAGCAGCGCCAAAGTGCCACAAGCGCCGCCGGCTAGGAGGATCAGGTTACCGTACTGGAGAGATAGGACAGTTGACAGAGATAAGTTTATGGTCGGAGGAGCCCAAAGGAGAGAAAAGATCGACAGTATAAGAAGAAAGGTTAGAAGTTAGAAACAAGTCAAGAATGTGGGGCCGATCTCCGATGCGATCCGGGATACGGGTGGGTTGCTGAACTAAATGCTCTAGGTCATTTATGACTGAAAAGATGTAGGCTTGTTCACCAGGTGGATCAGTAGTGTGAGAGGAGAGCCATTGGCGGTGGTGAACGTGGAAATCTCCTAAGATGGAGATATTTGAGAAAGGAGAAATCGATAAAATGTGTTCCACTGTAGAGTTTAGATAATCAAAGAATTTGGAAAAGTTGGTAGAGTTTTTATATATATATATATATATATATATATATATATATATATATAAATATATATAAATATATATATGTATATATATATATATATATAGGGGTAGGTAGTAGGGCTAGGCAGCCCCGCCCAGGGAAGTACTACCGCCAAGGTTTCGGGAGACTCAGGGAATAGCCTGAATTCCCTTTTCTCTCCCAGGCCTTGGTAGCTGGATACATATCTTTCTGCCTCACACATCAGGGGTATCAGGAAAACCCTCTTTATATAACATACACATCCAACTGCACGACATTGCCCTACATCGCTATCCTCTATCCATAAAACACTACTCTTCCCACTACATAATTCATACATGTAACACCATACACCTACCTAATAAATATGGCAGTACAATTGTTAAGAGCAAACCTGGTGGTCCCTCGGATATCCACCCCCGGCAGGGTTGGGTCATTGACACAGGGCCCTCCCGGTCGTCATCATGCGACTGTGTCAAGAGCATTGCAACGTCCCAAAGCTGCTCGTAGGTGCAGCTTTTTCTTTAGCAATATAAGGGGACTTCACTCTAACATCAATTCTGTACACCAATTTCTTCAAGCAGAATCCCCTACTCTAATTTTTTTGACAGAGACTCAAGTAACATCCACATCTGATTCGTCTAGATTTAATTTTCCTGGTTATCAACTGCTCCAAAATTTCAGACCTAAAGGAGGTGTATGTTGCTTCGCAAAATCAGAAATTGCCCTGGAGGAGGTTACTAGTTTCAATTGTCCCTATTTTGATTATTCTATATACAAATTAATTTCTGCTGGTAAATTTAAATACATATGTTGCATCTACCGTTCCCCAAATACTCCTCCAGAGCAAAGTCTTTTTGATTCTCTGTCCTCACAACTCAGTGTCCTCAACTTAAATGCTTCTTCTGAAATCACTGTGTTGGGTGATTTTAATGTCCATAATGTTGAATGGCTCACTCATTCAGCCAGGACTAATGATGCTGGTCTTGAATGTGAGCTATTTGCAGACTCATTTAATCTCACTCAACTAGTCAACCAACCCACCCGTGTACCAGATAATCCTAATCATAATTCCCACCTACTGGTCTTATTTTTAACAACCAATTCAGAAAATTATGATGTTACAGTGAGGTCCCCGCTTGGATCTTCTGATCACTGTCTGATACAGGCCACCTGTCTATCACCTACCACACCTTCCCACTCTGAACCTGTTTTGGTGACTAAATGGCATTACGATAGGGCAGACTGGGAGGGTCTTCAAGATTTCTTTATTGATATTCCCTGGACCTCTTTCTTTTCTAATGATGCACACTCCACCTTGAGCCACATACAAGATTTTGTAAAAATTGGAATGGAAACTTTTATTCCTCATCAAAAGTACAGTAAAAGATCTAATTCACCTAAATGGTTTGACCATAATTGTGCTAGAGTAACTGAACAAAAAGCAATAGCCTACAATGCATACACAAGATCAAAAACACATGAAGCCTTTAATTACTTTAGAAACATCAGAAATCATGCCAAAACTGTATTAAACCTAACTAAATCAAACTTGCTCCACAAGCAGGCAAATAAACTTCTAAATAATCCAAATGATAACAAAATATTTTGATCTACTCTTAACTCATTCAAGTCCAACTTCACTACTGCTTCATCCATTCCACCATTAAAATCTCTGACTGGCAATCTTGTAAGTGACCCACGAGGTAAAGCTAACCTTCTTGCGGATATTTTCTCCACGAACTCAACCTTAGATGAAATAAATCAAGATGTCCCTGTACTTAATTTTGATTCGCCTGAAATTCCCTCACTTAAGATCCACACCAGATAAGTCAAACCTATTTTGAAGAATCTCTCAGTAGATAAGGCTCCTGGTCCAGATGAAATTCCTCCAATAGTACTTAGGAATTGCTCCTTGGTGCTCGCTCCTGTACTGGCAAAATTTTTCCGTCTGTGTACTCATACCTCATGCTTCCCAGTACCCTGGAAAGAAGCAAACATCCATCCAGTTCCTAAAAAAGGTGCCTCTTCAGATCCATCAAACTACAGACCAATAGCTATAACTTCCACTCTTGGTAAAGTCTTTGAAATTATATTAAATAATCACATAATTAAGCATCTTGAGAATAATAAATTAATCAGTGATAGGCAATATGGTTTTAGACGATGTCGATCAACTGCAGACATTCTTTGCCTTCTTACGCATCAAATCAACCAAGCTACAGACCAACATGGTGAAACACATACAATAGCACTGGATATATCAAAGGCATTTGATAGAGTCTGGCATCAATCCTTATTGTCGAAGATGTCACACTACGGCCTTGCATCATTAGTTCCACTAATTTCTTCATATCCTCATAACAGAAAAATATGTGTAATGGTAGATGGCCTTTATTCTCAATTTCACTCAATAAATGCTGGTGTTCCCCAGGGATCAGTTTTTGCCCCAACTCTGTTCCTCATTCATATCAATGATCTCATATCTACCACTCATAATCCAATACATCTCTACGCAGATGACTCAACGCTCTTATAAATTCAAAAATAAACACTGCAATTTCTCTGAACCAGGACCTTTCTAGAATTAATGAATGGGGACAAAAGAATCTAGTTTCCTTTAATGCACAGAAAACCAAGTACATTCAATTTTCTAACCGACAGAATCTCACTGACTCCCATATATTTTTTAATGATGTAAATATTCCCACTTCCCCTAGTATTGACATTCTCGGTGTAACATTAAATACTAACTTGAGCTGGACACATTATGTTAGAAGCATTGCTAAGAATGCCTCTAAAAAACTGGGACTCCTGTACAGAGTTCGAGAATTCTTCACTGACGAGCAGTTGGCCTTAATATATAAAAGTCATGTGCGTTCTCAGATGGATTACTGTTCACCTCTGTGGAGTGGAAGTGGAGTGGTTGCATTGAGGCAGTTGGACTAAATTCAAAATAAAGCTATTAGATTAATCAAAAACCCTGCAATCACACAGGACCTTCCTACATTATCCATACGAAGAAACGTTGCATCCCTTGCATTATTTTACAGATATTTTCACAGCAATTGCTCCGAGGAACTTGCTTCAATTGTGCCGCCTCTCCACATCTTTCCCCGTAGAACTAGGGCAGCTGAGAGCGCCCATGAATTTACACTTTCTCCTCCACAATGCAGAACTTCTGCTTATCAAAATTCATTTATCCCTAGAACTACTACTATTTGGGATTCACTTCCATCGAGTTGCTTTCCACAAACTTACAATCTACAAAAGTTTAAATCCAGTTGTTACAAACAATTTATGAATGGAGGATGCCTTTAGGCACATGGACCTTTTTGTTTTATCTGTGTTTTTCCTTCCTCCGTTCATTGTCTCTTAAAAACAAATATATATATATATATATAATTATATTAATGCACTACTTACAAAGGCAGTCAATACACATGTAATTCCATAACTTTAGTAGTGAACATTATTACATAGAGAGAGGTGTAAGGCAAGGAGGCGTCATATGTCCATGTATTGTTCATGTCTATTTTAACGAAATAATTGAGGAAATTCCCTATATGGAAACTGATTGTAAACTGGGGAATTTTAGAGTTAATATCTGCGGATGACTTGGTAGTACTTGTTGGATCGAGGAATGTTTTGGAACTTTCATTGTTATGCTACGTTGTAAACCAACTTGCAATAATATTTGTTTTCATAAGCTCCCTGTTTAGGATAACTTAAAAGATAATCCTCCTCGACAGGAACACAACTTGCATTACTAATAAGATTTATAATTTACTCAATCACTCCCCAAACACAATAAACACACGTAGTAAATACAAATAACTGTTTATTTCTTAATCACTAAATACATCAAGTGGGTGCATCCGGATCTTAACTATTAAGTATAAGTCCAGTGGCAATTTAAAGGTGACTGGGAAAAGAGTTCAATATGTTTTACTCGATCATGAAATATGATGTCACGTACAACACATCAAACAGGACATAATATTATATAATACACAAAACAGAACAAAATATGATGACAATATACAGTATATGTGTGTTAGTGTACGCAGAAAGGAATGGAAGATGAACAAATATATACAACCGAGGTAATCGACTCGGTGGTTTAGTTGTAAGGGTAGCTGGGGAAAGAGAAGGTCACCTGACCAGGTCAGCTATCAAAGGGGGTACCGCGCGGAAGGTAAGGTCAAGTTTACTGCGGTCACCTTAAATATATATCTGATTTAGTGCAACGTTAAATCAGGCGAATGAGATAGAAAATAAAGGTTAATGATGGTAATATGACAATTTAATTTGTAATTTAACTATAATGAAATACTGGGGAATAATCACTAGCATGATCTATGAAAAATAAATATAGTTGTAAATGAGCTATGATCACAGGCAATGAGAAATTCAGATTCACAAAACGCGTAGTGAATAAATATAGCCGGAATAGTAGCTAATTATAGAGTGTGTTTATATATATATATATTAATAAACCACTGAAAATAAAATAATTGCACAGAACGAAGTAGTGACTGAGTTTTAGCCAAATAGTAGGCCGATGAATAATAATTTAACATAAACTATACAGAATACGTAGTAAGTTATAATAACCCAATAAGAGGCAGATAAAATATAGATTAACTCAAAGACACAGAACGAAGTAGTGACTTATAACAGCTGGAATTAAAGGCTGATGATACAAGGAGAGGTATAAATGAATTCCTCCACTGGAAGTAAAATGGGATATTGATCATATATCGTGGTGGATCAAATTATTCACAAGAACTATTATAGATAAGAAATAATGAATATATCTTTAATTAAACTCGACGGAACGGAACGGGGTTTTTACTTTGAATACAGAAAGGATTGTATTAAGAATGAATTCCTATGAAAAATAGATAGAACACTGATTGATTATAACAGAATAAATTATTCTCTCTTCGTACACTTCACTACAAACTTGGACACTCAATAAATAATTAAACAAAAGTATCAGATCTGCGAGTGTTCACAAATGATTACGTGTTATATTAGGTATATATCTTAGTTATAAAATATATATAGCGTTTAGTATGGAATTTAAATCAATTAAACCCAGGACATTATATGTATAATTAACTGGCACACGTGTGGTTTGTTCTCACAATGCGTGAGAACAAATGGCGTGAGGAGAGCCCAGAATTGGTCTCTTAGAATGACGTTATATTGAACACTAACATATCTTATATACCTTCACAATAATAATCGAAACGCAAGAAACGCAGAGACATTTATGCGAAGAGGTGACGAAGAGAAGTTAGGTCCATGAGAGAGGATCTGGTCCATGCTAGACTCTTAGTTCTTTTTTCGGTTTGGCACCAAAGGGAACTGCCGCTCTCTCACACACAACTAAAGAATGTCACTTCTAGTTCCTCTAGCACCCTACCCTGCTTCCTGTAAACCTAGGTGTATATTCATCCGATCGCATAAGAGCTAGTAGTTTATATTGCCTTGTGTTTACCTATTGATCATATATTTCGGTCAGGTAATATTCAGATGATAATTTACTTCTTGATTTATATATTTCGGAACAGTAGGGACATGGTTATTTTGATTTTTTAATTATTGTGAAGTTAATAGTTGCCTTACAAATACAATTGACATAGTAATACATGAATATGGTTATTCTTTATTTCTTAATATTAAACTCATAGTTCAGGAAGCTTGCATGGTTGTAGGATAATTGCTTTTCATTTATTACACTTTTCCTCTATTCTTCAGTTGGTAAGCAAGGCTTCCCTTATTCTCTTTTGATCTGTCATGATTTACATATACCATTTTCTGCACTGTATATTGGATTATTTAGATCACACTGTTAAGATAGAATATTGGTTCTTGATGAGGAATTAACTTAAAGCTTTCTTCCTTGTAGTTCAAATCGGGTTCTTTCGTTGTATATTCCTTTATCTCCTCTCTCGAGCCTTGCGATTGGCCCGGACGAGAACTCGTTGATTGGTCCTGTAGGAGTCTTGCAGTTCCCGTAGGAACCTGTACTGTAGATGGCGTTGCTGTTTTGTCTCTTTACACCATAGAGAGTGTTGGCTTTTGATGACATACTGTGTTGTTTCCTTTTCTGCTCTCGTCTGTGTCCTTCGTTTCGCTCTTTTCTTCTCCTTGATATTGGCGAGCCTGGCTTTGATTGGTGACGTCTCTCCATAGTTTGTGGGAA
Source organism: Paralithodes platypus (assembly GCA_032716605.1). NCBI lineage: Eukaryota > Metazoa > Arthropoda > Malacostraca > Decapoda > Lithodidae > Paralithodes > Paralithodes platypus. The sequence goes on along the minus strand of CM064515.1, from coordinate 11,406,775 downwards.
CATTTGATCGGGTTGCTAGTTTGTTGTCTTGCAACCCCGTCATCTTATTTATATGAGGAGCCCTGCTTAAAAATTGCAAATCACATGTTTACTATGAATGATGGCTGTTAATCCTAGAGATAAAAATTGAAACTATCATTCATCTATATAATAATTTCGATTGTCTGTCTGTCTGTCTGTTTTTTATAGGCGGACGCAGTTTTTAAGCTAGAGCGTTTATACTTGGTATGCATAGTAAGGGGGCCCCTAGGCAGGTTTTAGTGAAAAAATAGAATTCCCCAGGGTGAAAGGGACGGAGAAAATGGGGGTAAAATCGGAAAAAAGGGCCGTTTGGGGCAGAAGGAGGCCTCCGATCGAAAAGGTGTATGGAACGAAAGTTGTTCGCAGCCCCCCAAAATGGGGGTATGGATGAGGTCATATCCAAAATCAGAGGTCATTTAGCGGCCGAAATCGAGGTCGCCGTTTAATGAGGCACAGGGAGGTCGAGGCCGGTGATTATGTTTTTTTTTTTTTTAATATTCCAACTTACTTCCTCTCGGGCATAGGCTAAGAGCCTTAACATTCACCGCTTTACAATGAACAGTGAAGCCCGTGAGGTCTTGTTCCAGTCTAGGGAGTGAGACATGTGAAGCACGTAGAGTACAACGAGCACCTGCCATCTTGCCTTCACATGAGGCACGGTGCTCACTCATGGCCCGAAACGACCCCATCTCTGAAGCCACCTCGTTCCCGTGCTTCACTGTCTCACCCCCTACACTAGGACTCTCACTCTTACACACACACAACGCCACCTGTTGAGCAGATAACTCACCAGGCATTGCTCCCCTATAGCATATTTTGAATATGGGAATATTCATACAGTGCTATTTAATCAGGGAACAATGAGGGTATTTTATTGACGTTTCGGTGGGCTTGTGGTAATGCACTGATACTAGGTACAGCACAAATTCCATCCCAATAATATCTTCCCATTGATACATCGGGATTTGAACCCGGGACCTTTGGATTACCTGGCCAGTGGCAAGACCACTCCACCACACCTCCCCTAGAGGTGTGGTAGTATTGTGATGATTGTGGTAGTAGTGATTGATGATGGTGAGTATGGTAGTAGTAGTGGTGGTGGTAGTAGTGATGGTGATTATGGTGATTACCCGGGCAACGCCGGGTACCCCTGCTAGTTATGGATACAAATGTATTGGAGTTGTTGTTAGTATTAAGTATCTTGGGCATATATTTGTTTATATTTGTTTAAGATACAAAGGGTATTTAAATTAGATTGAGTAATGTAAATGTATATATATATATATATATATATATATATAGTATATACAGTATATATATATATATTTTTAAATTCCGTATATAGAGATTTTAATTTTGTAAATATCCATGCATTTTGTAACTTTTTACATTCTTATTGTTGTCTGGAACCACAATTCAACCCTTAGATCCAGCATGTTCAAAATATTTGAGATTCCCTACAATAATGACTTAAAGGGGATTTATGGGGTTCCTTTCTTTGCCAACAGGCATATTACTGCATCCATTTGTAATTAATGGTTTCCGAGGCATCAGACCGCTTTAATTCAAGCAAGAATATATATAAGATAAATATTCTCAGCAAACCCCTGGTTAAATATAATATTAAGGAACACTCCATTCTTAACATTAATCCTCCATTACCCTAATGCACCTTATTATAAGAGAAACTACCTCATAAAGAATGTATATTCTAAATTCAGATATTAGTATAATGTGTATAGTATGAGGAATAATTTATATATGAACACCTCTCGAATACTATGGCTTCAGGGGTATGAGGAAATACGTGATATATTTGTTTCTATTATTGATTCTAGTCATATTTTTGTTTATATCTATTACTTCTACTTATATTTGTAATGAGTCTACCTGTAATTATAACAGGTGTAATGACCTTGACTTTGAACAAATTTTGTACATAATAATATTATTTTTAAATGCTGCTTTATATATTTGAAAATTAGACTGACAACTTATATTCTTTGAAATGTTTGCGTGCATCTACAGTAGGTGTGTGTGTGTGTGTGGTGTTTGTGCGTGTGTGTGTATGGGTGTGTCTGTGTACTGTACCAAGTCAATGTCAATGCATTCAAAGGGTACCGACGCATTAAAACTCAAAGGTTAAGGTCAATCATTAAGGTCAAAGATAAAGGTCAATTTGTCAACTTTTTAACTACTCACTCAATTTATACCATATTCACAATGCTAGATGGTATGTATGACATACACACTGACCAACTTTGAATTGAATATTCCTAAGGTTAAGGTCAAAGGTCAAAATCAGATTTATTAGTATTACTTCTAAACTAATTTGATAGATTTTCGCCAAATGTTGATGCTATATCTAAAACAGCTATACAAAGGTCAACATATAAACATTTAAAGTCTTACTAAAGGTCAAGGTCATAGATTAAGGTCAAATGTTAAGGTCAAAATAGTAACTTCCTTATGGTTAATTCAAATTTCACCAAATTCGTTGAAGAGGTTGAACCTTACATAAGAATGATAAATGCAAATTACCAGACACATTCCATGAAGGTCTAGATAAAGGTCAGAGGTAATTTTCAATTAAACTTATAATGTCTCTAAAACTAATCAAATAATATTTCATCCAAATGTACAGACACTCTTCATTTGTCAATGAAATGATCATGCAATAAAACAATATATACTCTCTTAAAGGTCAAGGTCACAAGTCAAGGTCAAAATTCAGTAATAAAACTGGTGTTAACTAAAATCATAATTTCACCAATATCTCTCTCCTGGACACTGTATATATACAGTAGACATGTTATTAAATAAATACCACATTTATATTTCAAATATCAAGTTCAAAGGTCATGGATAAAAGTCGAAATCAGTTTTGTTAGTATTATTTCTAAACTAATGGACAGACTTTTGCCAAACGTTGAGGATATATCTAAAGCAGCTATACAAAGGTCAACAAATACAAAACTAAAGTCTTACTAAATGGTCAAGGTCATAGATCAAGGTTAAATGTTAAGGTCAATATAGAAACTTCCCTATGGTTTATTCAAATTTCACCAAATTCACTGAAGTGGTTAACCTTGGTATAAGAATGATAACTGCAAATTGCCAAACACATTTCGCAATGCTCAATATATAGGTAAAAGGTAATTTTCAATTATACTCATTAATTTCTCCTAAGCTAATCAATATTTCATCCAAATGGACATACACTCTTGAATTGTCAATGAAATGATAATGCATTAAACACAAATTCTTCTCTTAAAGGTCAAGGTCACATGTCACATGTATGAAAACTGGTGTTTGGTATAATTACAATTTCACCAATATCTCTCTCCTAGACGTTGTGCATATATATATATATATATATATATATATATATATCATTATAAAAATATCACACTTATATTTCAAGGATAAAAGTCAAACAAATATATAATAGTATTACTTCTACAATTATGGATACATTTTCGCCAAACGGTGAGGATATATATATATATATATATATATATATATATATATATATATACCGGTATATATATATACTGTATATATATATATATATATATATATATATATATTTCATTATATGAATATCACACTTATATTTCAAGGATAAAAGTCAAACAAATATATAATAGTATTACTTCTAAAATTATGGATACATTTTCGCCAAACGGTGAGGATATATCTAAAACAGCTATACAAAGGTCAACCAATATGAAACTAAATTCTTAATAAATGGTCAAGGTCATAGATCAAGGTCAAATTATAAGGTAAATATAGAAACTTCCTTATGGTTTACACAAATGTTGATGAATTCACTGAAGTGGTTGACCTTGATATAAACATGATAACTTCAAATTACCAGACACATTCCACGAAGGTCAAGATAAAGGTCAAAGGTCAATTCCAATTATAATAATTTTTTATATATTTTTTTTTAAAGAGACAATGAACGGAAGAAGGAATAACACAGATACAACAAAAAGGTCCATGTGCCTAAAGGCATTCTCCATTCATAAAATGTTTGTAACAACTGGATTTAAACTTTTGTAGATTGTATGTTTGTGCAAAGCAACTCGATGGAAGTGAATTCCAAAGAGTAGTAGTTCTGGGGATAAATTAATTTTGATAAGCAGAAGTTCTGCATTGTGGAGGAGAAAGTGTAAATTCATGGTCGCTCTCAGCTGCCCTAGTTCTACGGGGAAAGATGTGGAGAGGCGGCACAATTGAAGCAAGTTCCTCGGAACAATTGCTGTGAAAATATCTGTAGAATAATGCAAGGGATGCAACGTTTCTTCGTATGGATAATGTAGGAAGGTCCTGTGTGATTGCATGGTTATTGATTAATCTAATAGCTTTATTTTGAATTTTGTCCAACTGCCTCAATGCAACCACTCCACTTCCACTCCACAGAGGTGAACAGTAATCCATCTGAGAACGCACATGACTTCTATGTATTACAGCCAACTGCTCGTCAGTGAAGAATTCTCGAACTCTGTACAGGAGTCCCAGTTTTTTAGAGGCATTCTTAGCAATGCTTCTAACATAATGTGTCCAGCTCAAGTTAGTAGTTAATGTTACACCGAGAATGTCAATACTAGGGGAAGTGGGAATATTTACATCATTAAAAAATATATGGGAGTCAGTGAGATTGTGTCGGTTAGAAAATTGAATGTACTTGGTTTTCTGTGCATTAAAGGAAACTAGATTCTTTTGTCCCCATTCATTAGTTATAGGAAGGTCCTGGTTCAGAGAAATTGCAGTGTTTATTTTTGAATTTATAAGATCGGGTTGGGTGAAAGAATTGGTAAATGTGAAGGAACAGTGGAGTGTTGAGTCATCTGCGTAGGAATGTATTGGATTTTGAGTGGTAGATATGAGATCATTTATATGCATGAGGAACAGAGTTGGGGCCAAAACTGATCCCTGGGGAACACCAGCATTTATTGAGTGAAATTGAGAATAAAGGCCATCTACCATTACACATATTTTTCTGTTATGAAGATAAGAAGAAATTAGTGGAACTAATGATGCTAGGCCGTAGTGTGACATCTTCGACAATAATGATTGATGCCAGACTCTATCAAATGCCTTTGATATATCCAGTGCTATTGTATGTGTTTCACCATGTTGGTCTGTAGCTTGGTTGATTTGATGGTAAGAAGGCATAGAATGTCTGCAGTTGATCGACATCGTCTAAAACCATATTGCCTATCACTGATTAATTTGTTATTCTCAAGATGCTTAATTATGTGATTATTTAATATAATTTTAAAGACTTTACCAAGAGTGGAAGTTAAACTATTGGTCTGTAGTTTGATGGATCTGAAGAGGCACTTTTTTAGGAACTGGATGGAAGTTTGCTTCTTTCCAGGGTACTGGGAAGCATGATGTATGAGTACACAGACGGATCTTTTTTGCCAATACAGGAGCGAGCACCAAGGAACAATTCCTAAGTACTATTGGAGGAATTTCATCTGGACCAGGAGCCTTATCTACTGAGAGATTCTGCAAAATAGTTTTGACATGTCTGGTGTGGATTTTAAGTGAGGGAATTTCAGGCGAATTAAAATTAAGTACAGGGACATCTTGATTTATTTCATCTAAGGTTGAGTTAGTGGAGATTTTTCCCAAGCTAATTTTCGTTTTCATCTAAATTTACATACATGCTTGATTTGTCAATGATATGTTAATGAAGTAAAGAGAATATTTCTGCTCTTAAAGGTCAGGGTCAAAGTTTAGTTACTAAAAAAAAAAAAATTTTTTTTTTTTTTTAGAATAAACAGAATTCCACCAATACAGCTCTTTTAGATGTTGTTTATTTATGCATTTTATTGACTAATTATCACATATATGTTTCAAATTTTTAGGTCAAAGGCAAAGAAAAAAGATCAAAGTCATATTCATTAGTAATATTTCCAACTTAATGGATAGCTTTTCGCCCAACATAGCATAATTATCTAAAATAACTACACAAAGGTCAACATATAGAAATTATAATATTACTAAACGGTCAAGGATATAGATTAACCCCATCTGTACCGGTGACGTCTTTTTAATTTTATTCTAGCTATATTTAGACGATTTTCTGCAGTTTAAGAAGGATCTGTGGCAGTAAAAGGGTAAAGTACAAAGGAGTACAAAGGAAATCAAGCACCAACATGCTTAGTGACCCTTCTAGGCTGCTTGTCCTACAAAACACTGAGGATCAAGTGTCCAAACAGTGGTTTAGAGAGGGTAAGGGAACATTGGAAAGGGAACTACTGCCCTAGAACTAATGTCCGTCGCAGGATTAGGAAGTTAGTACGGGACAGATGGGTTAGTAACATAACACAGTTATAAGTGATCTTTCGTATAGCTGTGAAAAAGAGAGTAACGTCTTAGTAATCTATATACGCAATAATCCTTGATGAATTTTAGGGGTGGATAAAATAAGGTTATTCATTTATAAGCGCAGTCAATCGCGGGTTTTATGCAAAATATGTATCTAGGCGAAGTTTAAAGGAATCAAAGGTGCTGCAGTCTATAACGTCTCCTGGAAGCCCATTCAACAAGTTAACAACTCGATTGAAGAAGAAATTCTGATTTGTGTGAGTTAAAAGATTTACCAATAATTTTGCAACCGTTTCCCCGCGTGTAATTAGATTGGTCGATCGTAAATTACTTAATAAAGTTCATATTGTCGATGCCTTTGATGATTTTGAACACTTGAATTAATTAATTAACTCGCCTCTTAATCTGGGCTGGGTTAAAGGAAATAGATTTAATTCTCTAAGACGCTCTTCGTATGGTTTGTTCTTTAGGCTAGGTATCATTTTGGTAACTCTACGTTGAACTCGTTCTAGCTTGTCAATATATTTTTGGTAATAAGGGGACCAGGACTGAACGCAGTATTCCAGAAGAGGGCGGACTAAGGAATTGTAAAGAGTTAGGATAACTTCTTTGGATTTATGCTCAAATGACCTGCCTATAAAGCCAATTATTTTGTTTGCCATCTTAACAACTTCTGAACATTGTTGACTCGGTTTTAGATATTGTTACTCCCAGATCGGTTTCTTTGTCTACAGTCTTAACCCTCTCCGGCATATGACGCGATTTTGAGCCTATTGGAGATACTTTAAAGCCTTTGTTACCATCAGGGTATTTAGAAACCTATAGTTTAGTTACTTCAACCTCTGCAGTTGTCCTTGAGTTAGCTGTGGGCAGAAAACTAATTTTGGAGAGGTAATTATAAGAGTTAGAGAACTCTATTTCTTATTGCTAATCTGGCAACCTCTGCGTCATATGTGCGTGAAAGGGTTAAGCTGAGTGCCATTCATCGGATAGTTAGCGTTTTCATTTTGGTATCCGATATGTATTACTTTACATTTATCTGCATTGAAACTCATTTGCCAAATTTGGGCCCAACATGACAACTTATCTAGATTGTGTTGCATATCGTCAACTTGTTCTTTTGAGAGTACGCTATTTGCAATTTTTGTATCGTCAGCAAACTTTGGGATTGTACAGGTGAGACCCTCATTTATGTCATTGATGTAAATTAGAATGATAATTGGTCCTAGTACCGATCCCTGGGGTACCCCCTATTTACATTGGTCCATTTAGATGCCTTACCGTTTATAACTACTCTTTGCTTTCTGTCTCTGAACCAATGTTCTATCCATTTCAACACACCGTCTTGTATTCCATGTGCTTTTAGTTTTAGCAGTAAACGTTTGTGGGGAACTTTGGCAAAGGCCTTTTGAAAATCAAGGTATATAATATCTACAGCTTTACTATCATCATAGAGGTTGAGGATATCGTGGAAAAAGTCTAAGAGGTTTGTTAAGCAGGAAAGTTTATTACGAAAGCCGTGTTGAGTATCTATGTTATTTTCCTCTAAGTGATTTACGAGTCTGTGTCTTATAAGTGTTTCTAGCATTTTACATATAACTGAAGTTAAGCTAATTGGACGATAGTTACTGGGTAGGGATTTGCTGCCTTTTTGGAATATCGGTGTTATGTTGGCTAGCTTCCACTGATCAGACATGGTTCCAGACTGCAAGGATTTATTGAATAGCAATGTCAGTGGTTTGGAGAGCTCATCCTTAGCCTCCTTTAGAACTCTATGCGGGATTGTATCAGGTCCAGGCATAACGCCTGACCTGATACAATCCCGCATAGAGTTCTATTATTACTTTGAGTTTATCTAAACATTCCAATACTTCTCTCTCTGTAATGGTGATATTGCTTAGAACATTATATATTTTTTTTCTATGTGATTCAGGGAGGCAAAAGGCAGAACTGCCTATAGCGAGTGCCTCCCCCATAGTTGAAAGAGTGACAGGGCCAAAATCAAGGGACGTTCGAGCCAAAATGCCTGGATACACAGAGTTTGAAGCAATTTAAGTCATAGGAACAGGGAAAAAATGATTCTGGGAGAGAGTTCCAGAGCTCAGCTGTTGAGTAGAAGAAAGTTTGAGAGTAACGTTTCACTCTCGGGGTTGGAGAGTTGCACAGAGTAGGGGTGGGATTGAGTTGCAAGACGTGTACCACGTGCCCTACGTAAAGGAGGTGGTATACACTGGGAAAGCTCTGAGGAACACTGATTATTATAGTAGCAATAGAATAGCGAGAGAGATGCAACATTGCGGCAGAGAGAGAGAGATTGCAGAGAGTTGGTGAGTGGACGGGAGTTAATGATACGAAAGGCCTTCCATTCAACTTTGTCTAGGAGAGCGGTGTGAGAGGAACCTCCCCACACATGTGAACAATACTCAATACAAGGACGCACTATGCCCCTGTACAGGGCAAGAAGCTGTGCAGGGGAGAAAAAAAAACCTAAGGCGGTTGAGCACACCCAGCTTCTGGGAGGCTGCCTTAGCAAGACTGGTAATATGGTCCTTCCAACATAGAGCAGAAGAAAAAGAGCTACCAAGAATATTGAGAGAAGATGAAGGATTGATTTTTGTATTGTTGAAGAATAAGGGATAGTCTGCTGGGAGTTCCTTATGGGTAGATAGATGGAGAAATTGGGTTTTGGAAGCATTAAAGGTAACAAGGTGTTCTCTGCCCCAATATTGGAGATAGTATTTAGATCAGAATTTAAGAGTTCTATGGCTTCATTACATTTGTCGTTGAGGGATTGCTGGCTGGGGAGTTCTGAAAAACTAATGGAGTAGTGTAAGGTTGAGTCGTCTGCGTATGAATGGATGGGAATTGAGGTACATTCGAGATCATTTATAAAAATTAGAAAAAGAATAGGAGAGAGGACAGAGCCCTGAGGAACACCAGAGTTTATAGGGTGAGGAAGTGAACAATGGCCATCCACAACCGCGGCTATGGAACGGCCGGAAAGGAAATTAGAGACAAAGGCACAGATGGAGGAATAGAAACCGAAGGAGGGTAGTTTACAAATTAAAGATTTGTGCCAGACTCTATCGAAGGCTTTTGATATGTCTAGTGCAATAGAAAAAGTCTCGCCGAAGTCCCGAAAGGAGGATGACCAAAAGTTAGTAAGATATGATAGAAGATCACCAGTAGAGCGACCCTTAAGGAAGCCATACTGGCGATCTGAGAGCAGATTATGAGAAGAGAAATGCTTAAGAAATTTGGAAGCAAGAATAAACACACATACATGCACACACATATACTGTATACATACATAAACATACTTATATACAATAATTATTATATAACTAAAAAAAAACAGAAAATACATAGTGATCATACCTCATGTATAGTATTAATAAGATACCTAACTATCTAATACTATGATGATAGACCTCACAAAAAGGGTCAGATGTCAAACTACAAGCTGTTTCAATCTAAGATCTGACGGTTTGGACATCTATTTCTAGCTCTTTTTATTTTATCATTTTCATGGAGGAGAATTAGCAGGATGTTATCTATTTTGTAAAGGCCATCATTTAGATTCATAGTGTTTCTAAATTCTCTGATCAATGCGGACTCGGCAAATAGTCTTTCATAATAGCAGCTTGACCAGTAGATCATCTTAGCCTGATCCCAATTTACATGATGGTTTTGTCTTTGTTTATGTTTTAAAATACCATTAGATTCTTGAGCTGATCTTACTGATTTACTTAAAATGTTCAAAATTATAAATCCCAGCTTACCTTACATGTATGTCCTTCTCAAAACCCATAAACCTGATAAACCTCTTCGTCCTATCATCAGTTCAGTAGGTTCTGCCACTTATAAATTATCTAAATGGCTTAGTAAGTTGTTATCCCCTTTAGTTGGCACGATCTCTGATTCACATGTAAAAAACTCCAGTGGTTTAATTAGTAAAATTAGAAACAACAATTCACCTTGCAAACTAATAAGTTTGATGTTAATTCCTTATTTACAAAAGTGCCAGTTCATGACTTACTAGGGTTTTTGAAAGATGATTTGCCGAATTTAGATTTGCCAATAAGTAATAATTTTTTCATGAAGCTAATTGAATTGTGCGTCCTCAACACTAACTTTGCTGTCAATGGTAGGGTTTTTCGGCAAACATTTGGTTGCGGAATGGGAAATCCACTCTCTCCGATAATTTCTAACCTGTTTATAGAATATTTTGAGACTCGGTTTTTACCTAAAATATGTAACTTTAGACTTCCTTGGTTTAGATATGTTGACGACATGTTGTGTCTTTGGCCTACCAATCAAAATCACCATTCATTCCTTAATAAACTTAACGATCTTGTCCCCTCGATTTCATTCAAAATTGAAGAAGTAAACAATAAACTACCTTTCCTTGATACCATGATTATAAATAATAATGGCCACTTAAAATTTAAAGTATATAGAAAGCCGACTCTTGTAGATTCCTATATTAATTTTTTCTCCAACCATCATATTAAAGTAAAACTGTCCATTTTTTCAGGTATATTTGTAAGAGCATTAAGGATATGTAACCCAGAGTTCATAGATAACGAATACAAACAAATCTATTATCTAGCCAAGACACTCTGCTACCCTGAAAGTCTTGTTGATCAAAGTTTAGCCAAAGCCGAAAGAAACTTCTATTATGAAAATAATAAAGCTCCCTTTTCAAGAAAAAATTCTTAGTTTTGCCATATCACGATGAATTAACACCTCGCACAACATCTCTCAAGAATTTGAATGTAAATGTAGTATTCAATTATGAAAACTCCGTCAAGACTACTTTGATCAAAAACAGCCCTAAAAATGATGCAGGTGGTGTATATTTCATTCCGTGTAAAGGATGTTGTTGTTGTTGTTGTTGTTCCCCAGGCTGTCTGGCCGAACAGCCCCAAGGTCTCGAGCAAGGCCAAGGCCATAAACGAGCACCCCCCCAAAAATCCTCCTTGCTTACCACTAACAAAGCCCGGGTGACCGAAGCCACTCCAAGGCAGGGAGCTGAGGAGGGTGTGGAAACGCCCGGGAAACCAAAGCCCCACCCAAGGCCTTGTGCCCCTCAGCAATTATGAAGGGAAAGTTGAAGGGTAAGGGAAAAATGTGACACTTTGGCTCCCAATCTGCCAACTTCTAGGTTGGCAGTAGGGAGGTCAATCCACGGAAAAGACGCCGCCACTTGAGATCTAGAAGATATATAAGTAAAAGGAACAGTCAGAGTAAGCTATGGATATGGCAGAGATCGCTCAGTTCTCACTCGGATAGACCAGCCCATCACCACATGACTAGAACCCAATCATCTCAGCATCAGCTAGGAAAGGCCCTAGAAAGCCGCCTTGTAATTACATATACATAGGACAAACTGGAAAAAGATTAGAGGTGAGAGTTAAACAACACAAACAATCAGTAAGGTCAGCTCAAGAATCTAATGGTATTTTTAAACATAAACAAAGACAAAACCATCATGTAAATTGGGATGAGGCTAAGATGATCTACTGGTCAAGCAGCTATTATGAAAGACTATTTGCCGCGTCCGCCTTGATCAGAGAATTTAGAAACACTATGAATCTAAATGATGGCCTTTACAAAATAGATAACATCCTGCTAATTCTCCTCCATGAAAATGATAAAATAAAAAGAGCTAGAAATAGATGTCCAAACCGTCAGATCTTAGATTGAAACAGCTTGTAGTTTGACATCTGACCCTTTTTGTGAGGTCTATCCTCATAGTATTAGATAGTTAGGTATCTTATTAATACTATACATGAGGTATGATCACTATGTATTTTCTGTGTTTTTTTAGTTATATAATAACTATTGTATATAAGTATGTTTATGTATGTATACAGTATATGTGTGTGTGTGTGTGTGTAGCTGTGTGCATGTATGTGTGTTTATGTATAATTTATTACTGTTTAGTTGTGAGGGAGATATGCCAGGTGTGGGCTATTCGGCTTTCTACAGACTCATTTTATCCTTATGTTGATCTGACCATTTTGGGAAGGTCAGTCCCCAGGGTCCATAGTATTAGTGAGTTGGGCCTATAATTCGGCCTTATAATTAGGGTTGGGTGTGGGAAGGATCTGCCTTGTGTGACCAATCGGCTTTCTGCAGACTCCCATTTGTCTTGTGTTCTTATATATGTAATTTTTATTTGTATGTATGTAATGTATGCGTGTATACAGTATGCATGTATATGTGTATGTATATGTAATTATATGTATTTCTACAGGTATATATATTTCTTCATATTTACATAAGTTACGATAACAGTTTGAAAGGGATCTGCCAGTTCATTGATGTGTATCAAATTGTATATATGATTAGATTGTATTGTTAGGCATATTTCAATGTATATATGTACATATATTTAGTATATAATATAAGTATGTTCCTAAAAATATGGCAACAGGCAGTAGGTTGGCAACACTTTTTGTTTCTTTTTTGTATTTATATGCTAGTTAGCAAGTCAGATGATTTAGGACGGGTACTTAAGCCTCATTCTCCCCCTGTTTTCTTGTATTACCCTGAAGATGTCTTGATAGAAAAGACGAAAGCTTGGTGTTCCATTGTTTCAATTTTCCTAGCGAATTTTACTACATAATTTGTCACACGTATTTGTGATTTTACCTCCAAATTAATATATATATATATAATAAATTATATATATATATATATAGATATATATAGTATATATATATATATATATATATATATATATATATATCGCCCTCCTCTGCTCTCCCAATAGTTACAACCCACAAACCTCCATAATCCCCTCATCCAGTAAACCTCACCCACGTGCAACAACCTCACAAAAAAAGATCCCATCCTCATCCGCCCCTAACCACCCTCGCTACACTCTCTGCTCCCATTTCCCTCCCACCCTTTCCCGCCGTGATACGGCCAGACGCCTTTCCACCCACCTCTAGAAGCCACCATCCATCTCTAAAAACCTCGTAAACTTTCATCATCATCCACTTCACCTCCTTCATCCACCCCTTCCCCATATGCCAACCTCACACAGCCTCATCTACCACGCCCTTCCTCTTCCCGTAACCAAACATCTACCTCCCCTGTTCCCCCTTCTCCCTCTCATACCCCCAACCCCCCTAATCCTTTCCCCCCTTCTCCGTTGTCTCGCCAAACGTACCCATCGAGTGTGCCTCCCGTCTCCCATAAATCATCTAGCTCTATCCCTATTTCTATTCATTCTAAACCCTCTCCTTCACCCCTACCTCGCACCCTCAACCACCCTAACCTCTCCTTCACTTTCAGTATCTTCTCCTCCTGTGTCCACACCCACACGCACAAGATCAGGTTGTCTCTCTCAACCGCCTATTCTTTTTTCTTTTATTTCTCATCAAACTCTCAGACAATCTCCTATCCCTCACATTACACAAAAAATAAACTCACATAAACCCATCATGTTAGCTCCAGCCTTCCGGATAGCGAGCACAAGTAGCACAAGTCATGCATCCTCACCCTCCATTTTCACCACCCTTTAACCCTCAGTCAGGTCAAAGGGTACTTTTGCATTCGCAGAGAGTGATAAAACAACATCCCTGACCTGTCACAATATCACTACCTCACCAGCCTCAACCGTGTCAAGACATACCACAGCTCCTCCGATTCTGCACACCATGGCCTCTCCAACTAAAACCACTCCTGCCACTACCAGCACCTTCACAACCATCGAGATTCCGTTTGTTCACAGGATAAAGTGGTTCAAGGCAGATGAAACAAACGAAGTCCTTCTGTTTCCTCGATCAACTAAAAGCAGCCCTCGTTGATTATGCTGAAGAATCATATATAACACTATAGGCGAACCTGCTGGCTGGGGCATTCAGGAAAACTAATTGAATAGTGTAAGGTAGAGTCGTCTGCGTATAAATGGATGGGACTGGAGGTACAGTTGAGAAGATCATTTATGAAAATTAGAAAGAGAATGGGAGATAGGACAGAGTCCTGAGGATCACCAGAGTTGATAGGAAGAGGAAGTGAACGATGGCCGTCCACAATCGCAGCTATGGACCGGCCGGAAAGGAAATTAACCCGTACAGCCCCAGCGACGCGCCTGACGCGTCGGCGATGTATGTAACGCAAAGCCCCAGAGACGCGCCTGGCACGTCACCCTAATTGCGCCGACCGTAACCTCAGGTGTAGCCACTCAAGAGGGCTCAGATTTGTATGGGAACTGTGTACGTATCCCACGCAACCGCGCCGATGATTGAAAACTCTCAAAGTCCACGTACGTGCGCGTGAGCGCGCAATAACCTGGTTTTTTGGGGTAATTGCCTTCAATTTTTTACTCATGTAAAATACGTTTTCGGGGGCTCTGTAGGACCATTCTTTAAGCTTTTTGAGCGGTTTTTCATGGTTTTTCCTTCATTCCTAACCCATTCGCTATTGTTTCTGGAATAAAACAATTTTTTGAAAACCGGCCGGGTTCTGGTGAACAAACATTACAAAACTAGCCGGGTCTGGACGGGTTAAAGACAAAATCACAGATGGAGGAATAGACACCTAAGAAGTGTGGTTTAGAAATTAAAGATTTGTTCCAGACTCTATCGAAGGCCTTCGATATGTCTAGTGCAATAGAAAAGGTTTCACCGAAGTCCCAAAAGGAGAATAACCAAGAGTTAGTAAGATATGAAAGAAGACCACCTGTAGAGTGACGCTTAAGGAAGCCATAATGCCAATCTGAGAGCAGATTATGCGAGGAAAAATTCTTAAGAAATTTGGAAACAAGAATAGTTTCAAAAACTTTAGAGATACAAGAGATGAGAGCAATTGGACGATAATTGGAGGGTTGAGAGCAGTTACCCTTCTTTGGGACAGGTTGAATGAGAGCACACTTCCAGCAAGAAAGGAAGACGTTTGAGGAGAGACAGAGACGAAAGAGTTTGCCTAGGCAGGGAGTCAGCACGGAAGCACAGTTTTTGAGTACAACATGAGGAACACATCCGGGTCTTATGCCTTCTTAGTATTAAGCCAAGAGAGGGTAGAAAATACATCTTTAGAAGAGACTAGTGTATTAGGTATAAGTAGGTGAGAGGGGGGTGGAGAGGGAGGACTATCACCGGAATTATCCAAGGTGGAGTTTCTAGCAAAAGTGAGCGAAGAGTTCAGCTTTGCAGAGGAAGAAGTGATGGTTGTGCCATCAGAGTGGAAAATGGGGTGGGAAAGACGAGGAAGAAAAATAGTTGAAGAGGTGTTTGTCTCTCTCTCTCTCTCTATATATATATATATATATATATATATATATATATATATATATATATATATATATTTATATATAAATATATATATATATATATATATATATATATATATATATATATATATTTATATATATAAATATATATATATATATATATATATATATGGTTAAATCACAAATACGTGTGAGCAACTTATGTAGTAAATCTCGCTAGGAAAATTGAAACAATGGAACACCAAGCTTTCGTCTATTCTCTCAAGACATCTTCAGGTATTACCCTGAAGATGTCTTGAGAAAATAGACAAAAGCTTGGTGTTCCATTGTTTCAATTTTCCTAGCGAGTTTTACTACATATACTGTATATACTACATATATATATATATATATATATATATATATATATATATATATATATATATATATATATATATATATAAAATATATATAACAAATACACGTTTCATGAATAAATATTTTTACCTCTACCGAGATTCGAACCACGTATGATCAGGACAAGAGTACATGTTTTAATCCACTCTACCATGGAGTGATAGAGATTAGTTAACAATTTCCTATTTATATTTGAGAGATGGAGAAGTTCTACTTGGAAGAAATATTATTTCCCATACCAAATCGTAGGACCATATTGCTGAGCACCAATCAGAGGACCATATTGCTGAGCACCAATCAGAGGACCATATTGCTGAGCACCAATCAGAGGACCATATTGCTGAGCACCAATCAGAGGACCATATTGCTGAGCACCAATCAGAGGACCATATTGCTGAGCACCAATCAGAGGATATGTACAACTATTCCCACGTAACTTGGGTTGAAAGGATTTAGTTTAATTATCTTCCAGGCAAGCATCTCCTAAATATAAATAGGAAATGGTTAACTATTCTTTATCACGCCACGGTAGAGTGGGTTAAAGTATGAACTCGATGAAGGTAATACTATTAATTCATGAAACGCATGCGTATTTGTGAGACATACTTCATATTAAATTATACTTCGCGCTTACATGGACGATAATTATATTACATATTATGTATACCAAAATAATCTAGCAAAAGTACATATCGTATTTATTTCACAGCGTTTTCCACACACCCATACACACACCACCTAACGTCCCTGGCGGCAAACATATCCCGTTAAAAATAATTGGGAAGACAAGAGGTGGTAAGGGGGGGAGGGGGAAATGTTCCAACCCTTTCAGTAGATCTTATTCCAGACACGATACACGAGTATTTACAACCTGTTCGTGTGTATGTTTTGTTTCACAGATACACGGAGCCTTGCTGTCTCCTGGCACGGTGCAGTTTCTGAAACTAGAGACTGCATTGCTCGGACGACACACACTCTCTCTCTCTCTCTCTCTCATGCCACCAATTGAGGTTTCTACTCACTACAAATTTCCCCCATGGTTTGTTTTGAATGTTGGAATAATCATAAAATTGTTTGGAAACTAGAATGGTGTTTTTACAGTGTGTGGGTGGGCTCTGTGGTAGAGTACTGACACTAAGTAAAACACAAATTCCATCACAATAATTTCCCGTAGACACATCACGATTTGAAATCGGGACTTTTAAGAATACCAGTTCAGTAGCAAAATTACTCCACTACACCTGCCCCAAGATGTATGTATTCAATACTAGTAAATAGATGGATTCCATTTTTTTTTTTTTTTTTTGTTTATAATATTACACAAGAGGAAAATATTTGCCAGTCGGTCAGTATGTAGACAAACTTATGCTACTTTTACCTGATTACTAAATTTATTTATAGTAAACTTAGACGAATTTATTCAGCTTAGGATAAACTCTTATGGCTTAGCCTTTTTACTACGGACTCGATGTTTCGTGTTATTATGTCTAAAATTAAACAATATTAGTTCGCTTTGAAGGAATCTGTGGGAATTCGTAGAGGTCTTTCATAATTTAAATAACATCATCTAGTGTTGGCGAGAATACTCAATCATGTTCAAGGGGCTTAAAACTCCATTATTCCTTTGAATTCTACAGATACTTTCGAAACTGAATACAATCGAATACTGATCCCGTGCATTGAGGAGAGGTATCATCCTACTGCGATATTTAGGAAGAATATTACATTTGATATTTATTTTAGCTAGGATCTATCACGGTGTATTTTCACACAGATGGCCTACCCAATATTCAGCATTCCTATCTCCTAATTATTTAAAGGAATATTCCATCATAAATTATTATATACCGGTATATTATATTTGTTCGTAAACATTAACTAAGCATGCCATTGATGCCACACGTTCACCATGTTCCTGTTCAAGTACCACCACCAGATTACATAATCAAGAGTATAAAATAATGCTTGCCATATTCAAATGTATATAAAAACAATCACGTGACAATTAACAAATATCATGTCAGTCAGAGGTACACTGGGCTGGTCTATCAGAGTGAGAACTGAGCGATCTCTGCCATACCCATAGCTTACTCTGACTGTTCCTTTTACTTATATATCTTCTAGATCTCAAGTGACGGCGTCTCTTCCGTGGATTGACCTCCCAATCTACCAAGATTGGAAGCCAAAGCGTCACATTTTTCCTTTGCCCCTCAACTTTTTCTTCATAATTGCTGAGGGGCACAGGGCCCTGGGTGGGGCTTTGGTTTCCTGGGGGTTTCCGCACCCTCCTCAGCTCCCCGCCATGGAGTGGCTTCGGTCACCCAGGCTTTATTGTGGTCGGCAGGGAGGGTTCAGTGGGGATGCTCGGTTATGGTCTTGGCCTTGCTCGGGGCCTTGGGGTTGTTCGGCCAGGCAGCTTGGGGAACAACAACAACAACAACAACAACCATAATATTAACACGCCCATCTACTTCTATAGAGAGTTACATATACTGTATATATTATATAAACAGTATATATATATTAATAATAATAATAACTGCAAAGATCTTGCGGCCCCTTCTAGGCACTCCAGAAAAAATTCTAACATTTCCTACCAAGTGAAATGTAAGGCTAACAAAGTAAAAAGGCTCTCTACCCACCCACCACTCCCTCTGACCAAGGGGCATCATAAAATACAACTGGAAATAATAATGAAATAATTTTTACCAGGAAATTTATAGTATAATAATTTCGAAAAATAATGTTTACTACCGTACAGATACAACCGTACAGATACTACCGTACAGATACTACCGTACAGATACTACCGTACAGATACAGTACTTCATCTACATTTGTGTTCTTCAGCCTATATTGCCCCAAACACCTTGACATGAATGTCTAAATTAATTTTGAATGCATTGATTGTATTACTTTGCACCAATTTCCCTGGCAATTTGTTCCACTAATTGACTGCACTGTAGGTGAAAAAAAAATGCTTTGTGACATCGAAATTAGCCCTCCTGGTTTTTAATTTCATCTCTGTTCCTCGAGTTGATGAACTGTTATTGACCGTAAATAGTGGCTCAGCATCTATTTTATCAAAGCCATTTAATATCTTGAAACAATCGATTAACCCTTTCATGCACCAGGGGTTATCATTTAGTATTCAGAATTAGAATTATCTTAATTTCATAATTCCCTCTCCAAAATTATATTTCTGCGCTCAGCTTGCTCAAAAACAACTGCATAGATTGAAGTAACCAAACTAACTGTTTATAAACACCCCTGATGGTCACATAGCCTTGGAAGTATACCAGAAAGGGCGCAAATTGCCCACTGGTGCGCGACAGGGTTAATTTACCTCTCAAGCTTCCGAAGTGAACAGATTTTTCTTATAATCTTCCGTGCTATGATATATTTCTTAGTGATGGCATTAACTTCGTTGCAATATGTTGTACTGACTCAAATCTCTCAATGTCTTTGCTTAGATAAGAAGTCCAAAGTTTTACATCATATTCAAGATGGGGCTTATGTATAACTGTACTATGATGTTCTCATTTTGATATTGGCCTTATTCGCAGCTGCTTCACAATATATTCAGGATTATCAGGATTATCTCAGATAATAGTTCTTTAGCTAGTGCAGTTGTTTTTATAGATTTGCATTTCATTTTGTATATATATTTGTATACAGTATATATTCTCTATGGCGTAGGGATGCAGCGACCCCAACGCCCGCCACTTTCTGGTGCGAGACGTAGAAGTCGGCTAAAGGGGATTGGGGCGGGAGGCCTGGTATCCTTCTCCCCTTAAATAAATCTGCCAAAAAACGAGACAGATATAGGGGCGAGGGAACGCGTTCGTAGTCCCGGACCCTAAGAATAGGAGCTTTAAATGTGCATGGATGTAGTACAAATGAGAAGCGAGAGAACATTGGAAGGTTATTTGATAGAAGGAAGTATGATGTGCTTGCACTGAATGAAACAAAGGTGAAAGGAAAGGTAAAAGTGGATTTTGGAAACGTAATAGGTAGAAAGTTTGGAGTAGATGAGGGAGTCTGGGGGAAAAAGGGAGGGGCTATTATTGTGAAGGAGGAGTTGAGAGAGTTTAAAGAAAGAAGTGGATTTTGGAAACGTAATAGGTAGACAGTTTGGAGAAGATGGGGTAGGCTAGGGGAAAGAGGGAGTGGCTATTATTGTGAAGGAAGAGTTGAGAGAGTTTATAAAAGAGTGGAAAGAGGTGTCATCAAGGCTAATGTAGGTGCGAATGCGGTTTAAGGGTGAAAGGTGGGTTTTTGTAAGTGCTTATGGACCAGGAAGTGAAAGGAAGTTAAACGAGGTGGAGGGATTCTGGGAGGATTTGAAAGATCGTTTACAAGGGTTTGATGAAAATGAAAATGTTATAGTTTTAGGGGATCTAAATGCTAGGGTAGGAAATGAGCCTGTTGTGGGAGTCATCGGTAGTTTTGGTGTGGATGGTGTAAACAAGAGCGGAGAAAGACTGACAAATGTATGTGGAGAGTACAGATTGAGTGTAGGTAATACGTTCTTAAAAAAAAAGGCGTATACACAAGTACACATGGCATAGACTTGTGAGGGGAGAGATTGTAGAGAGGGCATTGATGGATTATGTGCTGGTGACAAGGGAAAAATTGTGTAGCCTGCTGGATGTGAATGTGCTGAGAGTTGTAAAGGAGTACAAAGGAGTACAAAGGAAATCAAGCAACAACATATCTAGTGACCCCTCTAGGCTGCTTGTCCTCCAAAACACTGAGGATCAAGTGTCCAAACAGTGCTTTAGAGGGGGTAAGGGAAAATTGGAAAGGGAATTACTGCCCTAGAACTAATATCCGTGGCAGGATTAGGAAGTTAGTAGGGGATAGATGGGTTAGTAACATAACACAGTTATAAGTGATCTTTCGTATATCTGGGAAAAAGAGAATAACGTCTTAGTAATATACCGTATATACGCAATAATCCTTGATGAATCTGAGGGGGGAATAAAATAAAGTTTGATGCAAGATATTTGTCTATGCGAAGTTTAAAGGAATCAACGGTGCTGCAGTCAATAACGTCTCGGAGAAACTCGGAGGTGAGGCGGAGGGTATGTCGGATCATTACCTGGTGGAGGGAAAGCTAAGAGTTAAGAGCTACAGGAGAATAAGAGACAAGCGTGATGTAAGAGAGGTAATAAAAGTTAGTGAGTTAGAGAAGAGTAAAAAAATGAGGGAGTACAAGGAAAGACTAAATGAAAAGTGGATGGAAGTGAGAGAGGTGGAAGAGAGAGAAGTAGAGGTTGAATGGCAACAGTTTAAGGAAGGAGTGAAAGCAAGTGCACAGGTAGCATGCGGTAAAAGGAAAGTAGGAGGCAGAGGTATCGGAAAGGGAAGCGAGTGGTGGAATGATACGGCGAGAAAGGCAGTTGAGGAGAAGATACAGTGTTTTGAGAGAGTTTTACAGGATGGTAGTGTTGAGGCATGGGAGAAGTACAAGGAGTAATGGAGACAGGCAACACGGAAAATTAGAGAAGCGAAAAAGATGCAAACGAAAGGTGGGGTCAAAGGTTGAGTGAGAATTTTGAAGAACGAAAGAAGATGCTCTGGAAGGAGGGAAGAGTCAGTGATAGCTGCAAATGGAGAATTACTAGTGGAAGGAGTTGAAGTGAGGAGAAGATATGCTGAGTATTTTGAATCTTTGCTATGTGCAAGAGATGGAAGAGAAGCAGTCATAGAAGCAGTGGTTGATGGAGATAGGTTACCCAGGCCACCCAGGTGGCAGGGAATGAATGAAAGGCTTGAGGAAAATGAGGTGAAAGAAGGAGTGAAACAAATGAGAGCGGGAAAAGCAGAAGGTTTGGATGGTATTGCTGTGGAGTGTAGAAAGAAGGGTGGAGAAGTGATAACAGATTGGTTAGTGAGACTTTTCAATGTGTGCTTCATTGTGTCAATGGTACCAATAGACTGGAAGAGTGCATGTATTGTGCCGTTGTACAAGGGGAAGGGAGGTCGGCAGGAGTGTTCAAGTTATAGAGGTATTAGTTTATTATCAGTGGTTGGAAAGCTGTATGGCAGGGTGTTGATAGAGAGTATAATAAAGTGTACGGAAGTTGCAATAGGAAAAGAACAGTGCGGTTTTAGGAGGGGAAGATGGTGTGTGGATCAGATGTTTGCAGTAAGACAGTTATGCGAGAAGTATTTAGAGAAGCATAAGGAGATATTTTGGGCTCTTATGGATTTGGAAAAAGCGTATGATCGTGTGGATTGTGAAGCAATGTGGAAGGTGTTGTCAATACTTAGTATACTCTATCTAGTATGAACAGTCTCGATGTTACGTAATCTGGGTTGATGTAGCGTTACGTATCTTTCCGTAGTCTTAAGTTGAACGCTTCCATAACCTTGGTCGAACGTTCCATGATTGGGTAGAATATATTATTCTGTAGTTGTATATGGGAAAGTATTGTAGGATTATAATTCCCATATATATATATATATTTGTATTATTTAAGATTGTTCATAAGTATCTCATTGTAAAAAAGATGGGATACATTTTCCATATGTTATGCGCGTGCGCGGTAGGTGACGACAGAGACAAACACAACGCGCTCTCCCTCACTTTCCAACCAACCTCTGTCCCAGCTACACACGCTAAGCCTTCTTCATATAGTTTCATATATTAGGTGTTTTCGCTTCACTTTCATCTCATATTTCATATAGTCACTACATCATCATTTTGTTAGTTAACACAAAAGTAACGTAAAAATCTAGCCTATTGTAGCCTCTTTCCATACGCTGGTTTACCTTACTAACCACTTCAAGTCAACTAGCCTATTTTCTGCCATCCTCCAATCACCAGCTGAGTTCATCTAACGGGTAATTATTCTATATGGTTAATGCTTCTTCCAACAAAATAAAATGCAGTCCACTTTATCTAGATTAGTCATATAATTGGTCCTTAAACCTTTCACTAGTTCACTAGTTAGAAATGCAGTTAACCGTTGGCTAAAGCGCCATATCCCATTCACCCGGGAGCGCTATCAGTCAATGAATACCTCTGAGGCTGACTTCGGTCCCGACGGAGTACACCTCACGCATGAGGCATCAAAGTGTCTCTTTTCGGAGATCCTGGCCACCTGACGCCGGTGCTTTGGGCAGGATGAGTATGCCTTGGTCGCCAGGTCATACGACGAGATGTTTGCCCACCATGACGTTAGAGTGGATCGACAAAATCAGTATAGTCTAGAATAATAATCCTTCAAAGTCGGTACAGTATACTATTTAAATTTTGATTACGAATCCTTTAGGCCCAAATTATATCACAATTGATTGGCACTAAGATTAAAATCATTCATACTGTACTGTATAATATATTCAAAAGTTTCGGTTATTTAATCTGGATTAAAATTATATTATCAAATAACTTCTGTATTCATTCACACATCTTCCCAAATTCTACTCTCGTTGTGTGCCCTGGAGGCGGGGTAATATGATAGCTGATGGGCTGAGTGTGTGTTAATCCAACTCAAAAACTTTTTCCTTGTGACTTCTTGATATGAACTTTTCTTGTGCACAATTTTCACATTTATTAAATTTAATAATATAAAATTAGCGGTACCCATTGAGTTTAGCCTGTTTAAATTACCCTATTGGCTCTCTCTCTCTTTATAAAATTCTTGAAATTATTATAACTTTAAATGGGTACACTTTTTTTTTTTTTACATCTAGAGATTTTTGACCTATTCTGTATTGTAGTAAATTTCCCTCCCGGCTTTTCTTAACTTATGGGGTAATGATTCTGTAATTTCTGGATCTAGATCAAAACTATTATGTAAGGAGTTAATTGAAAGGCTCCAGATTGCTAGTTTACAGTGCTCACAATTCTTATTCCGCATTTCGTGAGGGTTTTATTTTCAGCTCGCGATATAATTTGATTTCTAGGAGTACTGTATTGTTGTCGGCAAATTAGTCGGTCTGGCATTGATAGTTTGATAATTTGATAGTTTGATTTAACGTCAATAAATTTCCTTCCCGTATAATCATGGCTAAAAGTGTACAAAGGCGTCGGGCTGGGCTTAAGGGCTCTTTGACGGTCTTGACCTCTGACATCGACGAATTCCTTGATTCGCCGTCTAGAATGGAGGTGGAGGCCAGGTTGCTCAGTATTCAAAAGCAACTTGACAAGTATGAGGTCACACAGGAGGACCTGGCAGACACTTACGAGACGGACGCCGAGTATATCGAGGAGTTAAGAGAGGATACCCTATATATGGAGGGCATACAAGTAATCGTTGCCACACTGAAGGGGATCTTGATTCCAGAGGTCAAGAAGAGCCAAAGAAATCCGCAGTCAAATTACCACATCTTACTACTCCAAAATTTGAGGGTGATGCCACATTGTGGTCGGGATTTTGGGAGATGTTCAAGTGTACCATCCATGACAATCCCGACCTCACAGATATACAACGCTTCACCTATCTAGAGGGTCAGCTTCTGGGTGATGCACATAAGCTAGTCGAAGGATTCATTATCGAAAGTGCAAGTTATGCCCCAGCAATAGGGCTCCTGCAAGAGACATATGGGCATCCAGATCGAATCAAGGCAGCTTATGTTCCCAAATTCAATCAATTAGCGTCACCCAAACACCAAACAGCTGACCTGAAGGACTTCTATGCCAATACAGAGAGTGTGATGAGGTCAATCATTAGCCATGGTATTTGTTTGGAGGAATTTTGTGTGGTGACTCTTGTCAATAAGTTACCATCACCACTAAAAGAAACCATAAAACGGGAAATGGGAGACTTGAGCCTGGATTATAAGAAATTCACCCATTGCTTCCAGGCTGAAGTGTACAATCTGGTGGGTCAAGACAGAGTAGGGGGTACACCCATGGCTACGGCAACATTTACCGCCCAAAGTGAGTAAAGGAAATTCAACTGTGTTCTGTGTAGTGGCACCAATCATTTATGGTACAAGTGTATGAAGTATAAGAGCCCGTCAACTACGTCTCTGCACTGGGTGCTTGTCAAAATAGCATGGCCATTTGGGTTGTACTAATCCTAACATAAGAAGCTGCAAGTTTTGTAAGGGCAAACACTTTCATTCCCTGTGTACACAAAAACAAGAGAAGGAAAGTAGACCAGCGGAGGATAACACCAAGAGAGAGCATACTGCTGCTACTTCAACTACAATGTCCGTTGCCACAGGTAAAAATACAGTAATCTTGCCCACCGTACAGCTGCCGGTAAAGGGAAAGGATAATAATTGTTTTAAAATCAGATCGCTACTTGACCAATGTTCTCAGAGGACTTTTGTGAAGTCTTCTTTTCTATCCTCCCTTTCCTACATTTCTAAAAGAACGGAGGAGTTATGTCTTCACGGATTTACCGGAAAACAAGCCTCTA
The DNA here is from genome assembly GCA_032716605.1 of Paralithodes platypus. Lineage (NCBI taxonomy): Eukaryota > Metazoa > Arthropoda > Malacostraca > Decapoda > Lithodidae > Paralithodes > Paralithodes platypus. The sequence goes on along the minus strand of CM064515.1, from coordinate 11,381,383 downwards.
GGGAATATAATGTTGTGGCATTGCAATACAAACACAGAGGTAAATTTCATCATCTAGACGCAATAGTGGTTGATGAATTGCCAGAACATAAAGGTGAACTTAACCTAAAGTCTAAACTGGTTAGTTTACAAAGTAAAGGCATAAAATTAGCCGATCATCATGCAACGGACACAGATCAGCTGGAGCTGCTCATCGGTGCGGATCACTAATACAATATAGTGCGACCTGGGTATAAAAGGTCAGGTAGCCTAATTCTGCTTCCTACCAAGTACGGGTACGCCATAAGTGGTTCATATGTGGCATAGCCTACCAGCTCCAGCACAGAAGTAATTACTGTATTGAAAGTAGCAGTAACCCCAATGGACGAATACATGTCCACTGGTAATATTCCACCATGCAAAAATGACTTAAACGTTTTGTGGGAATTAGATCACATCGGGATAACCCCTAAGGAATATTCACAGGTTGAGCGTCAAGCACTATCGTCGTATGAGGATACCGTTACCTACGATCCCGACAGCTAACAGTATAAAGTGAGACTGCCCTGGAACAATTACAAGGATCAGCTGCCAACTAACAAGGGTTTGGCCATAGGCCGTCTTCGGGGTCTTCAAAGAAGATTCATCAAGGAGCCTGACTTTTGCGTGGAATACTCAAAAGCCATAAAGCAGCAGGTGTCCCGGGGTTTTATAGAAGAGGTGCCTTTTGATAAATCAGATACCGGACATTACTTGGCTCATCATGGAGTAGTCAAGGAGAGCAAAACTACGCCAGTGCGTATCGTCTTCGACTCCGCCAGGATGAGTGATCGTCAGCCTAGTCTTAATGACAGCCTGCATACTGGACCTTCACTGGTGCCAGACTTAGCGCAGGTTTTGCTCCGGTTTAGACTCGATAAGTATGCCTGGGTGTCTGATATTGAGAAGGCATTTCTGATGTTAAGACTCCATGAAGATGACCAGGACTATACGCGGTTTATGTGGCCTAAATTTCCAAGGCAGCTAGATTCCCCCATCATTTGTTGCCGGTTCCGGGCAGTTTTATTTGGCGCGACATGTTCCCAATTTCTTTTAAACGCCACCATTTTAAAACATTTGTCGAATGTCAGTGCAGATCCGCAGGTTATTCATCAGATTCATTCAGGGCTATACATCGACAATTTACTGGGTACAGGTAATGATGAAGAGTTCCTGATTGATACCTATGGTGTAGTCCGAGAAATTATGAGTGACGCCCATCTACATTTGCGTGAATGGGCGACAAATAATTATGTTTTGCGGACTGTACTGCAATGGCATGGTGTGGCGGCTGTACAGCAGGAACATGTTAGAGTGCTAGGGTTGTTTTGGGAAACGGACACTGATACCCTCTCATTCGGCGTTCAGTACGCGCAATATTCGCAGATTACAAAACGGATTTGCTTGAGTATGACGGCTAAACTTTTTGACCCCTTGGGGATAGTTCTACCGGTGTCGATCAAATCAAGATTATTCCTTCAGCAATTATGGAGGATAAAATTAGGTTGGGATGAGGTTTTGACTGGCGATCTGGTTCAGGAGTGGGACGACATTATTTCGGATCTTCATCTCTGTAAGGGTTTTATTTTTCCTCGGAGAGTTGTCATGGACCATCCTGTTTCCATTCATGCCTTCTCAGACGTTAGCAAGGTCGCGTACAGCACCGCCATATACTTTGTTGACACAGTGGCAGCCATCTAGTCATGGCGAAGGCGAAAGTCGCCCCGATCAAATCCCTTTCTATCCCAAAATTAGAGCTGACTGCAGTTCTGTTGGCTGCTAAACTCGTTCACTTTATAGAGGAAACTTTCAAAAATTTGCTAAATATCTCTGAGACAGTTATATGGGGTGACAGCCAAATTACGCTCTACTGGTTACTGGCTACCAGTGTACGTCACCAACCGTGTCGACGAAATTCATACCCTGCTCCCAACCGCACAGTTCCGGTATGTGTCAACCAAAGAGAATCCAAGTGACTGCATTACTCGTGGTGTCTCTGCTAAATTTCTCAAATCTTCTGCGTTGTGGTGGAATGGCCCATGCTGGCTTAATAATCCCAACGAATGGCCAGAAAATATAGATTTGAGCGAGCAACACACTGCTATTGTGGCACCGGTAATTGACTCGGTGCCTGACGAAGACACACGGTTATGGGACTAGGATAGATTCAGCAGCTATGAGAAGTTACAACGTGTTACAGCATGGGTGATACGATTTGTAGAAAATGTACAAGCAAAAATCAAAGGCACACCGCCCACAGGTAGTGCTTTCCTCAATGTGAAGGAGATCAGAATTGCAGATAAATTATTACATAAGCTCTGTCAACAAGAAATATATACGCAGGAATATAAATTACTGGTTAAGGGAACAAAGTCCAGGAATAACATGATCAACCAGTTGGGCTTACACTTGAAGGGGGACTTGATACATTGCGGAGGCAGATTACGATTGGCAGCCCTCTCTGAGGCAAGTAAATAGCCAATACTACTGCCCCCCAATCATCCCTTCACCCATCTAATCATCGATAGGTGTCACCGACTCTGTTGTCATTATGGGGTTGGTCATATAGTCACCTATGTAAGACAACGATGGTGGGTGCCTGGAATCGGGCAGGTGGTCAAGAAAGTCCTACGCAAATGCTTAAAGTGTAGAAGAGTACAGGGAACACATTATGATCCCGTCGGAATTCCTCCCTTACCAAACCTGCGAACCACCCCAGGTGACCCTTACAAAGTTACCGGGGTTGACTACAGTGGAGCAATCCCTGTGAAAGATTCACCCAATCTTAAGGTGTATATACTACTTTTCACCTGTGCCGTTACCAGGTCACCTGGAACTGGTCACCAACCTCACTTGTGATAGCTTCCTACTGAAGACTCTGCAGTAGACAGGGATATCCACGTATAATGCTGAGTGACAATGCAAAGACTTTCATAGGGGCATCTACATATCTCAAAGAAGTGAGCAACAATCCTAAGATTCAGACCTGCCTAGCGGATGTAAATTGCGAATGGCGTTTCATTCCCGCCAGAGCGCCTTGGTTTGGCGCCATATGGGAGAGAGCCATAGGCATCGTGAAAGCGGGTCTGAAGAAGGTGTTGAGTGAGCTCTCATCTCGATTGAGGAACTCAACACCATACTCTTGGAGATTGAAGCCACCGTAGATGATCGCCCTCTATACTATGCTTCTGGTAATTTGGAAGACCTTACCCCAATCACACCCTCAGTACTGGTACGTGCATACACCCTGCGGGATCTTCCTGAAGAGCATGATGAGGATACTATGGAAGATCCAGACTACACAAGTAAGGACGTGATATCGGCCTGCTACAAATATATTCGTAAATTATCGCGAGATATTTGGCATCGCTGGTCGACAGAATATCTGGTGACTTTGAGAGAAGCGCAAAAAGGTAAACTAACGCCATTAAAAGGTCACTGGCCTAGGGTAGGGGATGTGGTAACCATCCATGAAGAGGGCCCGCGCGCATTCTGGAAATTGGGTCGGATAGAGGAGTTGTTACCAGGTCGTGATGGTGAGGTTCGGGTAGCGAAGGTTCGCACCAGGACTGGAGTAATCACACGGCCAACAGTACGACTATATCCTCTTGAGGGTGACCTCGATCGCAAGGACACCCCCTCGGATCAGTTATCCATTGATGTCCCCTCCCTGGCTTCTACCTCGGCGCAGCCTGTTGACGCGTCCGGCAGACGCCCAAGTCGACAGGCAGACCAGATATCCTCCCAAGCTTGGCGGGATAAGATTTCCTCCGGGCAAATCTAATCATGTAAATTTTGTATATTTTCTGCTGGTGGGAATATGTCCATACTTAGTTTACTCTATCTAGTATGAACAGTCTCGATGTTACGTAATCTGGTTTGATGTAGCGTTACATATCTTTCCGTAGTCTTAAGTTGAACGCTTCCATAACCTTGGTCGAACGTTCCATGATTGGGTAGAATATATTATTCTGTAGTTGTATATGGGAAAGTATTGTAGGATTATAATTCCCATATATATATATATATTTGTATTATTTATGATTGTTCATAAGTATCTCATTGTAAAAAAGATGGGATACATTTTCCATATGTTATGCGCTTGCGCGGTAGGTCACGACAGAGACAAACACAACGCGCTCTCCCTCACTCTCCAACCAACCTCCGTCCCAGCTACACACGCTAAGCCTTCTTCATATAGTTTCATTATTATATTAGGTGTTTTCGCTTCACTTTCATCTCATATTTCATATAGTCACTACATCATCATTTTGTTAGTTAACACAATTGTAACGTAAATATCTAGTCTATCCTAGCCTATTGTAGCCTCTTTCCATACGTTTGTTTACCTTACTAACCACTTCAAGTCAACTAGCCTATTTTCCGCCATCCTCCGATCACCAGCTGAGTTCATCTAACGGGTAATTATTCTATATGGTTAATGCTTCTTCCCAGAAAATAATATACAGTCCACTTTATCTAAATTAGCCATAGGTGTTAAGGATTTATGAAATTGGAGGAAATTTGTTAGAAGCAGTTAAGACTTTTTATGAAGGGAACAGAGCATGTGTTAGAGTAGGAAATGGTGAGTTGAGTGAATGATTTGTGGCAAAGGTAGGTTTGCGAAAGGGTTGTGTATTGTCACCATGGCTGTTTGATATGTTTATGGTGTGGTGAGGGAGGTGAAAATGAGAACTATGGGAAGAGGATTGGGTTTAGTAGGAAAGAATGGTAGAGATTGGGAGTTGAATCAGTTGTTGTTCGCTAATGACACAGCGTTGGTGACGGATTCTGAGGAGAAACTGCAGCGGGAAACTGCAGTCAAAGAGTTTGGTGTGGTTTGTGGGAGGAGGAAACTGAAGGTGAACGTCAATAAAAGTAAAGTAATGGTGTGTAAAAGGGGATCACGTAGGGTGAAACTAGATGTGAGGCTGGATGGGGAAATATTGGAACAAGTACAGTGTTTTACATATCTAGGAGGAACGATAAGCAGGAGTAGAGGTATGGAAATGGAGGTAGAACAGAGAGTGTGTGAAGGAAGGAAGGTTTTCGGAGCAATGGGAAGTATGTGGAAGACGAGAAATCTCGGAATGAAAGTAAAAAGTGCAATGTATTAAGAAATTGCTGTGCCAACAGCGATGTATGGGCTCTGAAGGAAAAGGTGAAGAAAGCTGGATGTAATTCACTTTTTTTTTTCACTTGCTTGTTCGTCAAGGGGAATCCACGCAATGCGAGCTAAGCTCATTATTATCGCGCCTCCTTAACTGGGAATGTATTGCGTGAAATGCATGTTAAGTGTTTATGTATCGTTGGAATGGCTGTGGGTGTGTGTGTAGTCTGTATATTAGCCAATTGGTGACATCTGGAAATGAAGGCTTAGGGTTAATCTGTATGATACCATTCTCACTACGGTACCAGTCTCACCCGAAAGTTTAGGTTGACCAGTAGCTTAGGTTGACCAGTACGATACCTATCTCACCTTGTAACCGATCATCAACCCAAGATGGGACGTCACAACTTCGTCCACTTATACCAGGTTCCTATTTATACTGCTAGGTGAACAGAGGCTACACCGTTAGGAGACTTGCCCAAATGTCTCTTCCCCGCCCGGGTCTCGAACCCGGGACCTTCTGGTTGTGAGCCAGATGTGCTATCAGTTACGCCACGGGGAGGGACAACATATGTGATGGAGATGAACTGCTTGAGGAGTATGTGTGGAGTTACTCGTAGAGACAGATTGAGGAATGACGATATACGTAGGAGAGTGGAGCAGCAGGAACATTTTCCAGCCAGAGTGGACAGAAGGGTGCTGAGCTGTTATGGTCATGTTGAACGAATGGAAGAAGAAAGGCTTACAAAGATAATATGTGAGTCAGATACAAGGGGAGATAGAAGGGCAGGAAGACCCCAATTGAGATGGAGAGACGCTGCATGTCTGCCTGCCGAGATTGGAACCTGTCCGGGTGGTCAAGGGCCGGGGGAGTGCTGGAGGGATCTTGGTGACCCTGGTCTCTGGGTCTTCTCCTGGATGACCTAGATGTGTGTGAATTTGTATTTTGTTTTTGTGTCTTCATTGTTTTCTGTTGTGTTTTATGTTGTCCCTATTCTGGCTCTGTCTTGAGTCGGCACCCCACCTACCCCCCCCCCCCCCCCCCACCACCCCCCCAAAAAAAAAGCAAAGACTAAAATAGGAAAAGTGGGTATTGGGCCTGAATATATACATTAGATAGATAGATAGATAGATTTTTACTACCGATGTGTAAGATCTCACATCTATATACATCTGCCACTTTGTTTACCAGTAAACTCTTTATGTTTAAATTTGATTGTAGTTTGTTTCTGTCTTCGGTTAATCCTGAGTTTCTTATCTTTGTACCATCAGCGGGTTTTGAGACAGTGTTGTTTAATCCTCTGTCAATATACCATACATAGATAAGAAACACAACTGGCCTTAGAACTGATCCCTGAGGCACTCCATTATATACAGGTTCCCAGTCAGATTCTACCACTCTGTGCCTTCTGTTCGCTAACCAGCGTTTTATCCATGCATGGATGTTTCCCTTGATGCCTATCATTTCTAGCTTATTCAACAGATTTCCATGTGGTACTTTATTGAATTCCTTTTGGAAGTCTAAATATATCATATCTAGTGACTCAGTCGAGACATAAGTGAATAGTGTTATTAGATTTAACCCTTCTTTAGCGGCCTATGCGGTTTATTTATATGTACCGCCCAGCGGGGTGTTTTTAGCCAAAATAGGGCTGTTTACGTGATCATTTTCATGCCTAAATAAGACCCAGAACGTAAAACAAGTATCTATCCCTGAAAGGGCATAAACAGAGCTTTCGAATGACACCATAACGATCCTTTTATGATGGCTAGTTTTCTTGCAATAACCGTGCAACGTGAGTGCAAAAAGCAGGTAATTAGCCACTTTCCCGATACAATTCCGTATATAGCGAGTGAGAGAGGGAGGAGGGAGCTGAGATTCGTGTCAGTAGGTTCGCCGCGGTGGTCTGGAGCAGTCATACGCTCGCTACTCTCCTGCCACCACTTGTCTCTCTCTCTCAGCAACATTACGTGCTGAAATTGCCACTCGACCTATGTCGAGCGCCGCCACATAGTCCAGCTTTATTAAATACGACTTATGTGGTGAGCCGCTTTTTAAGGGTTAAAGCCATGGTGACTATCTCCGATCGACTTGTGTGATTCTAGATAATCCACTATCTTGTTTCCCATAACTGTTTTATAATTGTTCAAACTAATGACGTCAAATTAATTGGTTTATACATTGGGCCACCATAGCACAGTTGGAATATATGTACAGTTGGGAAACTAAAAAACGAGGCAGAGGTTTAAGGTGGTACCTGGCAACACGTGTTAGTAAACAGTAGTAAAATATTCTTTATGAATGAACTAGAGGTGTTGCCTGCCTTATGTGAGGAGAAAGTTGATTGGTTGGCAAGTTGTCAGTTGTATTTTTGTGAAAAGTGTTTATAGCTCTTATTTTTGTAACATTACATACCAAATGTGCCTTCTTATTACAATAATACATTGTGATACATTTGATACGAATAAAAATATTATTTAACACCTATGAATAACTTGATGTAATTAAAGGACACAGCTAGCCTATGTGGGCAGCACGACTTCTATAGGGTCAGGGAAGATCACACCAACTGCACGGAAATGGTAGATATACAATTTCAGACATTGCATTTTTTTTTTTATAATATTATATTTACAGTTAATAAAATGCCGATTTATTCTGATAGTGTAAACAGTAGATTGTGTGTTAAATGTAAAACATGACAACCTTTTTGGAGAATTCATAAAGGATCGATTTACGCAACTGTAGAATGCGTCCGAAACACACTGAAATTACCCCCCCTCCCCTCTCTCTCTCTCTCTCTCTCTCTCTCTCTCTCTCTCTCTCTCTCTCTCACTCACTAACTAAACAACCAACACCCAGGCTCCTCTTCACTTGCACAATGTGACTTGTCTTCATAAGCATATACTGTACAGTCTGCGAATTCATGATGCAAGGGATTTGGATGTAGGACTAATATTGTTAAACAAGAAGCCTTGCACGCAATTAAATTCTTGGTATCTCAGGCCAAGCCACCCAAGCCCTTCCAAACCCTCCTTCATTTTCCCTCGACCCTCACGTCGTCCTCCCCCTCAACCAAGATTATACCCATCGGTAATAATAATATATCTGCGACCAGCGACGGAGACAACAGAGTCTCCTATATTTTTCTTGATCAGGGCTCTGATTAGCGATTACCCATTTAGATCAACTGAGCTCTAATCTAATAGGCATGTCAACTCATTTGTTATTTCAAGTTGATCACGTTATAGTCTTTAATTCAAACACACTCTTTCTTACCCCTAGTCTTTTAACACACACACTCACATTCATCAGGTCACTCTTTCTCTCTCTCTCCCTCGCCATGTCTCATATAGCAGTATGATAAAAAACATTTGGTATCCTCAATAATTATGGATTCGTCACCCTCCACAATGTGCCCGTAAGCTTAGTATGGAGTCTAGATTGATAAGCATGATGCCCAATAATGGTAAGGGTGACACTTGAGACACTGTTTATCAACCCCTTCAATTAAGTGACGCCATATATTTATTATATTTTTCAGTCACATCCATAGTGTCTGATTCCCCTTTAGCAAAGGTTTCTTGCAGTCGCAAGATTAATAACAGTGAGTCAGTTTGTTAACCCTTTGACTCCTCAAGCATCTTTCAAATCAATATAGAATCATATTGAGGTAGTAAGAATATAATGAAACAGGTGTTATATGTCTGAATGGATTCAAACAAATAACTAAAATTACTTCCATAACATACCACATTTAATACTGTGATTTAAAATAGTATGCATTATATTCTATATACAGTACAGTACTGTATATACATCAAGTTGCATTACGTTTTGTCAGGTTGTACATAAAATCTTATGCTCTTACTTACTGATTGACCAAGCATAAATATATTATTTTCATAATTACACTAGTAATTTATGTTTATATTAGTTAACTACGAACGAACACAAATTTAATGTTTACTTATTTAGCCTAAAAATCGAACTTGAGCCAATGTTTCGGGCCTAATTTCTACTGCTACACCACTACCTTTCAAAAACCTAACCATCCCTTATGATGCACTTAGACCGAGGGCAACTGGGTAAAGGATTGTATTTAGTTCTTCTACCAAGCAAGTTCCATGTCAGGTTAAATCCCAAACATATACAGTAGAGAGGACATACCTTTGTATACATAACCTATCGGCTTACTAAGCCGTTGCTTATAGTATGTCTGCACACAGTGTTCTGATTATATGCTTGTGAGAAAAATTAACTGACACACCTGTATCCAAATGCCCTCGGCCTAAGTTAAACATAAAAATCATTAGCTTTAAGGGAGGTTTATTTTCAGTAATGCCATAGCAAAAACATTGCTGGAAAGTCTCTGTATTTTTATTTCCGAATCAAACTAGAAATGGTTCACCAAGTGACAGCATCATAATTATACCGTGCACACATTAGGCTCTCAGTCGATATATATGATTTTACTCAACATATAAGCCTGCGTGTGTCGTAGGGGTAGCGTGCATGATTCGCACGTAGGAGGACCCGGGATCGATCCCTGCTGCGTAAAAGGATTATGGTCGCATCCATGGCACCCTAACTCCTGTCTGCAATGGTGGATATGAGAGGTGCCGTATATTAATGTTGCATGTAAATGCTTGCACCTTATCAGCTTGAACGATGTGATTACACAAATATGCTTTGAGAGGTTAACTAATTTCACAACACTGTTTTTTAATGGCCTCAATGAGCCACTTTGCCACCTCCGCTTTATATTTCAACCACATGTGTTGGACAATATGTCCGCCTAGTGTGAAGACCTTTGTCGAGAAACATATTTTCCATTACCCACTTGCCACACCCATTTTGTAAACCGTTCCATATCATCCTGAGCTGGAGATGGTAACGAGCTACTATTAACACCTTGTCACCTTGGACACTTAGTGTAAGCCTCTTATGGTAATATACCTTTAATAGTTTTGCCTCAAAAGGTGGCATACAACCTTCCGTATGGTATGCCTACAACATTAACATGTCAGTTTCAGCTCCGTATCTCAACTTCGTATAAGTGATGTATGGAAAAAGGTCAAATGTCTATGTTATGGTAAATGACAACTGGACAGTATGGGCCTATTTGTTGATTTGGCAATACAATATATATAATTTCAATATGGATACAGCATGTATCACAATATTATAATGAAGTGCTTAACTATTTGTAAACTCTCTCTCTCTCTCTCTCTCTCTCTCTCTCTCTGAAGAAGGCCATGTATCCAGTTTGCTTGGATCTCCAGGTATACCAACATAGTTGTATAGTTTTGTAATTCTTGTTTTTAGTATTTCCAAGTTTCCTAATATTTATTATTAGCCCTTATGTTTAGGGCAAGTTAATCAGAAGTAATTGTATTGGTATTATAACTGAAAAGTTTAGGTCATTATTGTTACCGGAATCTTATTGGCAGCCCTGAAGAGCTATGTTTGTGCATTTTGCTGCAGTGGAGAAGCTGACGTTAAAGTTTTTTTTATAAAGAAACATTCAGCTCTCAACCTAGTGTCATAGAGCAATAGAGGCTAAAATCGTCTCTAAATATGCAGTGGGGGGAGGAGGGGGTGGGGTGGGGGGATGGATATGAGTAGTTTGCCAAGGGAAACAGGAATGTCGACTTTATATTACCGTCAATAGAGAGGAATATGGTATAGCATTAGATAACAGTTGCCAGTTGCTTTACATTCTGTAAAATCAGTAGAATATAATTGACTTTATACTAACCTTAATATAGAGACAATAAATCATAGTTTTATCTATAAAATCTGACATAATTTGCTTCAAGTCCTTTATAGATAATAAATAGTTAGGGGTGGGGTGGGAATGTGAACGATTGGTGAGGGTCAGGGGATACTAGAGATCTAGAACTGAAGAATTAGAAGATATGAAGACAAGTTTGGGATGAAAGATATAATATAGTGGGTTCTCCGCTGTTGCTATTATGTAACATAATCACTAGCTCCTGTGGTATTCAATGTATTGTTGGAGTGGCTGTGGAAATAGTCTGTGACCAGTGTGATGAGATCAGTCATGATGATCAGGTCCTAACATTTACATACAAAATAGGTCTAAGACACCTCTGATGTCCGCCATTGCAGACTGGGGTTGGGAGGCCAAGGGTGTTGATATATACTTTGTATACAGAGAGGACTAATCCCAGGTCCTCCCGCGTGCGAATGACGCATGTTACACCTGTGGCACACATAATATGCTGGATAAATAACATATATACAGCATAGTAACTGTGAAACTAATGTGGGTATTATGATGTTGCAACTTGGTGAACCATTCATTGTCCGATTCGGAAGAAATATAGCTACTTTACAAACAAAATATATCTAATAAATTGTCATTCGGGCATGGGGCTTATTTGGTAATATGTAAATGGAATTCTGAGTAAATTACATAACAAAAAAAAACGAACCCGTCTGGCTTTAATAGACTGCTTTAAAACCTGTACATATCCGTTTTTCTTTTGATCATAGAATACAAGCCGACGTTGTGTTTTATGTATTGTATTGTGTTCTAGGTAATTTCCTTGGCAAATTACGATTTCTAATACATCAATGGTTTCAGGTGACTATATTAAGTTATTATTATTCGAAGCTTATGGAATATTAATGATTATTCATAAATTTGTGATGACTTAGTGCAAGGATAAGGTGTGATCAATGGCTTGGAAAGCCGACAGGTTAAGAAAGTAACATTAGGCCTATGTGTTCTCTTCAGTATATCCCTGCGATTCAACTTGGGCCAAAGTGTATATTTACCGACAGGTTGATAAAAGAACTCTGTGTTCTCTTGATGTTTGGGATCGAACCTGGACCAATGGAAGTGTTTGTCCTAGGTTTGGTTTATATTTGCTGCACCACCACCCTTCAAAACCTAAGCATCCCTTAAAGCATATTTGTTTTAACTTAGGCTGAGGGTATTTGGGTACAGATGTGTCATATAATTGTTCTTGCAAGCAAATATTAAGAAATATTTGTGCAGACAGATTATAAATCAACGGCTTTGTAAGCCGACAGATTACCAATGCAAGTATGTGGTCTCTACTGTTATGCTTGGGATAAAACTTGAAGTGGAACCTGTTTGATATGAACATTAAATAACACTCCTGTACCCAGATGGCCTAGGCCTGGGTGTTGGTTGTTTGTTTGTGTGTGTGAGAGAGAGAGAGAGAGAGAGAGAGAGAGAGAGAGAGAGAGAGAGAGAGAGAGAGAGAGAGAGGAATGGGGGGTGGGGGCTTAATTCTAGTTAGTTTCGGACGCATTCTACAGTTGCGCAAACCGATCCTTTATGAATTCTCCAAAAGGTTGTCATGTTTTACATTTAACACACAATCTACTGTTTACACTATCAGAATAAATCAGCATTTTATTAACTGTAAATATAATATTATACAAAAATATATGCAATGTCTGAAATTGTATATCTACCATTTCTGTGCAGTTGCTATGATCTTCCCTCACCCTGTAGAATCTGTGCTACCCCCATAGCTGTGTCCTTTAATTACATCAAGTAATTCATAGGTGTTAAATAATATTTGTATTCCAATCAACTGTATCATAAATCTGCACAATGTATTATTGTAAAAAGAAGGCACATTTGGTATGTAATGTTACGAAAATAAGAGCTATAATCACTTTTCACAAAAATACAACTGACAACTTGCCAACCAATCAACTTTCTCCTTACATAAGGCAGGCAACACCTCTAGTTCATTCATAAAGAATGTTTTACTACACTGTTTACTAACACGTGTTGCCAAGTACCACCATAAACCTCTGCCCCGTTTTTTAGTTCCGCAACTGTACATGCTCAGATTAATATGCAGGATTCGAAACTGCATACTAAATCGTAGGCTTGTCCATAATTCTTTAACTGTCTGTGGCGTAATGCATAAATGCGTGGAAGTTCGGTGTGAGTATCCTAGGTTCGAGTCCTTGGAGTGCCACATATATTTGTTGATTTTATTAATTGAGTTTAGAAGTAAAGTTGGTTGGTGAAAAAATATGAATTACTTGCTGCGGCCTTGTTACCTTCTCTAAATGTTGAAATAATATTTGCAGTTTTCCAATCACTTGTTGTAGTGACAAGTTAAATATTTTAGTTAAGGACTCGGCTATTTCTTCTCTGACGCTTATCAGTATTCTTGGATGGATCGTATCTGGTCCAGGGGTTTTATTAGTATTTAGAATACTCAATTTGCATAGCACTTCACTTACGCTTCTTGTAAAACATTATATTTCCTAATCTGTTAGTTTTCCTCCGAAGTAGTGTTATGTTCATCCTTAGTAAAGATGGAACACAAATATTTATTGAGCAAAAGTACAATGAATTATCTCGTTACTATCTGATAATTTTTAATTATCGGTCCTATTCTGGTGTTAATATGTCTATTACTATTAAAGCAACCATATAGTTGTTTTGCATTTTTCACACTTTCCTACCTACGCTTCTCTGCCCTAATTAAAAAAAATAATAATTGTTGTATAAATGCCCTAAATTTGCATTATCTGTGGTCTTCTTTCTAAGCCCATGCTATTTATTCGTGTATGTTAGCGCATCACTATTAATATTAATATTAATCACTATTAATATTAATATTAATCACTATTAATATTAATATAATAATAATAGGAGGCTTGTTTTTTTCTTTGCAATATTCGCATTCATTTTCGTGAGTACGTATTTTACTGCAGTCATTAGTATATCATAAAATTTGTCCCAAAGTTCGCTGGTCTTGTTAATATTGCTAAATATAATATGAGTGTCTGTGAGACCTTTCCAACATTTGCTGTAATTTACGTGTTTAACCCTCTATTGGCGGCCCGCAACATAAGTCGAGTTAAATAAATTTGGACTATGTGGCGGCGCGCGACATAAGTCGTGTGGCAATTTCAGCACGTAATGTTGCTGAGAGAGAGAGACAAGTGCTGGCAGGAGAGTAGCGAGCGTATGACTGGTCCAGTGCACTCGTGTTGCGTGGTTGTTGCAAGAAAACTAGCGGTCATACAAGGATCGTTGTGGTGTCATTGGAAAGCTCTGTTTATGCCCTTTCAGGGATAGATGCTTGTTTTACGCTCTGGCTCTTATTTAGGCATGACAATGATCACGTAAACAGCCCTATTTTGGCTAAAAACACCCCGCTGGGCGGTACATATAAATAGACCGCCTAGCTCGCCAATAAGGTGTTAAAGTCTGGTATGTTAATTTGTTTTGTTTTTTCAATAGTATACAATATCTGTAACTTAAGTCGATTCTGATGCGTTTGTGATCAGAGGTGGATAAATTTTCACTGATGTCCACTTTAGAAATGAGGTTTTCGTTTGTACTGCTAACGATATCCAGAATATTGTTTTTGCGTGTCGGTTGATTTACACTTTGATTAACAAATAAAGAAAAATGGCCTGTATACATTTTATCATTTTTTGTGAGTTGAATTTATTTCCAGTCATGAGGTGCCAGTCAATGTAGGGAAGATTATAGTCTCTCAGAATAATGCCTTCGTTAGCGATACGGGTTAGTTGCAATAATTTGTTTAAGTGATTATCTTTGGCTTCATTTTGGCTCGGAGGTCGGTGTGCAATAGTGATATTAATGCTTAAATTTGTCATGTTTAATTTCACGCATATCGTTTCTTTACTGTTTGGGAGCAGTGAAACCTCGGTTGGAAATAGGTGCTAGGCAATCCATATAGTCACTACACATCCTGTATTGAAGGCTAATACTTAGATTTAATTGACCTCATTTGGGGGGAAATTATATGATTATATTTTTCCGCGAGGAAACCCGTAAGGAAACCTCCCAAACGGTTTACCTAACATTACCTAATTAGGAACGACACCCTCAGGCCTCCTAACTTGGTATGAACAACTACTACATAACATCGTGGCAGCGGTGGGATACGAACTCACGCCTCTGAAGATAAATTAAGGGGGATTATTTATGGACAGTGGACTTGGTGAGTTAAGGGGGATTATTTATGGACAGTGGACTTGGTGAGTTAAGGGGGATTATTTATGGACAGTGGACTTGGTGAGTTAAGGGGGATTATTTATGGACAGTGGACTTGGTGAGTTAAGGGGGATTATTTATGGACAGTGGACTTGGTGAGTTCACGAGAGAACTATTATTGGTCAATCGTCAAGGTAAGCCAAGTTGATGGTTATTGTTTTTGTGAGAGAGTTCACAGGGAATATTTACGGTCAGTGTAGTTGGTGAGTTCCACGGGCAAAGTAAACTGTTAAGGGGGATCACCGGCTTTTTTTACATTTCTCTGTTTTTCTCTCTTTGCATGGCTTGTATCCATTCAGCCCCATTCAGTCAACTATTTTAAGACGTTTTCCCCATCCAGGTGTCGATTTCTTCCTGGCGAGCGATAGCGATCCAGCATTGTATGGATAAATCCGGCTTTGCCGGAGGATTTTTTTATCGAAAAATGTACAAATTTAGCTCACTGTCAAAACAAAAACATATACATGCTGGCTCGCTATCGCTCGCCAGGAAAATATTGACACCTGGATGGGGGTAAACGTCTTAAAACAATAGGCTGAATGGGGCCGAATGGATACAAATCAAAGAGAGAGGGAGAGAAAGATAAAAAAAGCGAGGTGGGCTCCCTCAACTATAGTAATTGCAGGGGATGAGGGATTGCACTGAATGTTTTGTGGAGGAGGTGGGAGGGGTTGAGATCAATAGTTCTCCGGATTTATGGTCATTATTATATCTCTATCCGGCTTAGACAGACATTCGTGGACTTCGACTACCACTGTGCTTAGGATATCACTCATATATTCAACACCAGCTACGGAGAGATGATTGCCATCTCTTTTGTATATATTTTTTTTTTTTTTTTTTTTTTTTAAGAGACAATGAACGGAGGAAGGAAAAACCCAGATAAAACAAAAAGGTCCATGTGCCTAAAGGCATCCTCCATTCATAAAATGTTTGTAACAACTGGATTTAAACATTTGTTGATTGTAAGTTTGTGGAAAGCAATTCGAGGGAAGTGAATTCCAAAGAGTAGTAGCTCTGGGGATAAATGAATTCTGATAAGCAGAAGTTCTGCATTGTGGAGGAGAAAGTGTAAATTCATGGGCGCTCTCAGCTGCCCTAGTTCTACGGGGAAAGATGTGGAGAGGCGGCACAATTGAAGCAAGTTCCTCGGAACAATTGCTGTGAAAATATCTGTAGAATAATGCAAGGGATGCAACGTTTCTTCGTATGGCTAATGTAGGAAGGTCCTGTGTGATTGCAGGGTTATTGATTAATCTAATAGCTTTATTTTGAATTTTGTCCAACTGCCTCAATGCAACCATTCCTTCCACCCCACAGAGGTGAACAGTAATCCATCTGAGAGCGCACATGACTTTTATATATTACGGCCAACTGCTCGTCAGTGAAGAATTCTCGAACTCTGTACAGGAGTCCCAGTTTTTTAGAGGCATTCTTAGCAATGCTTCTAACATAATGTGTCCAGCTAAAGTTAGTAGTTAATGTTACACCGAGAATGTCAATACTAGGGGAAGTGGGAATATTTACATCATTAAAAAATATATGGGAGTCAGTGAGATTCTGTCGGTTAGAAAATTTAATGTACTTGGTTTTCTGTGCATTAAAGGAAACTAGATTCTCTTGTCCCCATTCATTAATTCTAGAAAGGTCCTGGTTCAGAGAAATTGCAGTGTTTATTTTTGAATTTATAAGATCGGGTTGGGTGAAAGAATTGGTAAATGTGAAGGAACTGTGGAGTGTTGAGTCATCTGCGTAGGAATGTATTGGATTATGAGTGGTAGATATGAGATCATTGATATGAATGAGGAACAGAGTTGGGGCCAAAACTGATCCCTGGGGAACACCAGCATTTATTGAGTGAAATTGAGAATAAAGGCCATCTACCATTACACGTATTTTTCTGTTATGAAGATAAGAAGAAATTAGTGGAACTAATGATGCAAGGCCGTAGTGTGACATCTTCGACAATAAGGATTGATGCCAGACTCTATCAAATGCCTTTGATATATCCAGTGCTATTGTATGTGTTTCACCATGTTGGTCTGTAGCTTGGTTGATTTGATGCGTAAGAAGGCAAAGAATGTCTGCAGTTGATCGACATCGTCTAAAACCATATTGCCTATCACTGATTAATTTATTATTCTCCAGATGCTTAATTATGTGATTATTTAATATAATTTCAAAAACTTTGCCAAGAGTGGAAGTTATAGCTATTGGTCTGTAGTTTGATGGATCTGAAGAGGCACCTTTTTTAGGAACTGGATGGATGTTTGCTTCTTTCCAGGGTACTGGGAAGCATGAGGTATGAGTACACAGACGGAAAAATTTTGCCAATACAGGAGCGAGCACCAAGGAGCAATTCTTAAGTACTATTGGAGGAATTTCATCTGGACCAGGAGCCTTATCTACTGAGAGATTCTGCAAAATAGTTTTGACATGTCTGGTGTGGATCTTAAGTGAGGGAATTTCAGGTGAATTAAAATTAAGTACAGGGACATCTTGATTTATGTCATCTAAGGTTGAGTTGGTGGAGAAAATATCTGCAAGAAGGTTAGCTTTACCTCGTGGGTCACTTACAAGATTGCCAGTCGGAGATTTTAATGGTGGAATGGATGAAGCAGTAGTGAAGTTGGATTTGAATGAGTTAAGAGTAGACCAAAATATTTTGTTATCATTTGGATTATTTAGAAGTTTATTTGCCTGCTTATGGAGAAAGTTTGATTTAGTTAGGTTTAATACAGTTTTGGCATGATTTCTGATGTTTCTAAAGTAATTAAAGGCTTCATGTGTTTTTGATCTTGTGTATGCATTGTAGGCTATTGCTTTTTGTTCAGTTACTCTAGCACAATTATGGTCAAACCATTTAGGTGAATTAGATCTTTTACTGTACTTTTGATAACGGTATAGACAATTTCCCTTCAAAATTACTCGAATTATCTACAAAGATTATATTGTTTTTGTAACACATTTATTATACCGAGTTATTGACTTCCTGTGCTTTGCCATTGTTTCTAAGAATCTGCTCTGAGCTTAGGAATTATTCTGGTTATCACACATTCCTCTGCTTTGTTTGTCATCACCTTGGTCATGAATTATGCCTGTTGTTGGTGATGTGTTCAAGTTTGCCTCCTCCTTGTATTACATTTACCGAGCTTTGATTGTTGTTTTTCAAGGCAATCTCAACTCCCTGGCCACGTAGATGACTCACACTGTGCATTATAATACATGACTCTTTTTTGCTGACTGCATCCTCATGTTCCTTTGCTTTTTGTTTTGCATTGCTTGCTTTGTGGATCGTTTCTTTTGTATAATCTGTTTCATTGCCTTAGTACGTGTTTACCCTTTTCATTGGCTTCAGCAAGAATTGCATATCAATTTGTTGTAGGGATATCCCGAATCTGTTTTCCTTTTTTTGTTTCCAGCTGTTACTACCTTGAAACCAACATTTGTTGTTTGTTTACCTGGATGTTGTTTGTTGTGAACTCGTGACCATGCTGGTTAAAGTGCTTACCTTTTGCTTTAGCGTTGAAGAAACAGACATTTTTACTTGCAAGACACAAAAATACTTGGCGTCTGTGTAACTGTATTTAGGGAACTACTCTGGATAATATTTCTCAATTTGTTTACGAATTACTCGGATCGCTGAAATGGTTATAGAAGTAAAAGCACGATGCAATTAATATACACTTTGCAGGTAAACAAGAGGATACAGGGGTCTGACTTATAAATTGTTAGTGTTGAAACCTGGGCTTGTTGAGAATATAGGTTTGATTCCCGGAGGGAAGTCATGAAAACCTAATATTTAGTAGGGGCTCCGTAATCATTGACGATTTGCCTATTAATATAATAGTCTCCATTCAACACCCGCGTCAGCCGTTTTGAATCTACAGCCGCAGGGATGAACACAGCATTCCTCATAAGTGTAACGCAACTTCTCTTATGGAGTCGTCATTAGAACGGGTACCCACTACGAAAAAACTTTCGTAAAAAATAAGAGAAGAAAAAAGAAAAATCTCACATTGTTATAACACGCTTCCCACTTAGGTGGATTTCTTGCATTGTGGCTCCTTGCCGCTCCTCACTAGGCGTCCATTCGTCCTTCACTGATATACCAAGATAACATCCAAGATATTAAGCAAATTGGAAGGGGACGGGTGGGAGGGCACTGCATCGTCAATGATTACGGGGCCCCTACTAAATATTAGGTTTTCATGACTTCCCTCCGGGAATCAAACCTATAGTTTAATAGTGGCCCCTCCATCATTGACGATTTGCCTGAAATCCCAAGACTGGAGGGGGACATTCGTAACAATATCCTAAACATCAGAACCGTAAGGCATAGTCAAGAATTTATATAACAGAATAAGTCTTTATTGATAGCATACAATACACAAATATAAAAATATTAAAGGATGTGAGCAGTGCGTCACTTCAAAGAAGATCTGCTCCAAAAGTTTACAGTATCTCGTCTTGAGATTCTGTTCGATAGCGATTAGAGAAGACATTCATAGTTTTCTTTCCACTGTCCCAGATTGTTATACTGTTCTCAGTTTATTATCTGGCATAAAACTGTATCTATGTGACCAGTTTTATACTCCACTAAAACTATATAGTTGCAATTACGATAGAAACACTTTTCTTAAAATACAACTTAAAACAAAACAACAAGGTTTCAGAAACCTGTCTTAAAACAATTCAACAAGCTTTTACATAGCTCCTTTTTAAATAATGATAGATTATTTTAAAATCAAAACAAAACATGTGAGCTTTCACCTAGCTTACTTTTGTACACTCCAGTTGTCTTCTCCGGCGGAGGGGTCTGTTTCCGGCGGAGGAGCCCGTCTCCGGCGGAGGGGCTTGGCTATACTGGGATACTCTCATCCACCCCCCACCCCCCCCTTTTTGTTGTCCTCCAAGGGACTTAAATTACTATCACCGTGACTGTAAGCTCCTCAGCCGTAAAAAAAACACTTAACCCTTAATTAGCAGCGAGCAACATAAGTCGAGTTAAATAAAGCTGGACTATGTGGCGGCGCTCGACATAGGTCGAGTGGCAATTTCAGCACGTAATGTGGCTGAGAGAGAGAGACAAGTGGTGGCAGGAGACTAGCGAGCGTATGACTGCTCCAGACCACCGCGGCGAACCTACTGACACAAATCTCAGCTCCCTCCTCCCTCTCTCACTCGCTACATACTCAATTATGTACCGAAACTACCGAATTACCTGCTTTTTGCACTCGCGTTGCACGGTTATTGCAAGAAAACTATCCATCACACAAGGATCGTTATGGTGTCATTCGAAAGCTCTGTTTATGCCCTTTCAGGGATAGGTACTTGTTTTACGTTCTGGGTCTTATTTAGGCATGAAAATGATCACGTAAACAGCCCTATTTTGGCTAAAAACACCCCGCTGTGCGGTACATTTAGATAAACCGCATAGGCCGCTCGTAAGGTGTTAAAGCGCTTGCTAGCGGATCAGTCACGAAAGATAGTACCCGACATACTTTGAAATGAGGGGAAGGTTCCACTGCATGCATTTATATCTTATACAAATGAGGGTAGAGGGGGTAACTCTTTCGTGACATGAACTACTGCTGTAGGTCAGTCCTAAGCGGGTTCTAAGAGGGGGGAGTCCAGATAGTTTTCCTAAGCTCCGGACTATTTCTATATATAGCACCTAAAGATCCGTATGCCCTTCCATGTTCATGTCGGGGCTTCGTGCAATGAATATCAAAGAAAACAGTATCATATACAACATAAGCCTGAGGCACTTAATGTTATTACTTGCACCGGCAACTCGTGGGTGTTTTAATTAATTCGGTAAGATTCTGGCCGGCGGAAGACTTTTTCCGGCGGACGCCAGAACTTGAGAGAACATTTTTTTGTGGGATAGATGTACTAATCTGCTCCTAAATGATAACCAACCCCGAGCTGAATTTGCCTAAGTAATGGTATGACCTCTTATGACTAACAAAAATTTGATCATCAGGGGCATGAGCAGCCTAGGCTATATAAGAGCCAAGGACCAATTGACTCAATTTGAGTGTTGTAGACCTAATCTCTTCATTCTTGTGGTTCCGGTAATACCTCACTTCCGAACTTCAGGTGGGTTAGCTTTTGTCGTACCGGATGCTACACTTAGTGGGATAGAGGTCTCTGCCTGCTGAGACAGAAGTGCAAGGGAAAAAACTATTAACGTCGAGGGCTATCCCTCGCCAGTCAGGGTAGTCTGGAGTGAAAATGGTTAGTATGAGTGCATTGCATATAAGAGTAGACTGGTAGTCCGCTATTAACTAAATGACATTCCGATGACCTTCACTTTCCCGTTATCCTAAGTTTATTTTCCCGGCATGATTGCTTTCTTCCGTGGAACGGAAGGAACGGATGTATCTCCGAACTTTTGTGTACTACTTCAACCGTTCTTGGTATCCATTTGTACTACCTCATTCGAGTACCACGGAACCACAAGAACACGTGAATGAGACAATTTCTAGCCACGAAAGAGTAGCGTTGTCAATTGTAACTGAAGAACTTACTGTAAAGTCATTATAACCTGTATAATATACCCCATATGGCCCTTAGTGCCTAAGCTACTCATGCCACCGGCGAGAGGAACAAAAATACTATTATGGATTCATGCCACCGGCGGGAGAAACCAAAAATTACTTATTGCTTGGAGGCATAGCACGATTACTTCGTCCCTCAGGACAAATGGGGGGGCTGGCTCGTTTGGTGAGATCGCTGTTGGACCTGGTAGACTGAAACCTACTATCGTAGAAGCCTTTTCGAAAAAATGGGTACTTTTAAAATGTTCCCTAGGTGAGAACTGTACTTAAGATAGTGCAAACTGCCTTTTATTCCAGAGCTTGTGACTGAAAACCTTTTATACCCGAGAGCAGCCGTGATCGTGCCATGTCCCATGCAATAGTTAATCTAAACATTCTACTTCTTTGGATACGATCTTACACTACTCGTGTGATGAAATCCCTAGAATAGTTATCCTCCAATTTTTTCTCTGTACAATTCAACCGGGCGTAATGATACACTTACATAGGCCTGGCGAGATAACCCTGATTGACTCTCGGGTCACTAAGTTACTTACCGTTATTCTAGACAGTGGAGGAGAAAAAATTGAAACGGCTTTGGCCAGCGACCGGCGGATGCAGACCCGAGCCTTTGAGAGTCCAGAGCCAGTGGACTGATTCCCGTAGTATCCTTTACACTGTAAGAGGTACCTACCATGATTTCATCGGCATAGGTGTACTTTTTGCCTAAAAATTCCTTGTTTGTGGGAGAGAAGCCTGCTTGTCCCGCTTACCAGTGCCCAAACGTGGCCTGTTTGTTGTGTAAACTTGTGCCGAAAGATATCCTTTTCCAGCCAGTTTCACGGTGGGCTCCGCAGGAGCATATACGTCAACAGGTATGCCACGTTCGCCGGTACGCAGCCCGGACAAACCGTAGTGACCCTTGGCGCGGCCTGGGTGTTTCAAGATGGTATCAACCTCGGAACCCTGTACCAGAGCACGGCTTAGGGAGAGAGGTCGAAAAAAGGAGGGAAATCTTCCAAGACTTGGGAGAAAAAACGAAAAAACAAACCAACAAGTGGGTATTAAGGTGCGGCAACATCTTGCCTCCGCTTGTCGCTGGCCATCAATGTGTGTAAAGCCTAGGCTAACCCTACTATGATGTCACCTTGCTTATCCGAAGCATCGTATCTACATCTCTTTGAGTCTGTGAATCAATCATCGATGCTGTTAGTATTGGGGAAAAAATAACCCTGTAAAAAACATTATCGGGTAACCCCTTCACCATATTGAGTCTGAGAAGTTGTCTAGCTCGATCTGCCTCAAACAAGGCTGTTCTGATGTCCCTGATCGATCTCGCCGGGTGCGGCAGGAGATATTGTTGAAAAGCTTTAACCATTTCCTCCTGACGCCTCGGTGGGTTGGGCACCGGTTTAGCAATCGCTTGAGCTGTGTCTCTAGTCAGCAGAAAACCAATAAGTTTACGGTGAGCGTTATCACGTACTAGGAACTCTTGTTGGAGTTCAATAGGATCTGGAGTTTGGAAAGGAGATTGGAAATATTTACCTTCTAATTGAGGGGCAATAAGGAACTCAAATATAGCTCGTGGGACACCGCTGGGCCGTAGCTTCAACAAATCAAACTCAATATGGTGTGGTGGGGGGACAGGTAGGGAAACATTGCAAGTTATGTCAATGGTAAACTGTTGGAGCTCCTGATCCCAACTCACCCATGGTCCGTGCCCCACCTCTCCCAGATTTAATTCCCTTCTCTCCTGTTGTGAGGTTGTCGGAGTAAAGGCTAAACTTGGTTCAATCAAACCCAGTGAATGACCACCATTGTTGTCATAAGGCTGAGAGCAAGCGGGGCAATTAGGTACATCTGGGGAAGGAGAGGCAAGTCGCCGTGGTTCATAGAAAAAATATTGATAATTGGTAGGGTTAGGAATTGCTTGAATCTGTACCCCTATGATATTTCCTTGGGCATTTTTGGCCCGGAAGACTTTATGTCTGTTTACTTCAATGGACCATTCCCTAGGTACTGGGACCTCCCCACATATGGATCTGTGCCCGTCTCCTGCCTTAGACGAGGTAACAGGGAGCCAAAGCCTGCCCGGTTCTTTTCGACCCTGCAGCTTGCCCTCCTTTTGCGATTGAGATAGTTGGGAATGAGCAACTGGTTTAGAACCATGAGATACTACATGCTCCGGCGGAGGCTTCAAGGGTTCCGCCGTTGAGTGAACTGCTACGTTAACTTCAGGAATACTAGCACTAGGCTGTGAGCAAGAAACTATCTCCTTCTCCGCCGCGGTAGAAGCATTGACGTAAGCTGCCAAATCGCTAGCTTGCGATAGTCTATCTAAACCGACTACACCCTGTTGGGACCCGATAACCATAACCACCCGTGGTGTGACCGCGGCCATGGCTTGTAAGTCCACCGGATGAAATAGGAAATGGAGGAAATAGATAATAGAGAGAACAAATATAAGATCTTGATTGGAGATTTCAATTTGCCAAGGATCAACTGGGAAAATTGTACTACTCCAGCGGGGCAGTGTAGCCTGGAAAACAAGTTTATAGAGAAAGTGAGAGATTGTTTTTTAATGCAACATATTACAGAGATGACAAGATATAGAGATGGGACGCAGGGGAGTGTACTTGATTTGATTTTTAGCAATGAGGAGGATATAGTAGAACATGTCAATGTGGATAGCCCTATAGGTCGTAGTGACCATGCCTGTAAAAGTTTTAGTTGCAATATTAAAACAGAGAGGGATAATAGAAGCAAAAAAATATATATATGTAGGATAGAGCAGATTATGAGATGCTGAGAAGGTGTTTGGACATTGACTGGAGGGAATACTTGAACGGTGAAGACGCTGAAGGAATGTGGAGGCAGATTAGAGTCAAACTGGGGAATGCTATATCCAAATGTGTACCAGTAAGGGAATATAAGGATAAAACAAAATTGAGGAAAAGAACGAACCCAGAATTACCGATGAAAAGAAAGCTTTGGACACTGATAAGAAGAAAGAAACGAGTGTGGGATAGACTAAAAGTGTTAAAAAAGAACAGGGGGTCTAGTATAGAAGCTAAATAAGTGGATTTGGAATGTAGACAAATAAACAATAAAATAAGGTGGGAGACAAGGAGTGGGGTGAAGGAGAGGGAGAGAGAGATTGCAAAAAACGTGAAGGATAATCCAAAAATATTCCTGAAGTACATTCAGGAAAAGTTAACAAGAAGAGTACTGTAGGTATCCCAGAACTGATAGGAGAATTGGATGGTAGGAATAGAGCAGAAACTGATAAGGAGAAAGCAGAGGTGCTGGGGAAATACTTTGGGGAGGTACTAACAGTGGAGTCGGATGATGCAGTGCCTACTATTCCCATCAAACAGGCACCGGCACTAGAACTAATAGTTTTCGCATGCTAGAATGAGAAGGGCTATAGAAAAAATGAACAGAAGTAAGTCCCCGGGGCCGGATGGGATACATCCAAGAATCATAAAGGAAGGAGGTGAGATGTTAGTAGTGCCATTAAATATGTTATTTGAGGTATCTTTTAATACAGGACAAATCCCAATGGACTGGAAAGAGGCGAACATAACAGCTATTTTTAAGAAGGGAAAGAGAAATGACCCAGGAAATTATAGACCACTCAGTTTGACAAGTGTTGTGTGTAAACTAATGGAAACGGTAATTAGAGAAGGAATAATGGAGCACAAACCAACTTTTCAGTGGGAGACAGTTCGGATTCTTGCCGGGGAGGTCGACAGTACTACAGCTAATTAAGGTGGTAGATGATTGGATGCAAATTCTGGAGGATGGTGATGTTATAGACGTGGTATATTGCGATTTTATGAAGGCCTTCGATAAGGTCCCACATAAAAGGTTAATAGAGAAAGTTAGAAGCTATACTATAGGGGAGAAATGTGTGAAATGGATAGAAGCTTTCCTGAAAGATCGGAGACAGAGGGTACTTGTGAATGGAATAGGCTCGGGGTGGAGGGAAATTACAAGTGGGGTACCTCAGGGATCTGTGTTGGGACCACTACTGTTCGTTATATTTATCAACGACTTACCTGAAGTTATAACTAATGGAAGTGAGATGTACCTGTATGCGGATGACACTAAGCTGTATAGAAGAGTGAGGAATAAGGAACATGTGGGTCTGCTTCAAGGAGATGTGGAGGGCATGAGGGATGGTCTGATCATTGGTTAATGCCTTTTCATCCAAAAAAATGCAAGTACATGCGGATTGGGACAAGCAAGATAGACAAGGTAGGATACAGTATGTATGAAGCGATGGAGGAAGTTAAAGCAGAAAAGGGTATAGGGTTAGTGATAGACAATAAGTTAAATTTCTCAGAACATTCATTTGAAAAGATAAACAAAGCCAATAGAATTGTAGGGCTGATAAGGAGGACATTTGTGTCACTTCACGAAGAAATATTCTGGAATCTCTATACAGCGCTGGTTAGGCCGCACCTGGAATATGCGAACCAGGTGTGGGCTCCATATATGGTAAAGGATATAGATGCAGTGGAGAAAGTGCAGATGAGAGCTAGCAAGCTAGTACCAACGTTGAAGAACGCGGGCTATGAGCAGAGGTTGAGGACACTGGGGCTTCTGACACTGGCATATAGGAGAAAGAGAGGGGATATGATAGAGACTTTTAAGATAGTGTCAGGAATGTATGATGAGGATGTGTGTGAAGGTATCTTCTTGATGCGGGAGGGAACAAGAACGAGAGGACACTCTAAGAAAATTTACAAAGAAAGAAATAGGCTTGAAAAGGCAAATAACTCATTTTGGGATAGAGTGGTAAATGAGTGGAATGCACTGCCCCAGTATGTAGTCAATTCCGAATCAATAAGGAAGTTTGAAAGTAATCTTGATAAAGCATAGGGAAGACAAGATTTGAAGTTTGATTATTAAGAAAAATACAGAATAGTAAAAAATTTGCGTCTGATTCCGCCACCGCCAACACCGTCAACGACCGCAGCAGTGCAAGTACTGGCATTGAGCTGGATACACAGGCCTAGTTGCCTTTTTCCAGAGAATCTACTGTAAGATACTGTAAGGATGATTACTAGTGGTGGAGAGTGGCAATTTAGTTATGGTCGATCTTACATTCTGATCTTATCTGGGTCTGTGATAACATTTATTTTGGCTGATGACAGGGGACGAATTGGAACATGTTCTGGCATTATTAATTTAGTGGAGGAGACCGAATGGAGAAACAAAACCTCGTCGTCTGTAGAGGTGGCAGGCACAGATCCCGGCGGGGGGGGTTACCGTCACCTCAGGAGTATCCCTAGGGTGTTTGGAAATAGCACATAGTTGCAGAACCTTTTGTAACAATTCATCTAACTGTTTTGCCGTGACACATTGGGACCTTGGCCTTTTTGAGATATTTAGACTTTACCTTATCCTCAGATGGTCGGTCCTCTACCTGTACCATTGGACATGGTTCCTCAAACACTTTACCTTCGTTATGCAGAGTAATTTGTTGGGGAACTTTCACCAGTGACCTCTTAACGTGCGTCACCGACGCCTGACTAACCAGTTGAGAGGGTTGTGTAACCCTATCCCTTGGGACATTGCTCAACTGATCTTCTATCATGGTATGACCTATAGTGACAGACTCTGACCTAGTGTTAGGTACTGTTACTCCTGTGTCTCTGGCCTCTGGCCTAGTGGACAATCGTGGGACGTCTATCGCCGGCGTGTCTAAAGCCGCCGCTATATTATGCCTTTGTTCCATGTTAGGCGCCGGAGACAAATTCAACCCTATTTTGCCGTCCGGTAACTTAGTCTGAGATAGCACTAGTTATAATAATAATAATAATAATAGTTCTTAAAGCTAGCGCATGCTAAGCTAGCTAAGGATAGCTCAATAAGGCCGATTAGGCGTATTTCCATTGGGGTCCTGTACTACTACCCCATCCCTTTGCTCATGAGGGATAGTAACGACTCAGTGCTTGTGAAAAATCTTTAATGCGCCGAGCGTGGGCGCGAACCCGGGCCTTCTGGGTGGAAGTCCGAGACGCTAGTCACTACACCAAGCGAGCCGCTTTAACACCTTACGAGCGGCCTATGCGGTTTATTTATATGTACCGCACAGCGGGGTGTTTTTAGCCAAAATAGGGCTGTTTACGTGATCATTTTCATGCCTAAATAAGACCCAGAACGTAAAACAAGTACCTATCCCTGAAAGGGCATAAACAGAGCTTTCGAATGACACCATAACGATCCTTTTATGATGGCTAGTTTTCTTGCAATAACCGTGCAACGCGAGTGCAAAAAGCATGTAATTCGGTACTTTCCCCATATAATTCAGTATGTAGCGAGTGAGAGAGGGAGGAGGGAGCTGAGATTCGTGTCAGTAGGTTCGCCGCGGTGGTCTGGAGCAGTCATACGCTCGCTAGTCTCCTGCCACCACTTGTCTCTCTCTCTCAGCAACATTACGTGCTGAAATTGCCACTCGACCTATGTCGAGCGCCGCCACATAGTCCAGCTTTATTTAACTCGACTTATGTGGTGAGCCGCTAATTAAGGGTTAAACCTTGTAGTCTTACTCTAACACTTGGCCTAACCCTCATAGCCGGCAGATATTGCTTTGCATCCGTCCCGACGAGACCGGGGGAAACCCCCGGCGTCCCCGAGGCGGATGTCGAGGTGACCGGTTGTGAAGCAGACTTACACACATGGGCGAGGGGGCTATCCTGTACTTCCGCTGCAATCTGGTGCTGCGGTGGGCTGGACAACTTGCGCTTCTTGGATGGCAAGTAATCTAAACTAGACCACCTCTGACGAAGTTGCTGGGGTGATTCCGGTTGAGTTGAAGGTACAAACTCCGGCGACTCTGAGCGAGTTCTCTTGGTTTGGGGAGGGGAGCAACCTTCGGATGCCTCGGATGACTGGGGGGGAAGCAAAATTTGAATTTGGTACCAAAGGAACCTGTGCCTGATGGACTGAGGGATCTTTGAAAGAATACAGGCGAATGATTCTAAGTAACACTGCATTGTCACAGAACAATTCTACATCCACCACCCTTGAAGCGTAAGAAGCAAACTTATTCTTAATTTCAAAAAGGGTTAACAAGCATGACATATCTTGACTAGCTAGCCATTCATCGAATAGATCCGAGCAAACCGGACATTGACGAGCTGTCCATGAAAAAGTAGTCTTGTCCAAACATTTAATACAGCGTATGCACAGCCTGTGCGCTGCTACTGGGATTGAAAGACAGGTTGGAGTAGAACAAATCGAGAATAGAGGCATGGTTACTGACTTCCTTCCCCGCCGGGAACAGTTCCTCCATATCCGTGCTGCTCGAGATGTGAGGAGATCTGGAAATAAAAAAAATCCAGGAATCAATGCTCATAAGGATAACCTGAGAGGTGTTTACCCTTTGGCGCATGATGACTCGTTCAGAGTCATTAGGTATTTTTTCCCTAGGCGCACGATGACTCGTTAAGAGTCATTAAACTTAAAAATATTCGCCAAAAATTAAGTTTTCGTCTGACGCGCGTTATATTTAGCATATATATTAAGTATTAAGTCTAGTTCAATGGGTACAATTGGCAACCCCCTCAGTTTAACGGTTTACTCACGGCTGGCTGGGAAGGGAGCAGAGTACGGCTCAGTCTGTTTTTCGATACTTTCACGTTTATTCGTGTATCTCAGTAACTATTTGGTTTATAGTAATTCTGAAGTTACCAGTGGAATCCTCATTAAATTCCGCTTCCATATATGTATGCAAATCAAAAATGTTGTGGGCCAAATTTTGAGCTAGCGCGAGTTGGAGATAAGATATTTAATTTTTGTTTTACAATTCTTATTTCGGAGTGCCCCAATGTGGTTGTTTTGTATTTATTCTATGTTTTTATTTGCTTATCTTCAAGTTCAATCAATAACGAAGCCGATGGTACCTCATTAATCCAAATACAAGGATTTTTTGGTGGATAAAAACGTCACAGAAACAAATTATCGCCGGGCACAAAACTGGCTCTGAGTGAGCTGAGATATACTTAGGGAGTGGAAAAACTTTAATTGGAAACTATAGGTGCGCCAAAGGGTTAATAACATCTTACCTACTCTCCGGCGTCGAAAAAGCAGTGGATCACTGCCCAACTATTTTTCCGCCTCCTGAGAGTTTTTGTGAACAACCCCACGCCCTTTTCAATCGGGGGGAAGTCACGCGAGACTGCTTACCTGTGACATGGGTCACTGGCCCTAAACAGAACTCCTAGCAAGCGTCGTCGTGCAGCTGTTCGCTAGCTAGACACCGCTAAACCTGCTACCCAACTGTGCCGCTGGGCTGGCGGGGTAAACTGGCAATTCACAGGGCGAGTCGTTAGACATCGGTCCGAGACCGTTCTCCCTCCGCCGGGCCATGCACGTTTGTCGGCAAGGAGGGTAGTGGCACACTACCAACAAAGAAGGGGTAGTATGCCCAAGCACACCAGCACGGCGGCAGCCGGGCTCAGTACGAAGACAGAGGACCGGCGGGCCAAGGAACTAGGGAAAACCGTCTAAAGCACAAGACCACCATTCCCGTACCAAAAAAACCCACACAATAAGGTCGTCTCCTAGAGTTCCCGGCAAGAGATCGACACCCGAACCAGGGAACACAGGAAAAGGGGGGGGGGGGACATAATATAAATATCATAGCATTATAAACACCCCTAAACCTTAAGGAGACCCTACTGAGGCTGGCCATGAGGCATAAGGAACCCAAAATGTAGGAAGGAACTTACTCCTAAACACATTACAACCACAGCACGAGGAGAAAAGGCCCGCGAGAGGGGCCTAAGTGCAGTCTCGAACACCAGAAGGTTCCACACCACGTGTGACAATCCTTGTACTGGAGCGTCTGCTAAGATGAAAAACACACGGCCCCTAGTCCAACACGCTGGACTGAAGACCATACTGCCATGAAAAATAGCCTCCTAGCTAAAGATAATCACAAAACTAAGGCGCGCAGGAACCAAGACACAACACATGTGGCGATTGTCCTGGAGAACACGTAAGCGCCTGTACAATACCCTAATTTTAACACTTCCTGTGGGAAATCAGTAGGGTAGCCTGTGCTAGCTAATCTAAACCTTGTTCAATACAACTCAGATATATACAAATGAGTAAGGACTCCCGAGAATAGTGCGAACGACGAATCTGGCGGAGCGCAGGCGACACACGTCTGACTCGGTTGCCCGCGGGGAAGAGAAGGACGAATGGGCACCTACTGAGGAGCGGCAAGGAGCCACAACGCAAGAAATCCACCGAAGTGGGAAGCGTGTTATAACAATGTTTAAGTGAGATTTTTCTTTTTTCTTCTCTTATTTTTTACGAAAGTTTTTTCGTAGTGGGTACCCGTTCTAATGACGACTCCATAAGAGAAGTTGCGTTACACTTATGAGGAATGCTATGTTCATCCCCGCGACGGTAGTTTCAAAACGGCTGATGTGGGTGTTGAATGGAGACTATTTTATTAATAGGCAAATCGTCAATGATGGAGGGGCCACTATTAACACCTTACGAGCGGCCTATGCGGTTTATTTATATGTACCGCCCAGCGGGGTGTTTTTAGCCAAAATAGGGCTGTTTACGTGATCATTTTCATGCCTAAATAAGACCCAGAACGTAAAACAAGTACCTATCCCTGAAAGGGCATAAACAGAGCTTTCGAATGACACCATAACGATCCTTTTATGATGGCTAGTTTTCTTGCAATAACCGTGCAACGCTAGTGCAAAAAGCATGTAATTAGCCACTTTCCCGATACAATTCCTTATATAGCGAGTGAGAGAGGGAGGAGGGAGCTGGGATTCGTGTCAGTATGTTCGCCGCGGTGGTCTGGAGCAGTCATACGCTCGCTACTCTCCTGCCACCACTTGTCTCTCTCTCTCAGCAACATTACGTGCTGAAATTGCCACTCGACCTATGTCGAGCGCCGCCACATAGTCCAGCTTTATTAAATACGACTTATGTGGTGAGCCGCTAATAAAGGGTTAAATAGGCATCGGGGATGGCCTTAAATTTTCGCCGGCTAGGGTCAGATCAGAAGAGCTGAGCAGCGTGAATCCTTCACAACGAGAGCTGAACTAAATGAGAGAGAGAGAGACTGTTCAATTTCCAGTATTTAAAAATGTACTTTATTTTCATTTTTGCATTGTATATGTTTATGTTCTTCTCTCTCTCTCTCTCTCTCTCTCTCTCTCTCTCTCTCTCTCTCTCTCTCTCTCTCTCTCTCTCTCTCTCTCTTATGCAACTATTATTCTTACTATATATCCCATTGTTCTGATGGCGGCCATATAAGTGATGGAGAGAGCCATCAGAGCGGGAGAGAGTGCTGGTGATGGTTGGATTGTTTATTGTGGATATGACGTTTGGTGTCGTGGTAAAATAACTGAAGTTTGCGCAAGTCGGCAAACATCACCAGACTCTCGATAATTTATTACACAACAACAATGTTGGTGGCTTTACAGCGCTCTATAAGGCTTGTGATGGACGTCCAATAAACACCATGGGAACTCCAACATGTACGGGAATAACCGTCACTGTATCACGAGAACACATCCCTCGTTTCCAAGTCATATATATGACATCGTTAGAACTGTTATCTTAGTATTTCAAACTTAACATCTTGTCCTGCTGTGTGACCATTTTCAAAGCAAACCGCACGCAAATATGGGTGAATTGATATAGTTTAATCCT
This sequence comes from Paralithodes platypus, assembly GCA_032716605.1. Classification (NCBI taxonomy): domain Eukaryota; kingdom Metazoa; phylum Arthropoda; class Malacostraca; order Decapoda; family Lithodidae; genus Paralithodes; species Paralithodes platypus. The sequence continues at coordinate 11,348,952 of CM064515.1, read as the reverse complement.
CCTCCTGGCTATCATAAATTACAATAGTGTTGTGCAGTATATCTCGCAATAACACGTGGGTTACCACCGTTGAGAAGCTCTTAAACACCGTACCTGAGTTGGCAGACGGCAGACGCGTTGTTTATCATCATTATTTTGGCTAGAATAGATTATATATGACTCCTATACCGAGCTTGGTCGACCATAGGCCAAATTATGCTTTGTATGTACGTACGTACTATGAATTATGGGTTTACCTATGTATATATATATTGTCAAACCCATTAGGTATTTTAAAAACTTCAATGAGCTGACCTCGTAGAGTGCATGTCTCCAACGAAAGAATATCAAGAGATCTCAATCGGTCCTCATAGCTCAGTCTTCTAAGTGATAGAATAAGCTTTGTAGCCCTAGCTTTTACTCTCTAAAATCGCTCTACATCTTTCCTGAGTGCTGGAGACCAGAATTGAGCAGCATACACCAGGAGAGGCCGTATTTGAGCATTGTAAAGTGTGAGGACAATGTCCATATATCTATATTTAAATTGCCCCTATAGCCCAATAACTTCTGAGAGAGAGAGAGAGAGAGAGAGAGAGAGAGAGAGAGAGAGAGAGAGAGAGAGAGAGAGAGATTCATTCTGTGTATCATTAGATCATATTATTTAGAATAGGAAAAAAAACGTGTTCGTCAGAGGCTTATATTGAGATTTTACATTCTTCTTTCACAGATATCCTTATGAAATTTCATAACATTATCTAATGCTTAGGTTGGCTGCAAGCTTCCACAGGCTGTCTGGGTCAGTGTTTCATCAACTTTTGAGGTGGGAGTTTGTTATATCTTGCCTCTGAAGCCATTTTGGCCACATTGCTTGGTATTGGGGGGTACATTTATGGTAGTACCCTATGGTACGGTAGGGGTTAACCCTTAAAAAGCGGCTCACCACATAAGTCGTTTTTAATAAAGCTGGACTATGTGGCGGCGCTCGACATAGGTCGAGTGGCAATTTCAGCACGTAATGTTGCTGAGAGAGAGAGACAAGTGGTGGCAGGAGACTAGCGAGCGTATGACTGCTCCAGACCACCGCGGCGAACCTACTGACACGAATCTCAGCTCCCTCCTCCCTCTCTCACTCGCTACATACTGAATTATATGGGGAAAGTACCGAATTACATGCTTTTTGCACTCGCGTTGCACGGTTATTGCAAGAAAACTATCCATCATACAAGGCTGGGCGGTACATATAAATAAACCGCATAGGCCGCTAAAGAAGGGTTAATGGAAGAAAGGCACCACTTCATTCAAAAATGTAAAATGAAGTCCAAAGCTTTGATCACGTTCTTTCATCGACCTTATCGCTACATCATTCTCTTTTATCTTCTGCCCTCGCAACTCTTCTATACCCTTTTCAACCTCTCCACTCTCTATGACGCCATCCAAGTCACATATGGACAATTTGATGCAGTAATCAAACTCTGTTATCATTGTCAAGTAGATGTTGACGCAACATTATCATGGCATGTGATATATAACTGATTGCGTTGTCAGGCTGACACATATTTCACCAAAATCATGCCCAACCTTATAATATTTGTAATAAAACATATACATTTTTGTATGTATATATGTATATATGTATATACTCGGGCACATACACCATAGCTGGGGTTGCCGACCCCGGCACAGAGCCCAAACAGAAACAACATTTAAAGTTCCAGTTCTTAGGGTCCGGGACCATTTTTGCGTTACCTCGCCCCTTACTCAGTCTTGACTAGTGGGTGAATTTTACAAGGGGAGGAGGATTCCTAGCCCCCTCTTTAGTAGTTATATAGTCGATTTGATACTCGGATTAACACACAGGACCCCAGGGATGCACGTGATGCGTTGGCAATGTATGTAACGCTAAACACCAGAGCCGCAGCACCTGCGTCAGCAATTTCGACATTATATACTCATGTCTTATGGTAGATAGAGGCTTGAGGATGGTATGGGATATACCTTATGAAGTTGCCAAACAGTGGCGGTACTCTGCAACCCCCTAGTCCAGCCACGCGGGTGGGTACGGGCGGATGTGGAAAGCCAGTTTACCCACTTATCTCACCGCCTTTTTCGAGCTTGTTTATTCTTGTTCTATGGTAGCTAGAGGGTTCAAATTTGTATGGGATATACCTTTTGATGTTGCCCAACAGTGGCAATATTTGGCAACACCCAAGTCCCGCCACGGTAGGGAGTGGGGAGGGGAGGAGGGAGGAGTGGAGGACTGGGCCGCCAGTTTTCCTGTTTCGTTCACGAGTGTCCGACCTACTTCGTCGCCTCGTGATGTTGAAACAAAGGGAATAGAGTGTGTATTGCTCCCCTACTGCTCCCCATGACATAGTTGACTCCCCACCAAGTGGGGAAGAGGAGGAGGAGGATGATCCCGACCCCACGGCATTCCTCAAAACTCCGCCAGATCATCCTAGGGGTCAGAAGAGACAAGAGACTGTTTCATGTTGCTACGTACACAACAAAAGAGGCGTACGTGGTCCTCCCCCAGTACCCCCACGCCTGCCTTCACCACCACCTCCCCTGTCTCCCTACTAAAAATACAATGTTAAACCCCATATTTCTAAGTCAAAAGTGCCTAAAACAATGTGTAAAACTCAAATTCTAACTGTATAACATACAATAAAGAATAAAATCAATAAACAGTGTGTGAGAAAGGCATTATATAAGTGAAAGTGAATGTATGGGGAATCGGCTGTCGGTTAGCTGCCCTTGTGTATGTGCGTGCGTCATAGACCAAGATGGCCGCCAGTCGCCATGGTAACCAGGACGCGCACAGGGCTTGCAACTCGTCAGTACTTATTAAACTTGAATTTATGCATTTATCACACTGTAACTTCACTTACAATGACATAATGTGATAAATGTTGCTAATATAAGAACTATGAAGGCACACATGATGCTCAGGTGGTGTAAATAACCGTCACTCGAAAACTGGACGCATCGTACATCTGCCATGCTACCGAGCTCAGCTGTGGTGTGCCGGGGCGAGAGGTTTGAAGACCGCCCGGAACCAGCTGATGGCTGAGCCCCCCCCCCCCCGCCCCTTAAGACCCCCAAATGACCGAGGTGAATGTTTTTTTGTTTTCATTTCTCACCTACTTAAGCTATATATAACAAAACAAAAAAATCAGATGGTCCAACAGCGTGTTTTTATTATTGATTAGCTGGTGCTCAGTGGGTTAATGTTCTCACACACCAAATGCATACTTTTCTAAATATATCCAGATGCTGGGTTCATAACCAATCCCTTTCATGCAATTCAGTTAAATATTACAAGAAACATTAAAAACCATTAAGTGTTTTCTTTGACAAACTATATTGATGTGCCCAAGGAATAGTGTAATGCCAAATATTCTCCATATTCTCCATCACCACCATCCCAGCGACCAAGCAAGAAAGACTTAAACGAAACCAACGCAGCACCAGCTGCCACCAAAACAGGATGCCTTCTACCACCACTTAGATAACAGCAGAACCAGAACAGGCCCTTCTAGCCCCAACATTATCAACTAGGGCAACACCGGCTTAGTGAACACTACAGCAAGCAACCAAGCAAACACATCAAAACATCAGCTATTTTGATTGATTGCTGCCAAGTGTGAGACTGGCACAAGCTTGGGATGGTTCCCCAGCCAAGTGTGAGACTGGCAGCCCTTCGGGGCTCCTTGCTCACCAGCCATGTGTCAGACCGGCACCTGTGAGGCAATTTGCTCACCAGCCATGTGTGAGACCGGCACCTGTTAGGCAATTTGCTGTGTGAGACCGGCACCTGTTAGGCAATTTGCTCACCAGCCATGTGTGAGACCGGCACCTGTTAGGCAATTTGCTCACCAGCCATGTGTGAGACCGGCACCTGTTAGGCAATTTGCTCACCAGCCATGTGTGAGACCGGCACCTGTGAGGCAATTTGCTCACCAGCCATGTGTGAGCCAGGCAGCTGTGAGGCAATTTGCTCACCAGCCATGTGTGAGACCGACACCTGTGACAATTTGCTCACCAGCCATGTGTGAGACCGACACCTGTGACAATTTGCTCACCAGCCATGTGTGAGACCGACACCTGTGACAATTTGCTCAACAGCCATGTGTGAGACCGACACCTGTGACAATTTCCTCACCAGCCATGTGTGAGACCGACACCTGTGACAAATTGCTCAACAGCCATGTGTGAGACCGACACCTGTGACAATTTGCTGACCAGCCATGTGTGAGACCGACACCTGTGACAAATTGCTCACCAGCCATGTGTGAGACCGACACCTGTGACAAATTGCTCACCAGCCATGTGTGAGACCGACACCTGTGAAAATTTGCTCACCAGCCATGTGTGAGACCGACACCTGTGACAATTTGCTCAACAGCCATGTGTGAGACCGACACCTGTGACAATTTGCTCAACAGCCATGTGTGAGACCGACACCTGTGACAATTTGCTCACCAGCCATGTGTGAGACCGACACATGTGACAAATTGCTCAACAGCCATGTGTGAGACCGACACCTGTGACAATTTGCTGACCAGCCATGTGTGAGACCGACACCTGTGACAAATTGCTCACCAGCCATGTGTGAGACCGACACCTGTGACAATTTGCTCACCAGCCATGTGTGAGACCGACACCTGTGACAATTTCCTCACCAGCCATGTGTGAGACTGACACCTGTGACAATTTGCTCACCAGCCATGTGTGAGACTGACACCTGTTAGGCAATTTGTTCACCAGCCATGTGTGAGACCGACACCTGTGACAATTTGCTCACCAGCCATGTGTGAGACTGACACCTGTGACAATTTGCTCACCAGCCATGTGTGAGACCGACACCTGTTAGGCAATTTGTTGACCAGCCTTGTGTGAGACCGACACCTGTGAGGCAATTTGTTCACCAGCCATGTCTGAGACCGATACCTGTTAGGCAATTTGTTCACCAGCCATGTCTGAGACCGACACCTGTGAGACAATTTGTTCACCAGCCATGTCTGAGACCGACACCTGTGAGACAATTTATTCACCAGCCATGTCTGAGACCGATACCTGTTAGACAATTTGCTCACCAGTCATGTGTCAGAACGGCACCACCTCAGAAGAGATTCACCTCTAAAAAATTCAAGGCTGTTCTGTAAAATTGGCTAAAAAGGGCAGCTGTACCGAAAAGAGAATCACCTATACCAAAATTCAAGGCTTTGGTGTGAGATCGGTCATTAAAACCCCTGATGATATAGCAAAAGAAAGAAAAAGAGGATTACAGTTCTCATGTGTTTTGTATTTACCGCAATCGATATTCGAGAAACTAAATTATGCATTTTAATAAATGGAGTTACAGCGATGAACCACACATTTTCTCAAATATTATATTTCATTCCCATAAATCCCTCAATAACACTGTCCGTCTACCCTCAATTTAAAGTATGTTTTCCCTTTCTGTATTTCTAGTTCAGTTTATATCCTTTCACCTTTTACTTTTCCATGTTTACCTCGTTTGCTCCTTCACCGTCTGTTCCCAAACCTTCTCTCTCATTTAAACTTTCGGTCTTAGACTACATTTAAAATTCCGAAAGTTATATATTAAAAGTCTTATAACTTTGTTTCACAAAATTATGATGAGATTATCGCTGCTATTATAAGCTGTTCTGGATAATGAGTTTCTCTAAGAAGAATGTTGCTGGTTATAATACTGAAGGTAAAAGACTTACGAACATGTGAATAATGGTTATGATAATTGCTTTGATAATGATGGTATGCTTGAGAGGTGGTGGCTGATATATGGCTGTAACACTGTATAATAATTATGAATCAGTCATTTGCATTTCTTAACCCCTTTAACACCTTACGAGCGGCCTATGCGGTTTATTTATGTGTACCGCACAGCGGGGTGTTTTTAGCCAAAATAGGGCTGTTTACGTGATCATTTTCATGCCTAAATAAGACCCAGAACGTAAAACAAGTACCTATCCCTGAAAGGGCATAACAGAGCTTTCGAATGACACCAAACGATCCTTGTGATGAAGTTTTCTTGCAATAACCGTGCAACGCGAGTGCAAAAAGCAGGTAATTCGGTACTTTCAGTACATGAGAGAGGGAGGAGGGAGCTGAGATTTGTGTCAGTGGGTTCGCCGCGGTGGTCTGGAGCAGTCATACGCTCGCTAGTCTCCTGCCACCACTTGTCTCTCTCTCTCAGCCACATTACGTGCTGAAATTGCCACTCGAGTTATGTCGAGCGCCGCCACATAGTCCAGCTTTATTTAACTCGACTTATGTTGCTCGCCGCTAAATAAGGGTTAAAATGGTTTAACCCTTCCTCCCCGGGCTGTCTTACCCAATGACGGTCGCCCCTACCCGGGCGAAATGGCTGAAAAACGTCTAGGCCTAGGCTACCGTATTTATGTTTATTTTGCTAGAACTTTCCACTCATATATCTGCGGTTCAATCTGTATTTTGGCATTGAGTAGAGCTCTGTAAGTCAACTGGTTCAGTTGTGATGACGATTTCAGTGGAGCCAATATTGCAGAGATGTTGCCAATATGGGGACTTTTTAGACACTAATTTCGTCATGACGTCAGAACAATAACATTGAGGAGTCTTCTCCTCCTTGTTTTCGGAGGTGCGGTGACGAACGCTTGGGTTTGTTGACATACGTCGTACGCACGGCGTTCAGACCAAGCTTAATTAGGCTATTAAGCTCATGCCTTAGATAAGGCATACCGGGTAGCGGCCCTTTCCGGGTAGATACTGTTTTACGTTCTGGGTCTAATGTTAGTGATGAAAAATTTGCACGTACAATGGAAAACCGTGTTAATGCTAACAGAAAACTGACTACAACTAAATAATAAACAACTTCTTTATTCTGAGCATTTCCAAAGTCGGATAATTTTATTTAATATATAAAACAAATATTGATCATATATTGGTCATATGAGTCTGCCATTTGTTGGTGGAATTCGTAACAATTGAGTTAAAAGAAAAATCTTGTATTTAAGAAACGAGTATACTACATTGGATCATCTTCCACATAAACTCCATAAGATTGCCCTCTGGACACTTCATTTAAAAGGAGGTCAGCATCAAACTCCACAGGGTGACTCAAGGTTCAGTCGGTTGCTGGGAATATAATTATAATATATTACGGGTGCGCATAGCTCCGTGTGAAATTATAAAATTACCATAGAGATATAGTATAGAGTGTTTGTCAACGTATTTTATGTGAAAACAAATTATTTTGGGAGCTAGTCTGAAGAATGCGAGGGGCATGAAGTGAAGGGAAGGGACAGTGCAGCATTGGTGTGGAGGAGAACAGAATGCGTGAATAACGCATTCTGTTCTCCTCCACATAAACACGAATATGTTTAGACAAAAAGCGCAGAGAAGGGAAGAAAAACATAAGGTAGAGAGATGAGGAAGAAGAGAAGGGAACGTAAGTGGAAGAGCTAATGAACAGAAAAAGGTAGAGCTACGCAAATCTTCCTCTAGTTGAAGACTTAAAATTAATTAAAATGTGATTGTTAAGCATCAGCTTAGACTTCAACAATTAGACTAAATTGTTGCAGTGAATGTATCAGAACAAACAGGAGAGGGTTCAAGTCTACTATTCATTTGAACCATAGAGTTATAGAATAGAGTGTTTGTCCTATATCCCAAAGCATATACGAACCAACTTACATTGAGTATAACTCTATTTCATCCCATTATAAAATGATTAATATCAAATATCACATAAGAAGGAACATAAATTTCAGTAGATAATCTTTTACAGTTACTGTATAATTATATATAAAGGTCACACACAAGTAAAGTAATCCATTGTGAGGAGCAATGCATAGGTAATCAGCAGGTGGGTATGGAATAGTATCATGGCGGCTGTTGGTACAGATATGTCGGCTTAATGTTACCTTTACTCTTTAACTCCATTGTTTTAAGTCATACATAAATATTCGTGGAACCTTAATATATTCATTAAGCAATTTGGTGCACGACATTGTGTAGCGATTATACTCATAGTTTGTGAATTAATTATTTAAAAGAAAGAAGTTCGTATAATTTGAAACTAGCATGATATCTCCATAAGATAATCTCATTGGTTGGGATATCTAAAAACAAAAACAGGTTTATGATCCTATAAAACTTAATATACCCTGACCAGCATCAGTTCACGTCTCTCTCTCTCTCTCTCTCTCTCTCTCTCTTTCTCTTTCTCCTTTTAAGGCTTATGAACCACTCCTGTTGTTGTTGTTGTTGATCCCCTAGGTCCCGATCAAGGCCAAGGCCATAACCGAGCGCCTCCACAAAACCCTCCCAGCTTTTCCACTAAAGAATGCCCAGGTGACTAAAGCCTCTCCCAGGCGAGGGGCTGAGAAGAGTGCGGAAATGCCCGGGAAACCGAAGCCCCTCCCAAGGCCCTGTGCCCCTTACCGGTTAAAATGAGAAAGTTGAGGGGTGTGGGAAAAATATGAGATCTAGCATTCTCCACATTGAAGTTGTTCATTCCTAACTGAATAATTATAAGTTATGTATAAATATGTTAGGGGTATTACAAATGGCTGCTCTTTGCTGCGATGCTAGTTTCCGAGTCTCGGTCTTTTAAAAGTTGTGGTGTGAAAGTAGGTTGAGTTGCCCAGTCTTGTTGGCAGGTACCACTGCAAATATATTCATGTATTCACCGATTACCTCTCTGGAGGGGACGGCACTGAAGTCCATTACCTCTCTGGAGGGGACGGCACTGAAGTCCATTACCTCTCTGGAGGGGACGGCACTGAAGTTCATTACCTCTCTGGCGGGGACTGAAGTTCATTACCTCTCTGGCGGGGACGGCACTGAAGTCCAATTCTGGAGGGACGGCACTGAAGTCCATTACCTCTCTGGCGGGGACGGCACTGAAGTCCATTACCTCTCTGGCGGGGACGGCACTGAAGTCCATTACCTCTCTGGAGGGGACGGCACTGAAGTCCATTACCTCTCTGGCGGGGACGGCACTGAAGTCCATTACCTCTCTGGCGGGGACGGCACTGAAGTCCATTACCTCTCTGGCGGGGACGGCACTGAAGTCCATTACCTCTCTGGCGGGGACGGCACTGAAGTCCATTACCTCTCTGGAGGGGACGGCACTGAAGTCCATTACCTCTCTGGAGGGGACGGCACTGAAGTCCATTAGCGTAAGGTTCCTATTTACTGCTATAGTCTACTTTTTAATCCGGCGAGAAATTGGCTTGTTCCCTTCTTGATTACTGAATTATTACAACGTTTGTATAGCCAAATGTTATGTTAATTATGATAATCTGGCAATTAAACGATCTACAGCAATAGTAGTTACATATTTTTCCAGTAGTTAAGGAGAAATTATCTACAAAGGGAGTCATATTTCCGCTAAGTTTAAAAAATCTAATATATGTGAGCTACCAACCCCAATAATCGATGAGGGGGGTTGAAGTAAGCTTCACCGTATGTTACTGGGTCTCTTATAACTCGAGGGAAAGGCGTGCTAAAGAATACAAACATGGGTGTACAAGTCTTAGGTTATTTTGTCTAGTCAAGTTACAGACTGTGAATAGCATGGACTGATATAGATTTACATACATATAGATAGGTACAAATACAACATAGACAGGAAACATACAAAGTTATATACAATAACTAGAGACGGTAGGTATATTTACTACAAATCTCATGAATATAACGTGTGTTTTTAATGCAGAGTACTTTCAAATATACATATGCAGCGGTCTGGTAACTGACTGGTCAATCAGACATGTGACAACATATATTTATATATACAGTATATATATACAGTATATATATATATATATATATATATATATATACATATATAGATACAGTATATAATATATAAATATATATATATATATATATATATATATTGCTACGTATCTTGATCCTCAAGTGGTTAACTTGAGGAATCTAGATAGCACAGAGATATATATTAAGGTATCAGTCAGCTGAAGGCAAAACAAAAGAAAAATGTAATAAAATTATTTCCTGTTGTTGCTTCCTTTCCGTTTGGATCTTAGGACTTAGTATCCTTTATTGACTGATACTCTTTAATTATGAAAAATACTGAAACTAATTAAAGTCATGTAGTATTTATAAAGAATTATTATTTAACCGAAGCTTAGTAGGCTATGGTTATGAACCGAAGAAGTTATATCTAAAGAAGGACTATTAATTCTATAAAAAGTCTTGAAAGATAAATATTAAAGTAAGAATATTTCTGTCTCTTACCCTTTTTGAAATTAATAGATAGTTTTCTTATATGTCCTTTTATTTATATTTAATGTAATTATTCTTGGTTCTTGTCTTACGTTAACAGTATTTTATTATTATTATCATCAGGATTTATATCAAAGTCACATAAAAAGTTAGATATATATTTAATAATTAGTTAAATGTATTTCTTAACCACGTAACATTGAGGTTTGATTATGAGTAAATTAAATTACAGGATCGCTTCATAGATTCGATTCAGGTCTCACTCAAATAATATGAAAAGCAAAAATAATATTTTGAAGCTAAAAGAATTGTCTTCAGCTTAGGAAATCACTAGAAGTAATATTAACACAGCCATGTTAGTCTAAAGCGATATTACTAATATGAGACAATAGCATCACCGTACTAAGCACCGTTAAGCAATGTAAGCTTAACCCGGGAACTGCGGGGAGACTCTTAAGAGTTCCCCCGGCGGACTGCGGGGAGACTCTTATGAGTGAGTCCTCTACCTCCCCTCCTTCCCCACTTTCCTCCTCTCCTTCAGTTATCACCTATTTTCCCTGTTATTCCCTTATTCTGAGGTATATTTTCGTGCTAACATTAGCGAGTTGCAAGCAGGGTGTTATCATCACTGATGGCAAGCGAGTGCAAGAGAGAGAGAGAGTATCGATCGACTGTGTCTCAGTGGCCTTGGGGGAAATTGGCGGGAAAGCAGATTGCCTCACCCATACATTATACAGCTCGCGGGCTATATCTCCGATTTTGACCATCCAAACGCTGTTTTCACTCGTTTTATTGTTGTTTCAGGTTAATACCTTTATCAACCATAATAGGCGCATATGGATAAGTATTAATGCTATTAATGGCACAATGAATATTTTAGTGACGGAAACACCTCAAATACGTCAGCACAGGGGGACGTTTCCAATTACCCCCATGCGCACTTCAGAGGTTAATTAAAAGAAAATGAAAGAACTCGTAAGTATTAATATAAAACAATAGTATTACTTTCATCATAACCCAATTACTTAACGAGTTGCTTTAGTCCACAAGTTAGTCAACTAAAATAGTTAAGTACATAATAATAGCGTTAACGTTAATTCCCAATCAAATAGTTAAGTACATAAATAGTAGCGTTAACGTTAATTCGCAATCAAATAGTTAAGCACATAATAGTAGCGTTAACGTTAATTCGCAATCACATATCTCACTAACCAACATAACGTAAGTGTTTACACCGAACACACTTAACACACACTTATATAATCTGACTGACAGTCACAATCCCATTATAATACTTCACCCCGTCTTCCTCCAGCTGCAAGTTCACCTTCCCCAACTCCAAATGAGACTGATTTGAATGCCCACTACTCGGGTCTTATATACTAAACAATGATGTGTAGGAACGAATCAGGAGGCGAGTGATGGTGCGCGCCCCTATCATAGCTCCTCGAATTGTATAGCTGGTGCGTCGTCCAATGGGGGCTCCTGGCGTCGATCATACGTCATAGCGTCGGGTCATCGAAGTAGTTTGCAGGGTCCCCTATGACGCACGCAGGTGTGAAGGCTTGTTTGCTGGTATGCGGACGAGCTGGTTTCCCACTCGCTGGTTCGCTCGCTAGTCTGCTTCGCTGCTTGGGTAGTTTGACACTCCTTCAACTCTAATTCTAACTCTTAAATTAACATACAGGACTCCGTATGTCAGACCTACCCCCTAGAAAAGAGTTTAAGGAGTATAGTACATAATATTAAACATAATACATAAATAGATTCACCACCAGATTGGCAACAGCAAGATTATATTGAGGATATAATAAGGATATCACCCAAAGTAGGCAACGTCTCCAGGTACCACATCAGAACATAGCCGGAACGTAGCTGGAGCGTTATTCGAACTGCAAGGCATCTCACAGCTGAAGGCTTAAATGCGCACTACTAAAAAATGATATTTACCTCGCTACAAGGGAGAGCTAATTGCCAAAATCCTCTCTTTAAGTTTATCTTACTGCTGTATGAGGCCAACCCGGTAAATGTAATCTTTGATCCGTGGCAGTGGGTAGGTATCGTTCTTTGTGACAGCATTAACTTGCCTATAGTCCATACATAACCTATGGCTCCCGTCTGGCTTTGGCACAAGTATGACCGGACTACTCCACTGGCTTAAGGCCCTTGTGATCAGCTGGTTTGAAAACATGAAGTCAAGCTCGACCTGCAGTATACTCCTGCGTTGTGGTGAGACACGGTAGGGGGATAGTTTAATGGGAGTTGCATCCCCTACATCGATGTCGTGCAAGGCCAAAGAAGTGAGCCCTGGAGTATCACGGAACACACTGGGAGACTGAGATTAAACAGAGATTAGTTGGTTCGCTTGATCAGAGGGAAGATGACATAGTTTAGATGGTAATTCCCCCCAAGCTACTAAATTATACTGAAAGTTGGATAGGCTACATGACAAGTCAAAGTCTGCATGGATACCTTCAGGCTCTGGAACAGTCTGTTGCGGGTCAGTAAGAGAACTGAAGACTTTGTCCGCACCAGGCTGTTCACAGGTCCTGACATTCACTGCCACAGTGGGAGAATCTGGAGGAGAGGAATCAGGGGACCTATGGTAGGGTTTCAACATATTTATATGGAATACTTGCGTGGGCTTTCTCCTGTCTGGGGTAGTTACTAGATAATCGGTAATGCTCACCCTCCGAATGATCTTATATGGGCCCCTGAACTTGGCAGATAAAGGTTGGCCAAAAAGGGGGAGCAAGACCAAAACCTCATCACCGGGCTGAAACTCCCTCTCACGGGCTTTTCTGTCATACCAGTTCTTCATGGAGCTTTTAGCCACTGTCAAGTTTTGAGCGGCAAAATCACATGAGGATCTCAGCCGGGGTTTGAAATCTGAAACATACTTGAGGACGTTTTGGTTCCCCTCCTGGCCAACTAGGCTATCCTGCAATAGTTGCAAAGGACCTCTTACCTGGTGACCGAAAACTAGCTCATTAGGGGAAAAACCCAGGGATTCAGTTGGAACCTCACGAGTAGCAAATAAAAGAAAAGGTACCCCCTTATCCCACTCAACTCCGGTCTCTGTACAATATTTACGCAACATTCCTATTAATGTCTGATGATACCGTTCGAGAACCCCTTGACTCTCTGGGTGGTAGGTGCTAGACTTAACATGCTCGATACCCAACTCCTTCAGGGACTGCTGAAAAATGTTGGAGGTAAAATTAGTTCCTTGATCACTTTGCACCTCATGGGGGAAACCCATTCTGGTGAAGAATTTGAGCAGTTCCTTGATGACAGTTGGAGCAGAGGTAGTCCTTAAGGGTATAGCCTCTGGGTAGCGAGTTGCCATGTCCATGATAGTTAATAAATAAATGTTACCTTGGGAAGTCTTAGGCAATGGGCCTACAATGTCCACTACCACCCGAGTAAAAGGATTCTCGAAAACGGGCAACGGCACCAGAGGATGTACAGGCACCTTCTGATTGGGTTTTCCTGTCATCTGGCAAGTGTGACACACTCTACAAAACTCCACTACATCTGCACGCATTCCTGGCCAGTAAAAGTGGGCTCTGATTCTGTCTAGAGTTTTTCTCACACCTAGGTGTCCTGCCAATGGTATACAGTGTGCCATTTCCATGATATCTCTACGACAAGGTTTGGGGACTACTACTTGATGGACGTCCCAAGCCCCGTCATCGATTGGTCTGTGTGGCTGTCTCCATCTACGCCACAATACTCCTCCTTTGAGGTAGAAACATTCACCACCCTCCTTCACACATTCCTCTTCACTCACGGACCTGGCAGCTAACTCCTTGCATTCACTATCATCTCTCTGTAGCTCTACCAGGCCACTAGGACAATTTGGAGGGGTTTCATGGTCATCGTTAGGGTCAAGATGAGCCATAAAGGTGTCAGATAAATCCACCTCAGTCACATCATCAGGCATAGTTGGAGCGTCATTCACACTCTCATCATCCCTTTCATCAACTCTTACATTCTGTACATTTCTGTCTGAGGGAACTGCTACTTGAGACATTGAACGTGTGACAGCACACACAGGGAAAACTGTTGGCATCTCCTTTTCGAGCTCACCGGTTAGTGGCTCGTTAACAGGGGAAAGTGACAAAATTGGGTCTGGTCGGACCTTCTCACCTGCTACATCATTCCCCAAAAGGAGTGTTACCCCGGGCACAGGGATATCTTGGGACCTACACAAAGCTATGGTGGCCTCACCCTGTAGTAACACATTCAATTTCGCCTTTTACCAAGTGTGCATAAAATTGGCCTCCAGCACCTCTCATTACAACTGGTTCGCCAGGTGGGCACTCAGTGTAAGGATTCACCATGAGGGTGCTAGTAGAACCTGTGTCTCTCAGAATTTTTACCTCATGCATACAACCATTTAATCTCACGTTGCCAGATGAAATAAAGGGACGGTAACTGTCCTGCACTGATGGTGAAATTATTATTGGCTTAACCCTAGTGGGTTGCACCACACATGCTACTACACCCCTGTCTAGATGATTTACGTTAGCTGTTAGGTACTCCTTCTGTCGGGAGTCCTGTAATAAAGGTTCTTTTGGTGCTAGGTACTCATTCTGTCGGGAGTCCTGCATTACAGGCACATATGGAGTTTGAGATACGGCGACAACTGTCTGCCCCGATCTCTTTGTTCTCTCCTTGGCCCAGCACTGATAAGCTAGGTGGCCTCTCTTGCCACAAAAAGTACATACTTTAGGGGATACGGGAACGTTCCCTCTTTGAGTATTACTATTACTTTGGGGCCCACCTCTGTTACCATTGCCCTGAGTCGCATTTTTAGTTGGGGGAACAATTCTATTTTGGCTAGCTGGGGAAGACGTTATAGGCTTGTGACTGGGTCTGTCAGATTTGTGATTGGGATACTTAAAATTAGAACTAGAATTATCGTAGGGTTTCTTTCCACGAAATTTTTTGTTGAGCACGTATGTGTCAGCCATGTCAGCGGCGTCGGCAAGACAATCTACCTTTTTCCCCTTTAAATGATAGGATACAGAAGAATCAATTTTCCATAGGAAATTTTGTAACAGGACCAACTCCTTCAGAGCGTTGTAGCTTGTGACTTTCTTACTCTTGACCCCATGATTGAAAGTTTTAGTCATGGTCCTGGCAAATACCTTATGGGTTTCTTCTACTTTCTTCTGTTTTTTACGGAAAGATTGCCTGTAAGCCTCAGGCTGCAATTGATAGGTTTTTAGGATAGCTTCTTTGAGATTGTCATAATCCTGCCTAACCTCTGCTACTTCTGACAAATGCGTGGCTCGAGCCTGCCCTGTCAAAACGGTTTGTAACATAAAAGGCCATTGATCTCTTGTCCACTTCATACCTCCAGCAACTTCCTCAAACAAAACAAAGAAATCCTTCACATTATCCTCAGTGAAAGGTGGAATGACACTAGTCATAGTCAATCCCAGAGGGGGAGCAATTAAGGGAGCATTTGTATTGACATTTAGTTGAGCCGTACGATATTGATATTGATAATGTTCGGTCTTTATTCTGGCTTCTTCTATTTTTAGTCTGGCTAGTTCCTGTACTTGATCACCGGTCAATCCAGGTGGCAATTGTTCATCAAGTTGGCTAGGATTACTCGGGATCCCTTCCAACTGCTCCGTCACCCTCCCCGCCTTATACAGGGAACAGGTGGGTTTTTATGGTCTGAGCCACCTCTACTTTAGACATGTTTGAGACAGTTAATTGGAGATGTGAGGCAAGCACTTTCAGTTCGGATTTTGACAGACAGTCAATATCAGGGGCTGTGGGGTCTGATTCTATGAACACTCTAGCATCTTTGTCATTAATTAGATGAGGCATGATTAATATTTGATTTTTAAGTAGTGAAACAGTAATGAAACTGAGTGAAACTGTATGAAACGAATCCTGGCAAGGTCGCCACTCTTCTGTTACGTATCTTGATTTTCAAGTGGTTAACTTGATGAATCTAGATAGCACAGAGATATATATTAAGGTATCAGTCAGCTGAAGGCAAAACAAAAGTAAAATATAATACAATTATTTCCTGTTGTTGCTTCCTTTCCTTTTGGATCTTAGGACTTAGTATCCTTTATTGACTGATACTCTTTAATTATGAAAAATACTGAAACTAATTAAAGTCATGTAGTATTTATAAAGAATTATTATTTAACCGAAGCTTAGTAGGCTATGGTTATGAACCAAAGAAGTTATATCTAAAGAAGGACTATTAATTCTATAAAAAGTCTTGAAAGATAAATATTAAAGTAAGAATATTTCTGTCTCTTACCATTTTTGAAATGAATAGATAGTTTTCTTATATGTCCTTTTATTTATATTTAATGTAATTATTCTTGGTTCTTGTCTTATGTTAACAGTATTATATAATTATTATCCTCAGGATTTATATCAAAGTCACATAAAAAGTTAGATATATATTTAATAATTAGTTAAATGTATTTATTAACCACGTAACATTGAGGTTTGATTATGAGTAAATTAAATTACAGGATCGCTTCATAGATTCGATTCAGGTCTCACTCAAATAATATGAAAAGCAAAAATAATATTTTGAAGCTAAAAGAATTTTCTTCAGCTTAGGAAATCACTAGAAGTAATATTAACACAGGCATGTTAGTCTAAGGCGATATTACTAATATGAGACAATAGCATCACCGTACTAAGCACCGTTAAGCAATGTAAGCTTAATTAACACCTTAAGAGCGGCCTATGCGGTTTATTTATATGTACCGCCCAGCGGGTTGTTTTTAGCCAAAATAGGGCTGTTTACGTGATCATTTTCATGCCTAAATAAGACCCAGAACGTAAAAAAAGTATCTATCCCTGAAAGGGCATAAACAGAGCTTTTGAATGACACCATAACGATCCTTTTATGATGGCTAGTTTTCTTGCAATAACCGTGCAACGCGAGTGCAAAAAGCATGTAATTAGCCACTTTCCCGATACAATTCCTTATATAGCGTGTGAGAGAGGGAGGAGGGAGCTGGGATTCGTGTCAGTATGTTCGCCGCGGTGGTCTGGAGCAGTCATACGCTCGCTACTCTCCTGCCACCACTTGTCTCTCTCTCTCAGAAACATTACGTGCTGAAATTGCCACTCGACCTATGTCGAGCGCCGCCACATAGTCCAGCTTTATTAAATACGACTTATGTGGTGAGCCGCTAATTAAGGGTTAAAAGAAAATGAAAGAACTCGTAAGTATTAATATAAAACAATGGTATTACTTTCATCATAACCCAATTACTTAAAGAGTTGCTTTAGTCCACAAGTTAGTCAACTAAAATAGTTAAGTACATAATAATAGCGTTAACGTTAATTCCCAATCAAATAGTTAAGTACATAAATAGTAGCGTTAACGTTAATTCCCAATCAAATAGTTAAGTACATAATAGTAGCGTTAACGTTAATTCCCAATCAAGTAGTTAACTACATAATAGTAGCGTTAACGTTAATTCGCAATCAAATAGTTAAGCACATAATAGTAGCGTTAACGTTAATTCGCAATCACATATCTCACTAACCAACATAACGTAAGCGTTTTTTTTGTTTTTTTTTTTTTTAAAGAGATAATGAACGGAGGAAGGAAAAACACAGATAAAACAAAAAGGTCCATGTGCCTAAAGGCATCCTCCATTCATAAAATGTTTGTAACAACTGGATTTAAACATTTGCAGATTGTAAGTTTGTGGAAAGCAATTCGAGGGAAGTGAATTCCAAAGAGTAGTAGCTCTGGGGATAAATGAATTCTGATAAGCAGAAGTTCTGCATTGTGGAGGAGAAAGTGTAAATTCATGGGCGCTCTCAGCTGCCCTAATTCTACGCGGAAAGATGTGGAGAGGCGGCACAATTGAAGCAAGTTCCTCGGAACAATTGCTGTGAAAATATCTGTAGAATAATGCAAGGGATGCAACGTTTCTTCGTATGGATAATGTAGGAAGGTCCTGTGTGATTGCAGGGTTATTGATTAATCTAATAGCTTTATTTTGAATTTTGTCCAACTGCCTCAATGCAACCACTCCACTTCCACCCCACAGAAGTGAACAGTAATCCATCTGAGAACGCACATGACTTTTATATATCACGGCCAACTGCTCGTCAGTGAAGAATTCTCGAACTCTGTACAGGAGTCCCAGTTTTTAGAGGCATTCTTAGCAATGCTTCTAACATAATGTGTCCAGCTCAAGTTAGTAGTTAATGTTACACCGAGAATGTCAATACTAGGGGAAGTGGGAATATTTACATCATTAAAACATATATGGGAGTCAGTGAGATTCTGTCTGTTAGAAAATTGAATGTATTTGGTTTTCTGTGCATTAAAGGAAACTAGATTCTTTTGTCCCCACCCATTAATTCTAGAAAGGTCCTGGTTCAGAGAAATTGCAGTGTTTATTTTTGAATTTATAAGATCGGGTTGGGTGAAGAATTGGTAAATGTGATGGAACTGTGGAGTGTTGAGTCATCTGCGTAGGAATGTATTGGATTATGAGTGGTAGATATGAGATCATTGATATGAATGAGGAACAGAATTGGGGCCAAAACTGATCCCTGGGGAACACCAGCATTTATTGAGTGAAATTAAAGAATAAAGGCCATCTACCATTACACATATTTTTCTGTTATGAAGATAAGAAGAAATTAGTGGAACTAATGATGCAAGGCCGTAGTGTGACATCTTCGACAATAAGGATTGATGCCAGACTCTATCAAATGCCTTTGATATATCCAGTGCTATTGTATGTTTCACCATGTTGGTCTGTAGCTTGGTTGATTTGATGCGTAAGAAGGCAAAGCATGTCTGCAGTTGATCGACATCGTCTAAAACCATATTGCCTATCACTGATTAATTTATTATTCTCAAGATGCTTAATTATGTGATTATTTAATATAATTTCAAAGACTTTACCAAGAGTGGAAGTTATAGCTATTGGTCTGTAGTTTGATGGATCTGAAGAGGCACCTTTTTTAGGAACTGGATGGATGTTTGCTTCTTTCCAGGGTAATGGGAAGCATGAGGTATAAGTACACAGACGGAAATTTTTTGCCAATACAGGAGCGAGCACCAAGGAGCAATTCTTAAGTACTATTGGAGGAATTTCATCTGGACCAGGAGCCTTATCTACTGAGAGATTCTGCAAAATAGTTTTGACATGTCTGGTGTGGATCTTCAGTGAGGGAATTTCAGGCGAATTAAAATTAAGTACAGGGACATCTTGATTTATTTCATCTAAGGTTGAGTTGGTGGAGAAAAATATCCGCAAAGAAGGTTAGCTTTACTCGTGGGTCACTTACAAGATTGCCAGTTGGAGATTTTAATGGTGGAATGGATGAAGCAGTAGTGAAGTTGGATTAAATGAGTTAAGAGTAGACCAAAATATTTTGTTATCATTTGGATTATTTAGAAGTTTATTTGCCTGCTTGTGGAGAAAGTTTGATTTAGTTAGGTTTAATACAGTTTTGACATGATTTCTGATGTTTCTAAAGTAATTAAAGGCTTCATGAGTTTTTGATCTTGTGTATGCATTGTAGGCTATTGCTTTTTGTTCAGTTACTCTAGCACAATTATGGTCAAACCATTTAGGTGAATTAGATCTTTTACTGTACTTTTGATGAGGAATAAAAGTTTCCATTCCAATTTTTACAAAATCTTCTATGTGGCTCAAGGTGGAGTGTGCATCATTAGAAAAGAAAGAGGTCCAGGGAATATCAATAAAGAAACCCTGAAGACCCTCCCAGTCTGCCCTATCGTAATGCCATTTAGTCACCAAAACAGGTTCAGAGTGGGAAGGTGTGGTAGGTGATAGACAGGTGGCCTGTATCAGACAGTGATCAGAAGATCCAAGCAGGGACCTCACTGTAACATCATAATTTTCTGAATTGGTTGTTAAAAATAAGTCCAGTAGGTGGGAATTATGATTAGGATTATCTGGTACACGGGTGGGTTGGTTGACTAGTTGAGTGAGATTAAATGAGTCTGCAAATAGCTCACATTCAAGACCAGCATCATCAGTCCTGGCTGAATGAGTGAGCCATTCAACATTATGGACATTAAAATCACCCAACACAGTGATTTCAGAAGAAGCATTTAAGTTGAGGACACTGAGTTGTGAGGACAGAGAATCAAAAAGACTTTGCTCTGGAGGAGTATTTGGGGAACGGTAGATGCAACATATGTATTTAAATTTACCAGCAGAAATTAATTTGTATATAGAATAATCAAAATAGGGACAATTGAAACTAGTAACCTCCTCCAGGGCAATTTCAGATTTTGCGAAGCAACATACACCTCCTTTAGGTCTGAAATTTTGGAGCAGTTGATAACCTGGAAAATTAAATCTAGACATGTCAGATGTGGATGTTACTTGAGTCTCTGTCAAAAAAAGGAGAGTAGGGGATTCTGCTTGAAGAAATTGGTGTACAGAATTGATGTTAGAGTGAAGTCCCCTTATATTGCTAAAGAAAAAGCTGCACCGACGAGCAGCTTTGGGACGTTGCAATGCTCTCGACACAGTCGCATGATGACGACCGGGAGGGCCCTGTGTCAATGACCCAACCCTGCCGGGGGTGGATATCCGAGGGACCACCAGGTTTGCTCTTAACAATTGTACTGCCATATTTATTGGGTCTTTACACCGAACACACTTAACACACACTTATATAATCTGACTGACAGTCACAATCCCATTATAATACTTCACCCCGTCTTCCTCCAGCTGCAAGTTCACCTTCCCCAACTCCAAATGAGACTGATTTGAATGCCCACTACTCGGGTCTTATATACTAAACAATGATGATGTAGGAACGAATCAGGAGGCGAGTGATGGTGCGCGCCCCTATCATAGCTCCTCGAGTTGCATAGCTGGTGCGTCGTCCAATGGGGGCTCCTGGCGTCGATCATACGTCATAGCGTCGGGTCATCGAAGTAGTTTGCAGGGTCCCCTATGACGCACGCAGGTGTGAAGGCTTGTTTGCTGGTATGCGGACGAGCTGGTTTCCCACTCGCTGGTTCGCTCGCTAGTCTGCTTCGCCGCTTGGGTAGTTTGACACTCCTTCAACTCTAATTCTAACTCTTAAATTAACATACAGGACTCCGTATGTCAGAATATATATGTGTGTGTGTGATATTGACTGGTTGCATGGAAAGTGCAGCTTACCCAGGAATAACAGGACCAGGGTTATGACAAACATCTTGCAGGCAGAAGTTTATTTAGTCGACTACGTTTCGGACATCTCTACGTCCATCTTCAGGTCTATAAAGTAGAAGTGAACACAATATTTACAAACATGTAGAAAATAAAATAATGTGGGCAAAGAAAGCCAAACTAGCAGGAACTCTCAGAAAAATCAACTAAAAATGTAATACCAGAAAAAGTTAATACAGAGACAATTGAAATGGTAAAGGACATAATTTATATTTATGATTAAAATATAGATAAATAAAATTTAGGTCGTTAACGTTACTCTAAGTTATTATAAGCAAAAAGATCAATACTTTAAAAGCAAAGAAGGGGGCAGAGGTTTCGTTATCACCTATGCTAGGGCGTACCATAGCTTAATTAATGTTCTCTAAAGTGAGTAGGTCCAAGTCATTGGCGCTACTGTCTAAAATAGCGAATTTCTCTCTATTTATAGGGTGGTCATGATCAAAAGCATGGTCCCGAATAGCTGAATGAACAGGCTTTGATATTGGCAAACCCGTTCTTACTGATACACCTATATGTTCTGAAATTCTGGTTCTCAGGTGCCTCTTTGTTTTACCTATATATGTAGCCATACAGCTATCACATGTGCATTGATAAACAACACAAGAAGCCAGATCCCCGGGAATTTTATCTTTATATCAAAAGAAAACAAAAATGCCTATATTCCGTCCTGATTTAAAAATAACTCTATGGTTAATTTGTGGATTAAACTCACGAAAGAGGGAAGTGAGCCTTTTTCGTACAGTAAAACTCTTCGAACCAGAGAATACAATTGGAAAATAAACAATATCTCTTGAAGCAGTACACAAAGCTTCAGTAATTAATAATTTCTAATTTCACTAATTTCTTCTTTTCATTAACCCGTTATATCCTTTTCTATAAATACTAATTATCCTTTTATTTTATTAATTCCTCTCTTACGTCATCACCTGTTATACTTGCCACGGTTTAGGCAACACGCAGGCTCTCTCTCTCTCTCTCTCTCTCTCTCTCTCTCTCTCTCTCTCTCTCTCTCTCTCTCTCTCTCTCTCATAATAATAATTATAATTAGGTGGCTAGTGCTGCTAGGGAAATTATAAAACAAACACATGGTAATATCAACTCGGGTAATGAGAGAGTAACATTCCTTTGAGAAAATGTCGAGTATCTAAATATTAAATGATAACATGGAGTCCGAATAATGTAAACACGAAAGGCACTCACACTGAGCATCACCTAATGTAAATGTAAGCACAAACAGCCAGCACACGGCACCACTATGTATAACAACAGGTAACACACAGTACCACTATGGTAACAACAGGTAGCACACGGCACCACTATGTATAACAACAGGTAACACACAGTACCACTATGGTAACAACAGGTAGCACACAGTACCACTATGGTAACAACAGGTAACACACAGTACCACTATGGTAACAACAGGTAACACACAGTACCACTATGGTAACAACAGGTAGCACACAGTACCACTATGGTAACAACAGGTAGCACACAGTACCACTATGTATAACAACAGGTAACACACAGTACCACTATGGTAACAACAGGTAACACACAGTACCACTATGGTAACAACAGGTAACACACAGTATCACTATGATAAAAACAGGTAACACACAGTACCACTATGGTAACAACAGGTAACACACAGTACCACTATGGTAACAACAGGTAACACACAGTACCACTATGGTAACAACAGGTAGCACACAGTACCACTATGGTAACAACAGGTAGCACACAGTACCACTATGGTAACAACAGGTAGCACACAGTGCCACTATGCTAACAACATGTAACACACAGTACCACTATGTATAACAACAGGTAACACACAGTACCACTATGGTAACAACAGGTAGCACACATTACCACAATGGTAACAACAGGTAACACACAGTACCACTATGGTAACAACAGGTAACACACAGTACCACTATGGTAACAACAGGTAGCACACAGTACCACTATGGTAACAACAGGTAACACACAGTACCACTATGGTAACAACAGGTAACACACAGTACCACTATGGTAACAACAGGTAGCACACAGTACCACTATGGTAACAACAGGTAGCACACAGTACCACTATGGTACAAACAGGTAACACACAGTACCACTATGGTAACAACAGGTAACACACAGTACCACTATAGTAACAACAGGTAGCACACGGTATCACTATGATACAAACAGGTAACACACAGTACCACTATGGTAACAACAGGTAACACACAGTACCACTATGGTAACAACAGGTAACACACAGTACCACTATGGTAACAACAGGTAACACACAGTACCACTATGGTAACAACAGGTAGCACACAGTATCACTATGATAAACACAGGTAACACACAGTACCACTATGGTAACAACAGGTAACACACAGTACCACTATGGTAACAACAGGTAGCACACAGTACCACTATGGTAACAACAGGTAGCACACAGTACCACTATGGTACAAACAGGTAACACACAGTACCACTATGGTAACAACAGGTAACACACAGTACCACTATGGTAAAAACAGGTAGCACACAGTACCACTATGGTACAAACAGGTAACACACAGTACCACTATGGTAACAACAGGTAACACACAGTACCACTATGGTAACAACAGGTAGCACACAGTACCACTATGGTAACAACAGGTAACACACAGTACCACTATGGTAACAACAGGTATCACACAGTACCACTATGGTAAATTCCCGGCGCGTCGAAGCCGCTCCAAGGACCCGTGCCCCCAGGGAGGGGGCAGGGGATGGACAAGACCGGGCTGTCGGCGTGGGCGGTGGACTCATCACCCTGGTACACAAAGAAATATCATACATAGTAACCAGTGTACAAACCAAATCCCTCCTCCCCCCAAATGATAACACAACAGAAATACAATCAATTAAAATACGCACTGGCAACAACTCCAACATAACCATCATAAACACATACATCCCTCCCCAAACATCCCCTACAGTACCAAATTAATACAGACCACACTTACAACACATCACAAACACCCCAAACACCCCACACATCATCATGGGTGGTGACTTCAACGCCAAGACGTCGGCCTGGTTTGTCGACAACCCCGACACAGACAGAGGGCTGGTACTACAAAACCAAACCGATAACCTCATCATCCTTAACGACATCCATCAACGTACCCATATTCCTCACCAAGCCCTCTATAACCCATCATCTCCAGACATCACCTTTTGCTACCCAGAACTCGCCCCCACAACATCCTGGAGGGTGGTCAGAACCTTAGGCTCTGACCACCTCCCGATCATTATCACCACCAAAACCAGACTCACCCCAGCCAGCCACAAACACACGTACACCAATTATAAAAGAGCTAACTGGGAAGCATTCACAAATGAGACAGAACAACACTTCACAACTCTATACAGTACACCCATCACTAACATCAACAATGCTGTACACATACTCAATAAAACTATCCAAAACGCTGACAAGAAACACATTCCTAGAGGTAACAGAAAAAGACACAACCCCAACTTCACACCAGAAATTCAAAACCTCATCAGACAACGTGACATACTGAAACACTCCCCAGCACCCCACACACAAGACATCACACAACAAATTCAAGCACTCAACACCCAAACTAACAACAAAATACAAGAACAACAAAACTAAATTGGAATAACTTCCTACAAACACTTGATCACAAAACAAACCCCAAAAAACTCTACAAAACACTAAACAGCATCACACTTTCCAACAGCAACACAACACAATCACATGCTGCAATCACAACAACAGACTCTACTCCTTCATGTAAACAACAAGCAAACACTCTCATCAATCACTTCTCACATGTCAGCCACCTAAAACCTCACAAAGACGACCGACGTGTCATCCGACGTAAGAGACAATTCCCCACAGACCCTGACTATACACCCTTCACCAATCACCAGACAAAGCATATCATCAACAATCTCAAGCACTCACCCGCCTGTGGCCTAGACAACATAAGCAACATACACCTCAGACACCTGGGACCACAAGGCATACAAGCACTCACTAACATATCAAACTACAGCTATTCACACAACACAATACCAGACATTTGGAAGCATGGTATCATCATCACATTCCCCAAACCCAACAAAGACCCCACGCTACCCTCCTCGCACCGCCCCATCACACTCCTTTGCTCCCCCTCCAAATTCATGGAATGCCTAGTATTACAACTAATTACACCTGACCTACCCCTAGCTCCATCACAACATGGGTTTAGGCCACTGCACTCCACAAACACTCTTCTTACAGACCTTACACAAAGAGCTTTTGACGGCATCAACTCAGCTAGACCACCACACAGATCACTATTAGCCACACTCGACATTAGTAAAGCCTTCGATGCCATCCCCCGCCACAACCTAACAAACAAAATCTACAACTCAACCATGCACAACAACACAAAAAGGTGGCTGGCCAACTTCCTAGCAGGCAGATGTGCACACGTATCTTTTGCTGGTCAGTCATCTAAAATCAGAAACTTTCCAAACGGAGTCCCACAAGGATCCGTCCTATCGCCCGCACTCTTCAATCTGTACATGCACGATATAACTACACCCAATACGCCCCAAATAAACTTAGCCTCCTATGCAGATGACATAACACTCACATGCACACACCATGACCCAAAAAGAGCAACAGATCTCCTTCAACCCTATCTCAACACACTACATTGCTGGTGCACTACAAACAGACTTAATCTAGCCCCAGCCAAATCCACCGCAACCCTGCTCATAAGCTGGACAGGAGAACACGAATACATCCCTCAACTCACCATAAACAACACACCCTTAACACATACACACACCCAAAATCCTAGGAGTAACATATGATACTCATATGACATTCAAACAGCACACCACAAACATTAAAAAGAATCTGACACCCAGACTTAACGCCCTCAGGTCACTTGCTCACACAAAATTTGGACACAACAAAGAAACTACCACCACAGTATATAAACAATACATAAGATCAGTGATGGAATACGCAAGCCCAGCCTGGGCTTTTAACCTAGCTGAAACACATCGTAAGACCTTACAGACTATTCAAAACAAAGCCCTGAAGATCATTACAGGCTGCACAGCTACTGAACCCACAGATCACCTACATCAAGAAACCAAAATCCTCAAAGTCAAAGACCATCTGGACATGAGAGGCACTCAATTCCTGGCAGCAGCCTTCACGAACCAAGAACACCCACTAAACTACATGGCAACACACCCACAGACACCAAGAAATATCAAAACAACACCCAGCACACGGTATCACACACAATTATTGTCCTCTCTCCCTCCCTACCCACTCCGAACCAACTTCCAGAAGCACATCCATACTCATATCTCTCACCGATCCATCCACTCACTCACAGACAACACGCAGCTGCATGCACGACCTCCCGAAATCCATCCTTCTGAATCCTCCCTTCCTCGCGAGGACAGAGTCCACCTGGCCAGGCTGAGATGCGGACACCATCCAGCTCTCCTGAGCTATCAGAAGAGACTGGATGACTCCGTTGTCGACGCCTGCCCGGGATGTAACACAGCACCCCATACCATTAAACACATCATAGAAGACTGCATTTCACACAACCACTTACGCCAACAACACAATCTACACTCAATGAGAGCTCTGTGGGAAAGCCCGATCGTGGCCATGGCCTTCCTCAGGGAGTCGGGGCTGTTCGGCCAGGCAGCTTAGGGAACAACAACAACAACAACAACAACCACTATGGTAACAACAGGTAACACACAGTACCACTATGGTAACAACAGGTAACACACAGTACCACTATGATAACAACAGGTAACACACAGTACCACTATGGTAACAACATGTAACACACAGTACCACTATGGTAACAACAGGTAACACACAGTACCACTATGGTAACACCAGGTAACACACAGTACCACTATGGTAACAACATGTAACATACAGTACCACTATGATAACAACAGGTAACACACAGTACCACAATGATAACAACAGGTAACACACAGTACCACTATGATAACAACAGGTAACACACAGTACCACTATGATAACAACATGTAACACACAGTACCACTATGGTAACAACATGTAACACACAGTACCACTATGATAACAACAGGTAACACACAGTACCACTATGGTAACAACATGTAACACACAGTACCACTATGGTAACAACATGTAACATACAGTACCACTATGATAACAACAGGTAACACACAGTACCACAATGATAACAACAGGTAACACACAGTACCACTATGATAACAACAGGTAACACACAGTACCACTATGATAACAACATGTAACACACAGTACCACTATGGTAACAACATGTAACACACAGTACCACTATGATAACAACAGGTAACACACAGTACCACTATGGTAACAACATGTAACACACAGTACCACTATGGTAACAACAGGTAACACACAGTACCACTATGGTAACAACAGGTAACACACAGTACCACTATGGTAACAACAGGTAACACACAGTACCACTATGGTAACAACAGGTAACACACAGTACCACTATGGTAACAACATGTAACACACAGTACCACTATGGTAACAACAGGTAGCAAACAGTACCACTATGGTAACAACAGGTAACACACAGTACCACTATGATAACAACAGGTAACACACAGTACCACTATGATAACAACAGGTAACACACAGTACCACTATGATAAAAACAGGTAACACACAGTACCACTATGGTAACAACAGGTAACACACAGTACCACTATGGTAACAACAGGTAACACACAGTACCACTATGGTAACAACAGGTAACACACAGTACCACTATGGTAACAACAGGTAGCACACAGTATCACTATGATAAAAACAGGTAACACACAGTACCACTATGGTAACAACAGGTTACACACAGTACCACTATGGTAACAACAGGTAGCACACAGTATCACTATGATAAAAACAGGTAACACACAGTACCACTATGGTAACAACAGGTAACACACAGTACCACTATGGTAACAACAGGTAACACACAGTACCACTATGATAACAACAGGTAACACACAGTACCACTATGATAACAACAGGTAACACACAGTACCACTATGATAACAACAGGTAACACACACTATCAATACGGTAACAACATGTAACACACAGTACTACTATGATAACAACAGGTAACACACACTACCAATTAGGTAACAACAGGTAACACACAGTACCACTATGGTAACAACAGGTAATACACAGTACCACTATGGTAACAACAGGTAACACACAGTACCACTATGATAACAACAGGAAACACACAGTGCCACTATGGTAACAACAGGTAACTCACAGTACCACTATGGAAACAACAGGTATCACACAGTACCACTATGGTAACAACAGGTAACACACAGTACCACTATGGTAACAACAGGTAACACACATTACCACTATGGTAACAACAGGTAGTACACAGTACCACTATGATAACAACAGGTAACACACAGTACCACTATGATAACAACAGGTAACACACACTACCAATACGGTAACAACAGGTAACATACAGTACCACTATGATAACAACAGGTAACACACAGTACCACAATGATAACAACAGGTAACACACAGTACCACTATGATAACAACAGGTAACACACAGTACCACTATGATAACAACATGTAACACACAGTACCACTATGGTAACAACATGTAACACACAGTACCACTATGATAACAACAGGTAACACACAGTACCACTATGGTAACAACATGTAACACACAGTACCACTATGGTAACAACAGGTAACACACAGTACCACTATGGTAACAACAGGTAACACACAGTACCACTATGGTAACAACAGGTAACACACAGTACCACTATGGTAACAACAGGTAACACACAGTACCACTATGGTAACAACAGGTAACACACAGTACCACTATGGTAACAACAGGTAGCACACAGTATCACTATGATAAAAACAGGTAACACAGTGTACCACTATGGTAACAACAGGTAACACACAGTACCACTATGGTAACAACAGGTAACACACAGTACCACTATGGTAACAACAGGTAGCACACAGTATCACTATGATAAAAACAGGTAACACACAGTACCACTATGGTAACAACAGGTAACACACAGTACCACTATGGTAACAACAGGTAACACACAGTACCACTATGGTAACAACAGGTAACACACAGTACCACTATGGAAACAACAGGTATCACACAGTACCACTATTGTAACAACAGGTAACACACAGTACCACTATGGTAGCAACAGGTAACACACAGTACCACTATGGTAACAACAGGTAGTACACAGTACCACTATGATAACAACAGGTAACACACAGTACCACTATGATAACAACAGGTAACACACACTATCAATACGGTAACAACATGTAACACACAGTACTACTATGATAACAACAGGTAACACACACTACCAATTAGGTAACAACAGGTAACACACAGTACCACTATGGTAACAACAGGTAATACACAGTACCACTATGGTAACAACAGGTAACACACAGTACCACTATGATAACAACAGGAAACACACAGTGCCACTATGGTAACAACAGGTAACTCACAGTACCACTATGGAAACAACAGGTAGCACACAGTACCACTATGGTAACAACAGGTAACACACAGTACCACTATGGTAACAACAGGTAACACACAGTACCACTATGGTAACAACAGGTAGCACACAGTACCACTATGATAACAACAGGTAACACACAGTACCACTATGATAACAACAGGTAACACACACTACCAATACGGTAACAACAGGTAACACACAGTACCACTATGATAACAACAGGTAACACACACTACCAATTAGGTAACAACAGGTAACACACAGTACCACTATGGTAACAACAGGTAATACACAGTACCACTATGGTAACAACAGGTAACACACAGTACCACTATGATAACAACAGGTAACACACAGTACCACTATGGTAACAACAGGTAACTCACAGTACCACTATGATAACAACAGGTAACGCACAGTACCACTATGATAACAACAGGTAACACACAGTACCACTATGATACCAACAGGTAACACACAGTACCACTATGATAACAACAGGTAACACACAGTACCACTATGGTAACAACAGGTAACACACAGTACCACTATGGTAACAACAGGTAACACACAGTTCCACTATGGTAACAACAGGTAACACACAGTACCACTATGATAACAACAGGTAACACACAGTACCACTATGGTAATAACAGGTAACACACAGTACCACTATGGTAACAACAGGTAACACACAGTACCACTATGATAACAACAGGTAACACACAGTACCACTATGGTAACAACAGGTAACACACAGTACCACTATGATAACAACAGGTAACACACAGTACCACTATGATAACAACAGGTAACACACAGTACCACTATGGTAACAACAGGTAACACACAGTACCACTATGATAACAACAGGTAACACACAGTACCACTATGATAACACGCAGTACGAATATGATAGCAACAGGTACTCACCTCACCACAATATATATATATATATAATGAATATATATAATGTATATAATATATATACTGTATATACAGTATATATATATTTTTTTCTATGTAAATTAGGGAGACAAAAGGTATACCTGCCTGCTGCGAGTGCCTCCCCCAGATTTCAAAGAGAGACAGGGCCGAAATCAATGACGTTCGAGCTAAAATGCCTGGACACACGGAGTTTGAAGCAAATTAAGTCATAGAAAGAGGGAAAGACTGATTCTTGGAGAGAGTTCCAGAGCTCAGCAGTTGAATAGAAGAAAGTCTGAGAATAGCGTTTCACTCTTGGGTTGGAGAGTTGCACAGAGTAGGGGTGGGATTGTGTTGCAAGGCGGGTACTATGTACCCTACTTAGAGGAGGTGGTATACACTGGGAAAGCTGCGAGGAACACTGAATATTGTAGTAGTGATAGAATAGTGAGAGAGATGCTCATGTTTTCATTCATACTTTATGTTAGTATTACTCTGTCATACTTTCATTCATTCTGGTTTATAACAAAATATTTGTGTTAGAGACAGGACGTATTGATTGTACATAGGATGTTTGTACATGGGTATTTGTGTTAGAGACAGGACGTATTGATTGTACATAGGATGTTTGTACATGGATATTTGTGTTAGAGACAGGACGTATTGATTGTACATAGGATGTTTGTACATGGATATTTGTGTTAGAGACAGGACGTATTGATTGTACATAGGATGTTTGTACATGGATATTTGTGTTAGAGACAGGACGTATTGATTGTACATAGGATGTTTGTACATGGATATTTGTGTTAGAGACAGGACGTATTGATTGTACATAGGATGTTTGTACATGAATATTTGTGTTAGAGACAGGACGTATTGATTGTACATAGGATGTTTGTACATGGATATTTGTGTTAGAGACAGGACGTATTGATTGTACATAGTATGTTTGTACATGGATATTTGTGTTAGAGACAGGACGTATTGATTGTACATAGGATGTTTGTACATGGATATTTGTGTTAGAGACAGGACGTATTGATTGTACATAGGATGTTTGTACATGGATATTTGTGTTAGAGACAGGACGTATTGATTGTACATAGGATGTTTGTACATGGATATTTGTGTTAGAGACAGGACGTATTGATTGTGCATAGGATGTTTGTACATGGATATTTGTGTTAGAGACAGGACGTATTGATTGTACATAGGATGTTTGTACATGGATATTTGTGTTAGAGACAGGACGTATTGATTGTACATAGGATGTTTGTACATGGATATTTGTGTTAGAGACAGGATGTATTGATTGTACATAGGATGTTTGTACATGGATATTTGTGTTAGAGACAGGACGTATTGATTGTACATAGGATGTTTGTACATGGATATTTGTGTTAGAGACAGGACGTATTGATTGTACATAGGATGTTTGTACATGGATATTTGTGTTAGAGACAGGACGTATTGATTGTACATAGGATGTTTGTACATGGATATTTGTGTTAGAGACAGGACGTATTGATTGTACATAGGATGTTTGTACATGGATATTTGTGTTAGAGACAGGACGTATTGATTGTACATAGGATGTTTGTACATGGATATTTGTGTTAGAGACAGGACGTATTGATTGTACATAGGATGTGTGTACATGGATATTTGTGTTAGAGACAGGACGTATTGATTGTACATAGGATGTTTGTACATGGATATTTGTGTTAGAGACAGGACGTATTGATTGTACATAGGAGGTTTGTACATGGATATTTGTGTTAGAGACAGGACGTATTGATTGTACAAAGGATGTTTTTACATGGATATTTGTGTTAGAGACAGGACGTATTGATTGTACATAGGATGTTTGTACATGGATATTTGTGTTAGAGACAGGACGTATTGATTGTACATAGGATGTTTTTACATGGATATTTGTGTTAGAGACAGGACGTATTGATTGTACATAGGATGTTTGTACATGGATATTTGTGTTTAAATCATTGTTATTTTGATTGCTTAATCTATTATTCTCATTATTTCATTCATTCTATCTATATGCTCAGGCCCAATCCCCATTTTGGGGGTAGCCGACCCAAGACAGAGCAAGAACAGGGAAAACACAAAAAGAACATAAAACAACAAATAAACACAGATAAAAAGCACCAACGCACACACATCCAGGTCACCCAGAAGACCCAGAGACCCGGGTCACCAAGGTCGCTCCAACACTCCCCCGGCCCCCAACCACCCGGAGAGGTTCCGATCTCGGTAGGCAGACATGCAGCGGAGCCAAAGCCACAAGCCCTCCCACCACACTTCCAGGCGCACCCTTCATATTAATCGTCTCCCCGGGCCAGGCGCCTGATGGACTATTATCTAGTCCAACTTGCGCCCGACCCCTTACTCCAAATGACCACGTGTTCAATCAACTATTCACAAGCATTCTCCATTCACTCCTGTCCACCACCACTTCCCCTGCCTGATCTATAGTCATTCCTCTATCATCCAAAGCCTTTCTTACACAGTCTCTCCATCTCAATGGGGGTCTTCCTGACCTTCTATCTCCCCTTGTACCTGACTCACATATTCTCTTTGTAAGCCTTTCATCTCCCATTCGTTCAACATGACCCTACCAGCTCAGCACCCTTCTGTCCACTCTGGCTGACAAATGTTCCTGCTGCCCCACTCTCCTATGTATCTCTTCATTCCTCAATCTGTCTCTACGAGTAACTCCACACATACTCCTCAAGCAGCTCATCTCCATCACATCCAGCCCTCTTTTCTCCTTTTTCTTCAGAGCCCATGTCTCAGCCCCATACATCACTGTTGGCACAACAATTCCTTGATACAGTGCAGTTTTTACTTTCACTCCGAGATTTCTCGTCTTCCACATACTTCCCATTGCTCCGAAAACCTTCCTTCCTTCACACACTCTCTGTTTTACCTCCACTTCCATACCTCCACTCCTGCTTATCGTTCCTCCTAGATATTTAAAACACTCTACTTGTTCCAATATTTCCCCATCCAGCCTCACATCTAGATTCACCCTATGCTCTCCCCTATTACACACCATTACTTTACTTTTATTGACGTACCATTGATAAATGGTACCAAGTCAGAGTGGGGAGCAGTCAAAAGTGGTGTCCCCCAGGGATCGGTATTAGGTCCCCTGTTGTTTCTTATATAAATGACCTAGATTTAGGTATAACTAGTAGGATAAGTAAATTCGCAGACGATACTAAAATGGGGAGATCAATTGATTCAGATAGCGATATAGAGTGCCTCCAAAGGGATCTAGATACCTTACATGAATGGTCAGTAAATTGGCAGATGAAGTTTAACATTGACAAATGCAAGGTATTAAAGATAGGGAAGATGCATACAAATGTTAAATATAAACTAGCTAATTTAGAATTAGAAAATTCAGACTGTGAGAAAGATCTAGGTGTGTTTGTTAGCAATGATTTGAAGCCTAGAAAACAGTGTATAAGCGTTCGTAATAAGGCAAACAGGATTCTCGGGTTAATCTCTAGGAGTGCGAGTAACAGAACTGCTGATGTTATCTTAAAACTTTACTTGTCATTAGTGAGACCCCATATGGCTTATGCTGTCCAATTTTGGTGTCCTTATTACAGAATGGACATAGATTCATTGGAGAGAGTACAGCGTAGAATGACAAAAATGATCCATAATATTAGAAATCTTTCGTATGAAGAAAGGTTGAAGAAATTAGGTTTACATTCGTTAGAGAGACGCAGAGTTAGAGGGGATATGATAGAGGTGTTCAAGTGGGTTAGTGAGATTAACAAAGGGGACATGACACATGTACTAAAGCTCAGTGATAGCGAAAGAACTCGTACCAATGGTTTCAAATTAGATAAATTTCGTTTCAGAAAAGATATAGGCAAATATTGGTTTGGTAACAGAGTTGTAGATGGGTGGAATGGACTACCAAGTGCTATAGTGGGGTCTAAAACGGTAGGGAGCTTTAAGATAAAATTGGATAAGCATATGGACGAGAAGGGTTGGGTGTGAGGGGGGATCAGCCGGGTTGGGCCAATCAGCACTCTGCATACCCCCATAATCCTGCGTTAATCTCTAACCGTTTTGGTAAGATGATCCTCAGGGTAGAGTGTTGAGCCTATAATTGGGCTTTGTAATTGATTTGGGGTTGTGTGGGACAGGGATCTGCCTTGCTTAGGCCAATCGGCTTTCTGCAGACTCCCATTTTCTTATGTTCTTATGTTCTTATGCAACATTGCGGCGAAGAGAGAGAGATTGCAGAGAATTGGTGAGTGGACGGGAGTTAATGATACAAAAGGCTTTCC
Source organism: Paralithodes platypus (assembly GCA_032716605.1). NCBI lineage: Eukaryota > Metazoa > Arthropoda > Malacostraca > Decapoda > Lithodidae > Paralithodes > Paralithodes platypus. The sequence goes on along the minus strand of CM064515.1, from coordinate 11,313,539 downwards.
TTTCTACTTTAATTAGGAGTGCTGTGTGAGAGGATCCTTCCCACTCATGTGAACAATACTCAATACAAGGACGCACTGTGCCCCTGTACAGAGCAAGTAGCTGTGCAGGAGTAAAGAACCCCTCCCTTGAGGCGGTTGAGCACACCCAGCTTCTGGGAGGCTGCCTTAGCGAGACTGGTAATAATGGTCTTTCCAAGTGAGAGCAGAAGAAAAAGAGACATATTTATGTATATATATAATATATATAATATATCTATATACGTATATATATATATATATATATTATATACAGTATAACTGTATATAATATATACGGTATATATATATATAATATATATAATATATATATACAGTATATATATATATATATACCGGTATATATATATATATATATATATATATATATATACAGGTTTATATATATATATATATATATATATATATACATATATATATGTCTCTTTTTCTTCTGCTCTCACTTGGAAAGACCATTATTACCAGTCTCGCTAAGTCTGATTCTTTGTTGAGTATGGTGGTTTGTTTGACAAACAAACCACCATACTCGACAATGAATCAGACCCCAGAAGACTAGCTATTTTAGAAGCTCAATACATCCAAACACTCAACCCCAGCATCAACAACCAAACACTATCTATCTATCTATATGCTCAGGCCCAATCCCCAATTTGGGGGTAGCCGACTCAAGACAGAGCAAGAACAGGGAAAACACAAAACCAAACACAAGACCTTCAAATTCTTCCTTCAGGCAAGCGCTACAGGCATACTGCCCCCCTCCTGTACGCTTCCGCGCTCAGCACACAACTGACAACACCAACCAATCACAGCCACCCACAGCCAACAACCAACCACCGATTAGATTTAGTGCCCGTCTCGCAAATAGACTGCATTCCACCAATGAACAGCCACCACACACCCAGTAGCTCCGCCCACCTCCCTATTCTTGATCCTCGAATTTTGTATAAATATGATGCTTTGTCCCTATTCTAATCATTACCTCTCCTTCCCTGAAGATGCAAGATGTTTACTTGTGAAACGTTGAATCCACCATGAATTTTGCTAACCTGTTGTACCTCATCTCTGAACCCCAGAGGAAAATTGTTAGAACTATTGAAAGCTATAACAATAAAATCCTGAATGCTGAAACTGCTATTGCCTTTAACCGCGTCTGTTTAAAAGAGAATATATATATAATATATATATATATACATATATATTATATACTGTATAATATATTTATATATATATATATATATATATATATATATATATATATAAACATTATTATATATATTAATATATATATATATATATATATATATATATATATATATATATATATATGCTGTATATAAAATATGTATATATGTATATGCTGTATATACGGGGTCGGCGGTTCGAACCCCACTGAGAGATTAGAAACATTTAGTGGCTCACGTGTATTTGTGATATATACTCAATATTTGTAACTCTCATGCTTGGTGGGTTAGAATTAAATTAAATCTATTTCGGCCCGAGTTGCGTCGGGACACTCAGAAATCCTTGTATGGTATTCTGGAATATGGATCCTACGACTAGGTATGAATTGAAATATATTCGCCTAGTGGGTTTCCCTTCTCCTTAACATAAATAGGATAGAGGGTTGAATGTCTTTTAGACTGCCGTGGTGTAGTTGATTAAAGCGTCGGCTATCGTCCTGACGGTCGGCGGTTCGAACCCCACTGAGAGATTAGAAACATTTAGTGGCTCACGTGTATTTGTGATATATACTCAATATAATTATATATATATATATGTATATTTATATATATATATACATAAAAACAGTTTATATAATATTATACTGTATATATACAGTATATATACTGTATACATTTTTTTCTTCACATTTCGTAATTCCCGATCAGGCATTCCTTTGATCAGCATCCAAAGCTCTACTGACTATGCAAAATGGCTCGCGGCTACAATATTCATACAATTATAATTTATTGGGAACAGCTTGAGTTGTGTTTTATGGCTGGCCGGTGGGCTTATAGTGATTCACTAAACCAAAGTGCAATATGTGGTTAAGAGATTTTAATCTGTCAAACATTACCTGGGGGCAATTTGAAAATCAGGTAGTGGCGAATAACACCGGGGAAGCAAATACGAGAGAGATATTTAAATTTTGCATTTTTTGCCTCTTTCAGCATGTAAATGAACCTAAACGGGGGAATAATAGCTTAGACCTTGTGTTCACCAGCAACGACTGCCTATAGTCTATTCGCTGTAAGTAGGCGATCAATTATGACCACTATCCTCAGTAACTCAAAAAGGGCTAGAGCAAATTGGCAGTACATTTCCACATCTAGTCCTTGACTGGCTTTTACCAAATGGTAGAAATATTTGCTTGATTACTTTAGTAGTTTTTCAGTTACAGAGGTTAGAGTTTATGATTGCTCGCCTACTTACAGCGAATAGACTATAGTGACTGTATGACCATTATGGACACAACATTCTCGAATCATAACATTTATTGAAATCAACACACACCTACCAAGTGTCCAGAAACCCTCAAAAGTGATACGAAAACAGGCCCTTTCAGCAAATATAAATTCAATAACACAAATATTAGATGGGAAAAGGACAACCAGGAAATTGAGGAAATAGACTGGAAAGTCTTGATGAATAACCTGACACAACCAAAATGTCTAGTCCTGATAACTATGACCCAAATCTGTAGTCACCACATACCGATAAAACAAACAAGACGAAGAAACAAACAAGATCTGGAGAGAAGAAACCTGTACCGAAGAAGGAAGTTACTAACACAACGTCGCACACAACAAAATGTACAGGACAAACAAAATGTCCAAATAGAGAGAGATTATGTGGAAATTGACCAAAGACTAAAACTCTCCTATGAACTACAAGTAAATGGAAGACGTGAACAGAGATATTAGAGGTATAAAAGAAAACTCATGCCAAGGGGAATTCTAAAACTCATACCAAGGGGAATTCTAAAACTCATGCCAAGGGGAATTCTAAAACTCATACCAAGGGGAATTCTAAAACTCATGCCAAGGGGAATTCTAAAACTCATCATTCTCATGCCAAGGGGAATTCATACCAAGGGGAATTCTAAAACTCATACCAAGGGGAATTCTAAAACTCATACCAAGGGGAATTCTAAAACTCATACCAAGGGGAATTATAAAACTGCATCAAACATCAGCCTACTGAGTAAAGAAGATTGATCATTCACAGGGGACAACAAGGAGATAAGTGAACTCTTATGTTTGCAGTATGAAGCAAAATTCAGTGAACCTAAGACCAAAGCATAATTTTCATGAAAAACCTCCCTACAGAAAACCCAAAGATTCTTGATATTGATTTCGTGCCGAAAGACACAAACAAATCTATTAGTAACATGACAACCTAATCGGCACCAAGCCCAGACTCATGGAATTCGATCCTAATAAAGAAATATATGAAAAAACCTTGCAAAGCCCCTGACTATCTTGTGGAGAAGTCTAGACACTGGAGAAATACAGAGTAGCTTGAAAAAAACAATAATTACCCCTTTGCATAAAGGTGGTAGAAAAGTAGTACCCAAAAATGATCGCCCGGTAGCTCTAACCTTCCACATCATCTAGTGAGTCCTGCAAGGAAAAATCTCAACATTTATGGAAGCAAACGATCTGCACAACACGGGTCAACATGGTTTCAGAGAGGGAACATCGTATCTCTCACAGCTATTAGGAACAATATGTCAGAATTCTCGATTCCTTTGAAAAGAGGAAAACTGTAGATGTAATTTACATCGATTTTGCGAAGGCCTTTGATAAATGTGACTATGGTATATGAATTACACGAGCAGGAAGAACAACAACAACCTACAGAGTGCAAAATTGCGGTGATAAGGGAGCAACAGAAAATAGAGGAGATACCTCGGTTAAATAGTGGGAATAAAAGGAATAAGTCATCCATCCTAAAAAGCATCAAAACCCCCCTACCTGTACCCCCTCTAGGGTCCCCCAAAGGGCAGCCGCTAATCTCCCCCCTCCACCACCTTTACACAAAGAAAAATGGCCGACCTACCTTCAGGGTGTGATTTTTTCATTTGAGCCCGATCTGGACTTACGATGAAGAGACGTTTATGCAATTAAGGCATCAACCACCTCCTTGCCTTCCGATGCAACTCAACTACGACAACCGCTACAAGAACGTTGAGAAACAGAAACAATTACCTTTTCAGTATTCTTCTTAATAAAGATCCCTTTCCATAAACACAATCAAATTTATGTAATTACACAACAAACTAAATTAATGTTTACTTATTCGTAAACACCCTTTCCTCATTGTATATAATTTTAATAAATAAAGAATGTGTTCACCCATATAACCATGTGTGCATTGTATTTTTAAGAATGTTAATAACCGGAGCAATATTCAGAAACTATTATTTTCATGCCCTTTTACACATCGAGAAGCTCTGCCCATGACTTGTAATTAAATCGAAATATTACCTGGCCGAACCAAGATTTGGTAGGTAAAATTAAGGTTGTACTCGGTTGCGCATTCCCTTCTAGGTGCATGCAATACGAAAAATACAGCAAAGGGGCTCGGTTAAGCATTCCCGTCAAGGTGCATGCAATACGAAGAGAACCAACTCAATTCGGAATTACTTCCGTAGGGGCAAGCCATTCTCCCCTTAAAAGTACCTGCAGTGGTGGTCACGAAGGAGCGATAATACCTGGTAGGAGAGTGTGTGTGGGAGTACGTACCTGGTGTCCACAGGATTACGACGGACTCAGTCGCTACGCGTGGCCAGATCTCTCATGGGCTCCTTCACCTATACCTTCATCTAAAACTTAAGTGCTTCTCGGTGTGTAAAGCGTTTTTGATTAATTATTGCGAAGGGTGATTAAGATATGCAGTGTTCAGTATAACGTAAAACCAGAGATTGTCTATTCTCTTCTTATTTGCTATCGCCCCTTGTGTTGAGAGAACAGTACATACTCTACTTGTGGGATTGATATACTGTATGTATAAATTCTGGGGATATATCTCTCATATTCCGGTTCAGAACTTTACATATATTCGTTCAGGATAAATACCTGCACACTACACGTAACTCATTGTGAACAGCCAGCAGATCTTAATTTTGTATATATTGTTGGCTGGGTACGTGAGCATAGGATAACTGTGCACAGAGAGAGTTCCCTATCTTGTTCTAGTAAAACTATGTTAAAAGATTTCGCTCCCTGACCTCATCCTCAGGCCTAGATTTATTTGAGTTACTGATTAGAACTCCTATGAGACCTACGTCGCACTTAACCTTTTAACCTGCGTAGAGGCGATTTCAGCCAAGCGTACTGGCTATTATAATTATTCCTGGTTAAATTGAATTGCTTTTCGATATTGTAACTCTTTGAGTTAATTAAGATTTATATATTTTATTTTATGAATTAAGGTACAAGTTATTCAGACCTCAGTTGATATTGTGACGCCTCCCGGCGCTAGCAGAATGGTTGCGTGGGGCATTGCAGCTCGCTAGCGCTCGCCAGGATGGGGGGATGGGCTACAGTTGTCCTAGAATGATCTGCTTTCTTTTATTAGTGTCGTGTTGCCACAGACAGTCTAGAAATGGTCTTTGTTTTGGTCTGTGACCGCGCCTTGTATTTTATATTCGCTATAATATAAATGTTGCTTGTGTGAGAGGCGAGCGAGACAGGGTGACGGGGTACACCTGGCAGTGGGGCGAGCTATCACGCGGCCCGCTTGGGCGCTGACGGCGTTGGCGGCCGGGTGGTCAACTAGTCCCTTCCCGTCGCTGCCTCATGTTTTTTACCAAGCTCAGAGCTTGCCTGACACACATATCGTCTACATCCTTTGCAATTCTGTCCCCCATACTCGCCACTTTGCATACTATTTCTCTCTCTCGACTTCTCCTTTCTCATTCTCTAATCTTTATTAAACTCAACATCCCTTCTGGTTTCAGCATAGACGTTCACCGTCGGCCAGTCGTATTGTACGCGAAGCTCTCAGATATTTCCATGTATTAGGCTTTAATGAGGTTTGGAGAGACGGACTTTTCCATGTGTGTCCTCTCTCGGGAAGGTTGTAGACCGGTATATGTCTCCCTGGCAAGGTGTTGAGTGATTCTGCTTGGTTATCTAAAGCTAGACTAGGGGTAAGGTTACTGTGTCGTTGTCTCCGATGTGTGCAGTGTTAGCTAAGCCCTGCACGACATCGACAGGTACTGTGGGAGCCTAAGTTGTCTTCGGGTGGGTTCACTTTGCGAGCACAGTGCTGTGGTGTGAGAGGGCCATAGCATATCCCTCACAACATAGTGCTGCCTCTTTGTGTTGACTTCTGAGGGATCGCCAGGATAGAACTAGGTACTAGAGACCTAGATTTATCAAGAGAGCATCCCCGTCATATAACGTAATCTTCATTATACCACCTTCGGACAACGTTAGGCTACAAGCCGCATGCTCGCCCATTGTTGCCCTGCCTTGATACCCCAGCTAGACTTTATTAACTAAGCAGACACTGGTTAGAGATAAGCTCCATTATTATATGTATGCCACATTATTATTCACTGCACTTTTGAGCCGAGGTTGTTGTTGAGTTGCACAACCCTAGTAGGCTGTTGCGCTGTGTCACGAAGCATTTCTTTAGTTGTCGAGCATTACTACCTTTGCGCAGTCTTTATTATTCGCCTGCCTATTATTACTATATGTCCTAGTATTTATTGTGACCCGTATTCTGCATTATAATTGTTCAAGATTCTTTACGAACATCTTCCCAGCATCAGACTTATTTCAGAAGTTTCCAGTTGATGTTGCAGGACTAGCATTGCACTTTCTTTAATACAGGAGTGCCAGTTATTTGAGTATCTACCGTAACGTTAATTAATCACGTTAACTATCTTTTCTTTGTGTAACCTAATCGAGTAATCTTTTACTGTTTGAGAATAGGCTGTTTCATCGAGCGTCAGCCTAGTGTGTGTGCACCAGTTACCGAGTCATAGGATACCTCGTTGTCCAGGCACGACTCAGGGCGGTAATGGTGTTTTGTTTTCCAGTGTTTAAAGCTGGGGTTGGATCTAGTGTTACCGTTGTTGCATTTTGCCATTATCTAGTCCAATGGTGAAGAGCCCTGTGTCTTTGAGAACCTGGATCGTAACAAATGGCGACCTAGCTCAGGATCTTGTGAACTAAGAGATAATTGCAGGATTGTTGTGGTCATTTGTTTTATTGAGGAATATAGTGGGCACGTTAATTTTTGTTGGCAAAGTAGTATAGCACTTGAGAGTCTTCAGAAATTTTTGGCAAGTGAATAGTGCTACATAAGAGTTTGGGGTACTTCTTTTCTGAATATTGTGGTGAGAAATTTTTGTGAGCATCATGTCTTATACCGGGTCAGAGGAGAATGGAGACACAGTACGTAATGTCGAAACTGAGGAACAGCAGCATGATGAAAGGATTAATCGGGTGAACTGTGAGGAGGATGCTAGGATATTTTTGTAATGGCCTGTTAATGCCGAGCGGTTGGAGGGTATGGATCGGTACGGTCTTCAATGCCTGGCCACAGCTATCGGTCATGCGGTTACTAGCAGCATGACCAAGGATAACTTGATAACTTGTGTACTCGGCAGGGTGACTGGTGAGCGAGATGGGTTGAGTGCTCAGAGCCCTTCGGCCATGCTTCCCCTACTCTCGACTCCCAGCCATCCCAGTAGTTTGCCGACCCCGGGTACGCTTCCGCAGTTGGGTGGTGACTGGCAGGGTGGGTTGCCCCTGGGGGGACCACCGGTAATTTCAAACATTGTAGCACCTTCACCTCCTCAAGGGTTATCTCCAGAATTATTGTTTAAGCTCGAATTAGCTTAGCTTCAGCATCAGCAGCAATTAGAATTAGCCAAGATAGAAGAGAGAAAAACTATCAGTCAAGCAAAAATCCAAGCTGAGTCGACTAGGTACTGTGCCGACATGGATGTAGAGAAGTCGCGAGTAGAGACAACGGGACAGCGACTTGGGGCTGGTAACCGTGATCATGAGCAGTCTCTCTCGCACATATTGAACCTGGTTCCGGTGTTTGATGAGAGTGGTGTAACAGAATTTTTCACACGCTTTGAGAAGAAGTGCCAGGAACACCAGTGGCCAGAGAATAAATGGGCAGCACTTGTATCCTCTAGATTAATAGGCAAGGGTCTTAAAGCCTACGATGCGTTGCCTATAGAGTCTTGTATTATCTATGAGGAACTCAAGGAGGCTGTCCTGAGAGCATATGAACTACAACCAGAGACGTACAGGTTGAAGTTCCGGGGTGTTACCAAGGGTCGGGAGAACACCTTTTTTGGAGCATGCCCGGGAGCTGTCCGATGCTTTTGGGACTTGGCTGAGGTCGGAGCAAGCTACTACGTTTGACGACATTAAACAGTTGGTGCTTTTAGAGCAGTTTTTCAAATGCACGGGCGGCGACCTGACGTTAAACCTTAAAGAAAAGCAACCAAAAACTCTACAGGAGGCAGCTGAGATGGCTGACCTCCGGCTATCACTAATTCGTGGGTGCGGGTCTGCCCAGCGTAGTGAGGCAGGTAACAAGGGGCGTGACGCCCCACCCCCCCTGAGTTAGTGATATACCTTATGCAAACAAGTACAAGAGCCATGATACCAAGACTGACCACAAGACTAGCACCGTCCCATTTAAGAAGGGGCCGGGCCCTTCCCAGCAAGGGAAGCCCAAAGGGGAGTTGGAGTGTTATCATTGTCATGAAAAGGGGCACTTTGCAAGAGTCTGTCCTAGCAAACCACCTACAGCAGCTGTGTCTTTGGCCTGCAACATTGGTGTGTCTCCGAAGTCATCTGAGTTTGCCCGGGGCAGTTCGTCAGAGGCTGAGGCACAACCAATGCAGAAGCACCTGGGAGGCTCGAACCCTGCTCAGGATGTTTTTTGCGACCATAGAGGGCGGGGTTGCGTGAGGTCTTGCGTGATACAGGTGCTTCCCAGACTCTGATGAAAAACTTGACTGGCTACCCTATAAACGCGGCTCGGGTGGTGGTGGTGCAGGGTATTAATGTAACTCGGTCATACCCGCTGGTGCGGTTGGAGTTGGAGGTGGATGGTGTGGCACGTGAATTGGATGTCGGGATTGTGGAGAAACTGCCAGTGGAGGGCGTCGACCTTCTTCTCGGCAACGACTTTGCAATGCCCGCTTCTGAGGTTCTACCCTTAGTCGTTGCCGAGAGGCCGGCCGACGTGAGTAGGGAAGAGCAAGAGTGGGTCGAGCGGTGCCAGACACAACCCATGGCGTGTGTTGTCACCCGAGCTCGGGCAGCTAAAGTGTCACAGCCTAGTCCTCCGTCTTCAGACCAGCGGAGGAACGATCAACAGGAGGAGGCTAAAGCTGGAGTTGGTTTTAAGAGTTTTGACTCGGCGGCTCTCCTGGGTGATTCAGTATTAGCACCATTACTTAATTCTGGAGTAGCCCCTGGGCCTGTCATCGAGAGTGACGAGGCTGGGCATGACGAGTCTCCACGACAGCAGCGTTATGTACATCGAGAGAGACAGAGGGAGCAGCCCAGTATCGGGGAAGGTCATGCATTGCTCCGGGAGCAGTTAGATCGCTTGGCACCCTCAGATATACGTCGGTTGCAACTGGAGGACCCTGAGCTCCAAACGTGTGCTAATGGAGCTGTAGCCAGGAGATTTTTGTTATTTAGAAGGCATCCTCTATAGGCGTTTTCAAGACCCTAAACGTAGTTGGCAAGAGGGGTCCTGAGTAGTGGACCAGTTGGTGGTGCCACGGGAGTGCAGGGATAGCCTACTGAGGTTGGCGCATGACATACCACTGGCAGGACATCAAGGGGTGAGAAAAACGGTGGCGGCTTTAGAAAAATTGTTTTGGTGGCCGGGGTTGAAGGGACAGGTGGTAACCTGGATAGCAAGGTGTCATACGTGCCAGAGGGTTGGAAAACCTAACCAAACAATTCCGAGAGCCCCGTTGCACCCCATTCCTGTCAGTGGACCGCCCTTCAGTAAGGTCATCATTGATATGGTCGGACTCCTACCCCCTACTAGTGCCGGTAATAAATTTCTATTAACTATCATGGATGTGGCCACTCGTTATCCTGATGCATATCCAATGAGAAATGGCACAGCGAAAACTGTTGTCCGGAATCTGCTCTTGTATTGCTCGCGGTATGGTTACCCGCAAGAGGTGCAATCGGACCAAGGCTCTAATTTTACATCTAATCTGTTCAAACAAACTATGATTCAGCATGGCATCAGCACTGTCGTCTCTTCTGCGTATCACCCGGAGAGTCAAGGGGTGTTGGAGAGGTGGCACGCCACGCTGAAAAGCATGCTTCGATGTTATTGCGCAGAGAACGGAAAGGATTGGGACCTTGGTCTGCCGTATGTTTTGTTCGCGGCAAGAGAAGTACCTGGAGAGAGTCTCGGTTTCAGTCCGAATGAGCTTGTTTTCGGGCATCGGGTGAGGGGCCCTCTCCACATGGTGAAGGAGATTTGGGAGGGTACCGCTGTGCCATGTTCTATGTTGAGATACGTCCTCGAGAGCAGAGAGAGAATGCTTAGAAGTCTGGAGCTGGCCGGGCGAAATTTGGTGAGTTCGCAGGCCCGTATGAAGGACAGGTACGATACTAAGGCGAAACTTCGGGAGTTTCAGGTAGGTCAAGAGGTGTTGGTCCTGTTGCATTTGGCAGGTCATCCTCTGGCTGCCAAGTACGCTGGGCCTTATCGGGTGGTGTCAAAGATCTCCGATCTGGATTACCTCGTTGCCACTCCAGACCGGAAGAAGCGTACCCAACTATGCCACATTAATTTGTTGAAGGAGTATGTGAGGCGCCCACCTGAGTCACTAGCTGTCCCTGTGTTGACCTGCTGCGGTCATGGTGGAGAAGGAGAGGGGGGCAGCAATGATCAGGTGGATGATAACTGGGATTGTCATGTCTCGGCTGATCAGTGGGCGGGGAATTCGAGCCAATGTGCGCATGATGCTCTGGCGCACCTGCCGGAGGAACAGCAGGTGGCAGTGCAGCGCCTGTTCGATTCATACCCCCCTGTATTTGCCGAGCACCCAGGCCTCACTACTCAAGCGGTGCATGACGTCGATGTAGGAGAGCACCCCCCCTTCAAGTCGATACCTTATCGGGTGCCACCCATTAAACTCCCAGCGCTCAGGGATGAGCTGGAGTATATGCTGGCGAGAGGCTTCATCGAGAAGGGGGTAGTACGGTGGACTTCTACTGTCACTCTGCAGCCCAAACCTGATGGAAAAGTTCGGTTCTGCATTGACTTTAGGCGGTTGAACGGGTTGACCCCCACCAATGCATATCCTCTTCCCCGGGTGGATGACAGTGTGGATAAGATCGGGAAAGCAAGGTACTTGACCAAGGTAGACCTCGTCAAAGGCTACTGGCAAGTACCACTGTCTGAGCAGGCTAAAGAGGTGTGCGGGTTTGTGGTGGATGGCAGTACTTACCACTGCAACGTGATGCCATATGGTCTGAAAAATGCACCGGCCACTTTCCAGAGCTTAATGAACGACATCGTAGCAGACATCCCAAACTGTACTGTCTACCTTGATGACGTGGTCATTTATGACAACGATTTCCAAAGTCACTGTGAGCACATAGAAGCCTTATTTAGTCAACTTGGTAAAGCAGGCTTGGTGGTTAATCTGGGCAAGTGTGACTTTGTGCAAGCCACGGTGCAGTATCTGGGGTTTGTGGTTGGGTTAGGGCAGGTGAGCCCGCCCCAACAGAAGATACAGGCTATCGACTTGTTCCCCAGGCCGACCACCAAGCGGCAGATCATGAGATTTTTGGGCATGATTGGGTATTACCGCCGCTTTATAAGAGGTTATTCTACTGTGTTAGCTCCTTTGACAGATCTACTAGCTAAAGATAAAAAGTTCCGCTGGGCACCTGAGTGTGAGCAGGCGTTTCGAGTAGTTAAACACCTTTTATGCACTCACCCTATCCTCAGGGCCCCGGACTTTGAACGACCATTTCAGTTGGCGACTGATGCCAGTGGAGTAGGGGCTGGTGCCGTACTTTTGCAGACAGACGAGGAAGGTCTTGAGCATCCAGTCAGCTTCTTTTCAAAGAAGTTTAATTCAGCACAGAAAAACTATTCGGTTGTTGAAAAGGAACTGTTGGCAATCGTGTTAGCGCTCAGACACTTTGAGGTCTATGTTCCTGCCTATGGGCCAGTTGTGGTAGTGTATACCGACCACCACCCGCTTAAATTCCTCAATCAATTCCACAACTGGAATATGAGGCTGACCAGATGGTCGCTCATGTTGCAAGAGTACAACTTAGACATTCGCCATATTGCCGGTTGTGAGAATGTGATTGCGGACTGTTTGTCGCGGGTGGAGGATCCGGGGTAGGCTACCACAGTATGTTGGTATAGCCTCCTGTCTTGGCTCGCGGTGTATTTTTGCGCTGGTGCTTGTTGGCTCGCGTATGTAGCATCAGCGTAGGGTCGCAGGGCAGGAGTTGTTGGCTTTGATTAGAAGAAAATTAGGCTACATCTATAGTAGCCGCCAAAAACAACATTAAAATAAAATATGAAAAATTAAATAAAAACTTTCTTTTTAATAATTAATTTTAAGAAAATATTGTAGCTGAGTACTGAGTGCAGATGATTTTCTCTCAGTAGGCTGTGCTTCTTAAAGCTCGCTCTGGGAGCACAATGTTATGAATTAATGTATTATGTTTGGGAAGGGTGATAAGATTTTTTTATATATAAAATGTTGTTGTAATTTTTTTTGAGGAGACTGAGCTTGCATTCCATGAGTGGCAGAGTGGTTAGGAGTGGCAGATTCTAGCGACATTCTGCCTGTTCAGATATGGGCTCATGGTTGAGTGTCCCATATCTTGGGGGGGGGTGTGACGCCTCCCGGCGCTAGCAGAATGGTTGCGTGGGGCATTGCAGCTCGCTAGCGCTCGCCAGGATGGGGGGATGGGCTACAGTTGTCCTAGAATGATCTGCTTTCTTTTATTAGTGTCGTGTTGCCACAGACAGTCTAGAAATGGTCTTTGTTTTGGTCTGTGACCGCGCCTTGTATTTTATATTCGCTATAATATAAATGTTGCTTGTGTGAGAGGCGAGCGAGAGAGGGTGACGGGGTACACCTGGCAGTGGGGCGATCTATCACGCGTCCCGCTTGGGCGCTGACGGCGTTGGCGGCCGGGTGGTCAACTAGTCCCTTCCCGTCGCGGCCTCATGTTTTTTACCAAGCTCAGAGCTTGCCTGACACGCGTATCGTCTACATCCTTTGCAATTCTGTCCCCCATACTCGCCACTTTGCATACTATTTCTCTCTCTCGACTTCTCCTTTCTCATTCTCTAATCTTTATTAAACTCAACATCCATTCTGGTTTCAGCATAGACGTTCACCGTCGGCCAGTCGTATTGTACGCGAAGCTCTCAGATATTTCCATGTATTAGGCTTTAATGAGGTTTGGAGAGACGGACTTTTCCGTGTGTGTCCTCTGTGTCCTCTGTGTGTGTCCTTTGTGGAAGCTAGCCAACGTAACACCGATATTAAAAAAAGGCAGCAAATCCCTACCCAGTAACTATCGTCCAATTAGCTTAACCTCAGTTGTATGTAAAATGCTAGAAACGGTCATACGAGACAGACTCGTATATCACTTAGAGGAAAATAACATACTTAAAGATACTCAACACGGATTTCGTAAAAAACGTTCCTGTTTAACAAACCTCTTAGACTTCTTCCACGATATCCTCAACCTCTACGATGAGAGTAAAGCTGTAGATATTATATACCTTGATTTTCAAAAGGCCTTTGACAAAGTTCCCCACAAACGTTTACTGCTAAAACTAATAGCGCATGGAATACAAGACGGTGTGTTGAAATGGATAGAAAATTGGCTCAGCAACAGAAAGCAAAGGGTAGTCATAAACGGTAAGGCATCTAAATGGACCAATGTAAGTAGCGGGGTACCCCAGGGATCGGTACTAGGACCAATTCTCTTTCTAATTTACATCAACGACATAGATGAGGGTCTCACCTGCACAATCTCAAAATTTGCTGACGATACAAAAATTGCAAATAGCGTACTCTCAAAAGAACAAGTTGACGATATGCAACACAATCTAGATAAATTGTCATGTTGGGCCCAAATTTGGCAAATGAGTTTCAATGCGGATAAATGTAAAGTACTACATGTCGGATACCTAAATGAGAAAGCAAACTATTCGATGAATGGCACTCAGCTTAAGAATGTAAACAGAGAAACTGATCTGGGAGTAACAATATCGAGTAACCTAAAACCGAGTCAACAATGTTCAGAAGTTGTTAAGAAGGCAAACAAAATATTTGGCTTTATAGGCAGGTCATTTGAGCATAAATCCAAAGAAGTTATCCTAACCCTTTACAATTCCTTAGTCCGCCCTCTTCTGGAATACTGCGTTCAATCCTGGTGCCCTTATTACCAAAAAGATATAAACAAGCTAGAACGAGTTCAACGTAGAGTTACCAAAATGATACCTAGCCTAAAGAACAAACCATACGAAGAGCGTCTTAGAGAATTAAATCTATTTCCTTTAACCCAGCGCAGATTAAGAGGCGACTTAATTCAAGTGTTCAAAATCATCAAAGGCATCGACAATATGAACTGTAGTAAGTACTTCACTATCGACCAATCTAATTACACGCGGGGAAACGGTTGCAAAATTATTGGTAAATCTTTTAACTCGCACGAATCTAAGAATTTCTTCTTCAATCAACTTTATCCTCCCCTCAGTTACTAACCCATATGTCCCCTACTAACTTCCTAGTCCTGCCACGTTAGTGGCAGGGCAGTAGTTCCCTTTCCAATGTTCCCTTCCCCAATCTAAACCACTGTTTGGACACTTGATCCTCAGTGTTTTGGAGGACAAGCAACCTAGAAGGGTCACTAGACCTGTTGTTGCTTGATTTCCTTTGTACTCCTTTGTACTCTCTCGGGAAGGTTGTAGACCGGTATATGTCTCCCTGGCAAGGTGTTGAGTGATTCTGCTTGGTTATCTAAAGCTAGACTAGGGGTAAGGTTACTGTGTCGTTGTCTCCGATGTGTGCAGTGTTAGCTAAGCCCTGCACGACATCGACAGGTACTGTGGGAGCCTAAGTTGTCTTCGGGTGGGTTCACTTTGCGAGCACAGTGCTGTGGTGTGAGAGGGCCATAGCCTATCCCTCACAACATAGTGCTGCCTCTTTGTGTTGACTTCTGAGGGATCGCCAGGATAGAACTAGGTACTAGAGACCTAGATTTATCAAGAGAGCATCCCCGTCATATAACGTAATCTTCATTATACCACCTTCGGACAACGTTAGGCTACGAGCCGCATGCTCGCCCATTGTTGCCCTGCCTTGATACCCCAGCTAGACTTTATTAACTAAGCAGACACTGGTTAGAGATAAGCTCCATTATTATATGTATGCCTCATTATTATTCACTGCACTTTTGAGCCGAGGTTGTTGTTGAGTTGCACAACCCTAGTAGGCTGTTGCGTTGTGTCACGAAGCATTTCTTTAGTTGTCGAGCATTACTACCTTTGCGCAGTCTTTATTATTCGCCTGCCTATTATTACTATATGTCCTAGTATTTATTGTGACCCGTATTCTGCATTATAATTGTTCAAGATTCTTTACGAACATCTTCCCAGCATCAGACTTATTTCAGAAGTTTCCAGTTGATGTTGCAGGACTAGCATTGCACTTTCTTTAACACCTTACGAGCGGCCTATGCGGTTTATTTATGTGTACCGCACAGCGGTGTTTTTAGCCAAAATAGGGCTGTTTACGTGATCATTTTCATGCCTAAATAAGACCCAGAACGTAAAACAAGTACCTATCCCTGAAAGGGCATAAACAGAGCTTTCGAATGACACCATAACGATCCTTGTATGATGGATAGTTTCTTGCAATAACCGTGCAACGCGAGTGCAAAAAGCAGGTAATTCGGTACTTTCAGTACATAATTGCGTATGTAGTGAGAGAGGGAGGAGGGAGCTGAGATTTGTGTCAGTAGGTTCGCCGCGGTGGTCTGGAGCAGTCATACGCTCGCTAGTCTCCTGCCACTTGTCTCTCTCTCTCAGCCACATTACGTGCTGAAATTGCCACTCGACCTATGTCGAGCGCCGCCACATAGTCCAGCTTTATTTAACTCGACTTATGTTGCTCGCCGCTAAATAAGGGTTAATACAGGAGTGCCAGTTATTTGAGTATCTACCGTAACGTTAATTAATCACGTTAACTATCTTTTCTTTGTGTAACCTAATCGAGTAATCTTTTACTGTTTGAGAATAGGCTGTTTCATCGAGCGTCAGCCTAGTGTGTGTGCACCAGTTACCGAGTCATAGGATACCTCGTTGTCCAGGCACGACTCAGGGCGGTAATGGTGTTTTGTTTTCCAGTGTTTAAGGCAGGGGTTGGATCTACTGTTACCGTTGTTGCATTTTGCCATTATCTAGTCCAATGTTGAAGAGCCCTGTGTCTTTGAGAACCTGGATCGTAACAATATCCTAATTTCCAAACCAAACATTTATTGTGAGTATGCGTCGCAGTGGCTTTGATCTACTTTTTGTCGGCTAATCCCCTAGCGGTTGCCAGTTTACCTTCAGGATACCAACTATTGTTTTGAGACCAACCTCTCTGTGTTTATTTATATTGTGATTCTCTAGTGACTTATTTCATTATTATGTACAGTATGTATTTGATTCATGAGTTCATTATTATTCTGATTACTATTTGAACATTGATTCACAGTGATTTACGCAAATTATTGTGATACCCCTATTTAATTAAGCTCATGTTATTATAGGTGAGACTTGATTCATGTCATTTATGTACCCTAGCTGCTAAGAAATAAAACATGCGAACCGAAATTGTGTTTTCGGTGACATTGGTAGAGATTGATATAATTATTGTATTATATGAGCCAGTTATGACCCCTTTGATAAATTCAGGTTCTCAGCTTCACGATAGTGACTATAACGAACTATTATAAGCGAAATACTAATTATAGTACTCACATAACAGAATAATTGATAATCGCCCATAAACTAAAAGCAAAATGGATAACAGGTAAAATTGGAAGTGATATACAATTTCCTCATTAATAGGAGGTAGCAGTCAACCTAGCCATGTCTGAGCTTTCGAATATGTAAAACTCAGTTCCCCAAGGAATAGTGTTAGCACCACTTATCTTCCTCATTCTTATTAACAACATACTGTAGATGCGAACACAAGACACAGTCAAATAATTGTCTTCCTTTGCAGATGGCACAAAACTAAGTTTGATAGTAAACACACAGGAAGATATGGACAGGCTGCAGGCGGACATAAATGGGATGATCCAGTGGACTAGGGAAAACAACAGGCAGTTAACAAAGACAAATTCTAACTATTACGTTATGGAGAGGATAATGTTGTCAAAAGAAACACAAATTACAAAACAGAATCTAACCACATGATAGAACATAAAGACAGTGTGAAAGACATTGGGGTATTAATTATGAACATATGAGTTTCTAAGAAGGTCAAACTTGCAGCTGCAAAACGGCTAATAGGTTGGATTACACGTACATTTATAACGCGCGATGATTGCCAGTGATAAAGCTCTTCAAACCCCTGGTTCTACCGTGGCTAGAGTACTGTAATGTATTAACATCCCCATACAAAGTCTATGCGGGGTGTATAGACTCGGTACTATTCCTTATGCAATTTTCCATGTGTATATTATTAAGTATCTCTCCCTTCTACGTTCCAACGATTTCACCTGCAGTGTTCTTAAACACTCCCAATAGAGTAGATGTTTTACTGAATTTATATGTGAGCTGAAGTTTCTCTGTACGCTCTCTAAGTCATTTAATTCAGCTACTTTGTATGGGGATGTTAATACATTACAGTACTCTAGCCACGGTAGAACAAGGGGTTTGAAGAGCTTTATCACTGGCAATCATCGCGCGTTATAAATGTACGTGTAATCCAACCTATTAGCCGTTTTGCAGCTGCAAGTTTGACCTTCTTAGAAACTCATATGTTCATAATTAATACCCAAATGTCTTTCACACTGTCTTTACGTTCTATCATGTGGTTAGATTCTGTTTTGTAATTTGTGTTTCTTTTGACAACATTATCCTCTCCATAACGTAATAGTTAGAATTTGTCATTGTTAACTGCCTGTTGTTTTCCCTAGTCCACTGGATCATCCCATCATGAAGTTCAATGATAGAAGAGGTTGGGAATGTGATATCCTAGGATGAAAAATCAGGGTGCTACAGGATCACTGCAAGAGGATTGGTTGTCACATAAAGGACCACGTTTCTTCAACAAACTCCCACGGCGAACAAGAGACATGAGGGGCATCTCGTTAGAAAGCTTCAAGAGTGCCCTCGATTCTGAACTTCAAAAGGTGCCAGACGACCCATCTTTGCAGGGGAGCTTGCTGCCCTTCGAACAGTCTGTTGCACCAAATGAATGATGGTAGAAATTAAATGTATAATATATAGTCTTATATAATATACTGTATATCAATATAATCTATAATAACGAATACAATAAAACGGACAACATAATACTTTGCGTTCTGGTATTCATTGCATCCCACGTAATATTTTACGAAATATTTATTACCAGACCTTTGATATATGTCGTGATATGTTGACGTAAAAATATAAGTTGTTTTCGCGTTGGTCTGTGATTTATGCCCGGGTGAAATGGCCAGGGAAAGTGAGCGAAATGAAACTTGAAAGGGGACGAGAAGTTTGATGTTGACATTCAATGATAAATATCCATTATTACTGTGTGTTGGAGGTAATTATTGTGTTTGTATTATTAGCAGCATTATAATTAAATGTAAGCTAAGGGGGCACCACAACAGGTAAATGTATAATTGCACCATGATAAATTAATTTGTCTTTGTTAAATTGTTCACACCCATACTGTTTGCTGAAAGAAATTATCCAGTAGTGAATATGACAATACTAGCAGATAACTATATGTAATGCAACACAACCAAATATATCCCCTCAGTCCCCCCTCCACCCTCCTCACCTCTTTTGTATATTATGTCGCCTGCAGTATGGGTCTGTTTTACATACGACGTATCAGTACATCGCCCGCAGTTAAAGGAGCCCACCTCGCTTTTTTTCTCTTTCGTTTCCCTCTCTCTTTATCTTGTATCCATTCGGTCCCATTCAGCCTACTGTTTTAAAACGTTTATCCCAATCCAGGTGTCGATTTCTTCCTGGCGAGCGATAGCGAGCCAGTATTGTATGAAGAAATCCGGCTTCGCCAGAGAAATGTTTCTATCGAAAAATGTACAAATTTAGCTTGCTGTACAATTTAAAAAAAAAAAAAAAAAAAAAAAAAAAATATATATATATATATATATATATATTGACACATTGGATGGGGGTAATCGTCTTAAAACAGTAGGCTGAATGGGGCCGAATGGATACAAGCCATAGAGAGAGTGAGAGAAAGATTAAAAAGCGAGGTGGGCCCCCTTAAAGGATGGGAGATACAAACAAATCAATTTAGTATTTTGTAGTCTGCAGTTACTAAATTATCCAATGCTTTGCAATATTATTTGTTACCGTTTTAATAATATTTGTCATCTTATTGTTTTCATTTATTACACTTATGCCAAATTTATTTTCATGAAATGAAACAATTACAATAATGTTCTCTCTTGCTTGATATAATTACTTTAGAATCTAGTGGATTTTGTTTTACTATAATAATGCGAGACACTGACAGAGCGTTTGATATTAATCAATTGATGGCTACGTGATGTGAATAGTCCATCCAATTACCTTGCTATTAAATGTATAAACGAGATCTCAGGTAGTGCCTATTATATTCCAACATTAGCTATTTACTATTTTTGTTTTTATTAATTTATTTGTCTGTATGTCTCAACCTCGGGACTGTAGGCTGTTCAGTAGTCTGTAACTCTTACGAGGCCCTGGGATTATCGATTGAAGCTGTAAGATGTTGGGTGCTTCATATGTATCGCACTATATGGTTACAGTGAAGCTTCAAGGTGTTGGTTGTTTCCTTTCTGCCACACTAGATGTATATACACCTTATGTATACACGTCACTTGATCTGGAGAGAACAGCGATGTGGTAGTTCACAGCATCTTTGAATATTGTCGGGCATCTTCTATGCTATGAATTGGTGACGATATAGGGGGTATTTTCTTGACGTGTCAGTGTAGCCAGGATAAATGTAGAACAGCAAGAACGATCAGATCACCTCAGAAAAAATCCTGACATTTGGTGTGGACTCGATCAGAGGTCAATTTGGTCAGCAGTCCAACAGCTATCCACTATCCTAAAGGAGAAATATTTTGTTTTGTCTAGCCCCCTTCTCCCCCATTAGTTTTCAGATTTTAAGACACGTGTTCCATTAGTTGGGCGATCTTAAGACCTTTCTTCTCATTTCTTTGTCAATATTAGGACCTGTTGTGCCATTTAGGAGGAAACTGTACCAGCAGGGCAAGTGAAGTATTATGTAAGTTAAATACATTAAATATCAACAAGACTCAGGGGCCCGATAATTTCCATAATAGAATATTAAGACAAGTAAAATAAGAACTATGCGAATCCCTGACCATTATCTTCAACTCATCACTACAGCAGGGTAGCGTCCCTAATGATTGAAAAACAGCCAACATTACACCCATGAACAAAAAGGGTGATTGAACCTAAGCAAGTAATTATAGACCAATAAGCTTAACACCATTAATAGGAAACATTCTTGAAACAATGTTAAGGGATAAAATAGTTGAGTATCTAGAATCTAATGAACTAATAACAGACAGTCAGCACGGGATTATGACCAGAAAATCATGCCTAACAAACCTTCTCGAATTTCATAATAATCACATATATTATTTTCACTTCCAACACCAAACACCTCCTCATTAAATTAATGAAAGCATGTGATTTTTTATTTATAATTTATATAAATGATATTGATGTAGGTCTGAATAATTTCATCTCCAAATTTGCTGACAATACAAAATTAGGGAGGATAGTCTTGGGTGAGAAAGACAGAAATACCATACAGGCCAACTTACGAAAACAATGGGTTGATCAGAAAAGAGTCATATGCCCTTTAGTATTGACACATGTCAAGAAAGACATTGACAAACTCGAATCCGTGCAGCGTAGGGCAACTAAGTTAATTATCTCTCTGAGAAACGAGTCATATTATGAAAGATTAAATAAATAAAGTTTGTTCTCGCTTTATAAAAGAATGTTACGAGGCCAATTTATTCAGTGTTTTAAGGTACTTAAAGTATTTGACATAGTAGATATCAGTGCACTGTTCACGATTAATAACAATGCTTCAACTCAACGTAATGGAATGAAATTAATTATAAAGAAGGAATGCCTAGGTATGACACAATAGTTTCTTCACATTCAGTGTGGTTAAAGAATGGAATAGTATACCAAGGGTCGACAGTAATGGAATAGTATACCAAGGGTCGACAGTAATGGAATAGTATACCAAGGGTCGACAGTAATGGAATAGTATACCAAGGGTCGACAGTAATGGAATAGTATACCAAGGGTCGACAGTAATGGAATAGTATACCAAGGGTCGACAGTAATGGAATAGTATACCAAGGGTCGACAGTAATGGAATAGTATACCAAGGGTCGACAGTAATGGAATAGTATACCAAGGGTCGACAGTAATGGAATAGTATACCAAGGGTCGACAGTAATGGAATAGTATACCAAGGGTCGACAGTAATGGAATAGTATACCAAGGGTCGACAGTAATGGAATAGTATACCAAGGGTCGACAGTAATGGAATAGTATACCAAGGGTCGACAGTAATTCAATTGATCGAGACTAGACCACCATCTGATGGAGATTTGAATTAATCAGTAGGTAAGTGTAATTTCCCTTTCAAACTAATTTCTTTCTAAACTCTATATAAACTTTCCTTGTGGGCATTTCCTGACCCATAAGGTTACACTTCATCCTATTTTCCGGTACATCTTTTTAGCCGGAGGGAGCGGAAGGTGGGGAGAGAGCCTTTTACTTGATTGTCTTATTTTTCTACTATAAACTGTCCCTGTCTAGTAGTATTAAGGCCGGACCACCTTATAGGGACAGCAACGTGTGTGTGATCTGAGTATCTGTGTAACTCTCTCTCTCTCCTTCCGTCTTAATCTTAACTCCCGAGAACCATGGAGGGCAGAAGATAAATTGCCCCTCGGTCCCTCGGGAAGTGAAGACATCACGTGAAGATTCTTCTTCCTCTTCTTATCTTCCTTCCTCCTATATGCTGTTATTGATTACCTATTCCTTTTCCGCCTTTCCTTCTTCCCCTTTTATGTAACCTTGTGAAGGTTTGAGAAGGATACTGGAAGCTATGATGTGATTGAGATGTTCACAATAACACACTGTGTAGTGTTTTTGTCACAAGAAATAAATGGGGCAGGCAATATAGCTGTAGCCATTGAGGTACAGGTAATAAGCAGTGTTATGTGTTAAAGACTGCAGCCTCTTGGGTTAAATCGTTGGTACAAGTTACACCGGAGGAAGTACGGTAGTTTCATTTCATTCATGTTTGGCATAACCGCTTATAACACTTCATTAATACCTCATTATGCTGTTGAAACTACTGTAGGTATCTAACTTTTCATTAGTGAGCGTGATAAGAATAAAACAGTTGACATTTGTTTAGGGGTTACAGACAGAACAATCAGCAGAGTACTTCCCAAGGTCAACAGTCTCGCACTCAATAAATACCACCTCACTGTAAGCCAAAACACTAATTATACACCTTTCTCGGTCAAGTCACACGTCTCTTCTACCTCGCCCAAAAAGAAAAGAGCTAGTAACACATACCATAACTCACACAGACTCACCTGCGCATCCCGACGGCAAGGGCTTCATGAGTAACAACCTGTCAGACTAGATTATTCAAACAATTCACTTAACACAAACAGCAGATTTCCCGGGCTTGTCCCACGTGGCCAGAAAATAGTCATAAAAGGTCTCTTTTGGGAGTGGCTTTGAATACCTCTATTTAATGTATTATGTATGTATGTATGTTTGTATATAGTCAGGCACATAACCCAAAGCTGGGGGTGGTTAACTCAAGACAGAACCCGAAGAGGGACAACACAACACAGCATAAAACAAATATATATATATAATGAAAAATTCATACACATCTAGGTCGCCCAGGAGAAGACCCAGAGACCAAGGATCAATCAGTGCCTCCAACACTCCCTTGGTCCCATACCTTCAAGAGAGGGTCCAGTCTCAGCAGGCAGACATGTCAGCAAAACCATACCACAATACCCGCCCGCCTTACATCCAGGCATGATTCTTCACAACATAGTCAGGCTCCCCGGGCCAGGCGCCTGACGGACTATTATCTAGTCCAACTGGCACCTGACCCCCTCTCCCTGCGACCACGTTATCACTCATCTATTCATAAGCATTTTCCATTTATTCCTAATCATTACTACTTCTCTTGCCTGTTCTGCAGTCATCTCTCTACCTTCCAACGCATATACTACACCATTTCTCCATCTCATCCGAGGTCTTCCTCTCCCTCTACCTCTATTACCTTCTCAAATTCCTCTTGTTTCTCGGAGACAGAGGCACTCATAGAAGTGATGCTAGACAAACAAGTCCTAATTCCTGCATGCCCAGCTTTATCAGTCTTTACTTCCCGGTTGTTCCTTGTGCCAAATAGGGAGAGTCATAAGTGCCGACCAGTCACAGACCAGTCGGCACTGAACAAGTATATCCTCTATTGCAAGTTCAAGATGTTGAATATTGCACACACACACTTGATCATCCAGCCTTTAGCATGGATGGTCACACTAGACCACTCAGAAGTATATTTACATTACCCGATCAACATATTTCAAACATTTCTAGCCATCAGACACCAAAATCAAACCCATCTGTTGCAAAAAATGCCTTTTGGTCTAAACATTGCACCCCATATATTTACCAAACGGCTCCAGTAAACTCTCCTGCAGCTCCTAACCAAGGCCACCATGATCCTTTACTATTTGAATCACTGGCTATTAACCCTCTCCGACCCATATGACGCGATCGCGTCATATGGAACTTATGCCAAAAAACTCATATGATGCGATCGCATCATATGAACTTATCTTCATAGCTCTCTAATAAGTTTATGACGCGATTGAGCGTCATATGAGCTCAGTAAGTTAGGTAAGTTAGATGAAAATCTGTCGATTGGTGGCAACCCCAAGTTTCTCCGACTTCTAACGGTCCTGCAGTGAGGTTTTGACAGTTGTGGGGTACAGTGGCAATAATACCGTGTCTCCCGCCTCCTCGCCAGTAAGTTAACTATTTATATCTGAGGGGGTTAATTAGAGACTCGTCGGAACAGTTCTACTGAATTTTCTGTTCCGGCGGCAAAGCAGGGTAACTCTCATCTCAAATGTCCTGTAGAAGCACTATCTAGGTGTTTGAATGTGGCTAACCCTAAATGTCCTGTAGAAGCACTATCTAGGTGTTTGAATGTGGCTAACCCTAAATGTCCTGTAGAAGCACTATCTAGGTGTTTGAATGTGGCTAACCCTAAATGTCCTGTAGAAGCACTATCTAGGTGTTTGAATGTGGCTAACCCTAAATGTCCTGTAGAAGCACTATCTAGGTGTTTGAATGTGGCTAACCCTAAATGTCCTGTAGAAGCACTATCTAGGTGTTTGAATGTGGCTAACCCTAAATGTCCTGTAGAAGCACTATCTAGGTGTTTGAATGTGGCTAACCCTAAATGTCCTGTAGAAGCACTATCTAGGTGTTTGAATGTGGCTAACCCTAAATGTCCTGTAGAAGCACTATCTAGGTGTTTGAATGTGGCTAACCCTAAATGTCCTGTAGAAGCACTATCTAGGTGTTTGAATGTGGCTAACCCTAAATGTCCTGTAGAAGCACTATCTAGGTGTTTGAATGTGGCTAACCCTAAATGTCCTGTAGAAGCACTATCTAGGTGTTTGAATGTGGCTAACCCTAAACATGACTCCCACTTATTGGTCTCTTCAACTTTACGGACAAGGTTACTTAAACGACAAATAAGAGCTGATTGTGGAAGTCATGATACAGGAGAGTAATCCCAGTGATATAGGCTGGGCTCCTGATGTCTGCAATTAGGTTATGTCCCTCTGATTTTTAGATTTTTAGATTTTAAGATTTGTGTTACACTTCCTTTACCTTGCTTTCTTTTACATGCCTATTATCCATACATCTATTTGTCTTTGTAGTTCTCTCTGCTGAAATATTGTTACGTAGATTTACAAATGTCTTCCACGAGTAGTTATCTTCCTTCCCCACAGTAACATTGATAATAGGTATTCTTTGGCTTCATACATCATCGTATCCTTCTACTTTACCTTCATATCACTCTCTTTTTTTTTTCTTTAATTTCCTCTCCCTCCCTTCATCCATCACTTCCACCCTCTCATCTTGCCTCGGAGCAAAACTTAAGGGGAGTCACCGGCATTTTTATCTTTCTCTCCTTTTCTCTCTTTCCCTGGCTTGTATCCATCCGGCCCCATTCAACCAACTGTTTTAAGACGTTTATCCCAAGTGTCGGATTTATCCTGGCGAACAATAGCGAGCTAGCATGGTATGGAGAAATCTGGCTTCATTTTTCTATAATGTTTTTTACACATTTAGCTTGCTGTCAAAACAAAATTATATATATGCAGGCTCGCTACCGCTCGCCAGGAAAATATTGACAACTGGATGGGGGTAAACATCTTAAAACAGTAGGCTGAATGGGGCTGAATGGATACAAGCCAAAGAGAGAGGGAGAGAAAGAGAAAACAAGCGAGGTGGGCTCCCTTAACAAGCTTTACTTATCCTGGCTAATTTTAACTGCCAATACAAAAACTGTCCACCGGAAATGACCGGGTCATGTAATTTAGGTTTGTATTTGTTGAGGTGTGATTACTTAGTCATTACACGTGATACAGGCGGATATCGGATATCGTCAGTTTTGTTACGTCCGACAACAATATTTATGCGAGTTTTGTTGTGAGTGTCTTTATATGTTTGCTTGTCAGCAAGTATGCGTATTTTGACGAGTTTAAGCAAGAGAGTTTAGAATTCAGAGGTGCCTAAGTCGGAAACATGAAATAAAGTGAATTATTGTGCATGTATGCAGTACATGCCGTCTACCTTTGGCTTGGAAACTATGATATATATAGTAGGAGGGGACAGTGAAGGGATTGGTGTCAGTTGTTTCAGATACCTGAGTCTTGGTGAGGAAAAGAAGGTCAGGTTTGTTGTAGAAGTGGTGTTCAACAGAGGGCAATATTGCAAAACGTGATAGAAAGAGTGACATGACATGGTTCACAATATTTTGAGGAGTCGTTAGGTAGAGGCCGAATGAGTATGGGGGCATATTTGTGAACAGTGTAGTGAACAGTGTGTTGTGGACAGTGTGTTGTGGACAGTGTGTTGCGGACAGTGTGTTTTGAACAGTGTAGTTAACAGTGTGTTTTGAACAGTATAGTGAACAGTGTGGTGTTGTCAGTGTAGTGAACAGTGTGTTGTGGACAGTAGTGAACAGGGTGTTGTGGACAGTAGTGAACAGTGTGTTGTGGACAGTGTGTTGTGGACAGTAGTGAACAGTGTGTTGTGGACAGTAGTGAACAGTGTGTTGTGGACAGTGTAGTGACCAGGGTGTTGTGGACAGTAGTGAACAGTGTGTTGTGGACAGTGTAGTGAACAGTGTGTTGTGGACAGTGTAGTGAACACTGTGTTGTGGACAGTGTAGTGAACAGTGTGTTGTGGACAGTAGTGAACAGTGTGTTGTGGACAGTGTAGTGAACAGTGTGTTGTGGACAGTAGTGAACAGTGTGTTGTGGACAGTAGTGAACAGTGTGTTGTGGACAGTAGTGAACAGTGTGTTGTGGACAGTGTTGTGAACAGTGTGTTGTGGACAGTAGTGAACAGTGTGTTGTGGACAGTGTAGTGAACAGTGTGTTGTGGACAGTGTAGTGAACACTGTGTTGTGGACAGTGTAGTGAACAGTGTGTTGTGGGCAGTGTAGTGAACACTGTGTTGTGGACAGTGTAGTGAACAGTGTGTTGTGGACAGTGTAGTGAACACTGTGTTGTGGACAGTGTAGTGAACAGTGTGTTGTGGACAGTGTAGTGAACAGTGTGTTGTGGACAGTGTAGTGAACAGTGTGTTGTGGACAGTGTAGTGAACAGGGTGTTGTGGACAGTGTAGTGAACAGTGTGTTGTGGACAGTAGTGAACAGGGTGTTGTGGACAGTAGTGAACAGTGTGTTGTGGACAGTGTAGTGAACAGGGTGTTGTGGACAGTAGTGAACAGGGTGTTGTGGACAGTGTAGTGACCACTGTGTTGTGGACAGTGTAGTGAACACTGTGTTGTGGACAGTGTAGTGAACAGGGTGTTGTGGACAGCAGTGAACAATGTGTTGTGGGCAGTGTAGTGAACAGTGTGTTGTGGACAGTGTAGTGAACAGTGTGTTGTGGACAGCAGTGAACACTGTGTTGTGGACAGTGTAGTGAACAATGTGTTGTGGACAGTAGTGAACACTGTGTTGTGGACAGTGTAGTGAACACTGTGTTGTGGATAGCAGTGAACACTGTGTTGTGGGCAGTGTAGTGAACAGTGTGTTGTGGACAGTGTAGTGAACAGTGCGTTGTGGACAGCAGTGAACACTGTGTTGTGGACAGTGTAGTGAACAGTGTGTTGTGGACAGTGTAGTGAACAGTGTGTTGTGGACAGTGTAGTGAACAGTGTGTTGTGGACAGTGTAGTGAACAGTGTGTTGTGGACAGTGTAGTGAACAATGTGTTGTGGACAGTAGTGAACACTGTGTTGTAGACAGTGTAGTGAACACTGTGTTGTGGACAGCAGTGAACACTGTGTTGTGGGCAGTGTAGTGAACAGTGTGTTGTGGAGAGTGTAGTGAATAGTGTGTTGTGGACAGTGTAGTGAACAGTGTGTTGTGGACAGTGTAGTGAACAGTGTGTTGTGGACAGCAGTGAACACTGTGTTGTGGACAGTGTAGTGAACAGTGTGTTGTGGACAGTGTAGTGAACAGTGTGTTGTGGACAGTGTAGTGAACAGTGTGTTGTGGACAGTGTAGTGAACAGTGTGTTGTGGACAGTGTAGTGAACAGTGTGTTGTGGACAGTGTAGTGAACAGTGTGTTGTGGACAGTGTAGTGAACAGTGTGTTGTGGACAGTGTAGTGAACAGGGTGTTGTGGACTGTGTAGTGAACAGTGTGTTGTTGACAGTGTAGCGAATAGGTGGACAGTGTAGTGACAAAGTTCCCCACAAACGTTTACTGCTAAAACTAAAAGCGCATGGAATACAAGACGGTGTGTTGAAATGGATAGAAAATTGGCTCCGCGACAGAAAGCAAAGAGTAGTCATGAACGGTAAGGCATCTAAATGGACCAATGTAAGTAGCGGGGTACCCCAGGGATCGGTACTAGGACCAATTCCCTTTCTAATTTACATCAACGACATAGATGAGGGTCTCACCTGTACAATCTCAAAATTTGCTGACGATACAAAAATTGCAAATAGCGTACTCTCAAAAGAACAAGTTGACGATATGCAACACAATCTAGATAAGTTGTCACGTTGGGCCCAAATTTGGCAAATGAGTTTCAATGCGATAAATGTAAAGTACTACATATCGGATACCAAAATGAGAAAGCAAACTATTCGATGAATGGCACTCAGCTTAAGAATGTTGTGGAAAGTGGGGCCAAGAGCTAAATGATGGTAAATATTCCTGTACAAGACTGGATGCCATTTGCTATGTTGGGAACTTCTCTATAACCCGACAAATAAACAATATCCATTTTTCTTAACAAAAATATATTCCTAATAATATAATATTTGCAGGTGTAGGCTTAAGGGAGAGATAATTTTCTATTATAATTATAAACATTGGATTTAATACCTACAGGCTGTAAGCATAGTATGTGCGAGGTATTCTTCCCCTTGCTGCTGTGGTGATCTATCATCATACTGCAGCATCAGAGTATCACGTAAGGAAGGGTATGGTAAACCCATTAAGATAACAGGACGGGGAAAGTGGTGGAGCGAGGCAGCTGACTGAGAGGCTGATGGGCCAAGGTAGAGAGTCAGATAATATGAAGGAGAAAGTTCGGGAAGAAAGAGGGTGAGTGGTAGGCATATGATGACATAAGAAGAGAGAGTAAATTTATAAAAGAAAATGAGGTTGGAGAAAAGTGAGTGTGAGTTATCATGAAATTGGGAAGTATGGGAATTAAGATAAGTAGATTGGGAAATAATGCGGTTGACAGGGGATAATAGAGACAGTGATGACACAAAGGGGAAGGGAGAACAACAATACTATGACAGTAAGACAGGCGACTGTTGACCTTTCCAAAAAATAGGTCACATCAAGTGAATGTGGGCATTAAGTCTTCTACTATTACTATAATAATATTGGAAATGAGGTAGTTGAATGTATGGAAGATGTTAATGTACTGTAGACCACTAGGATTGCAGTACATTACAACGACGTAACAGTGTTCATTGTGAAACAACTGCAGACATCTTGATAGCATGGCACAATGAATGTAACCAAGGATATATATTGCTATTTTTGTATTTTGAATAAATATATGCAATGACCTTATCCCATACACATTATTGTTGTCTTGGTAAGTTGAACGGAGGTTATGTTTTCTCATCCGTGTATCCGTCTGTTGGATTATCTGTAAACAATAATTATACAGTATCTCACAATGTTAAGAATCGATCTTCACATACTGTATATAATAGGTGGGCAGATAGTTATGAGCCAAGAAAAAAACAAATTAGGAGGCGATCTGGAGATTTTCATTTATTTTGATGGGCATCTGAAAAAGTGATTAACCAAATTTCTTGCAATTGGATGGATAGATAGGATATGCGCCAAGGAAGAAGTGATTTATTTTGAAAGGCGATCCGGAGACTTTCGGAATCATTTGGTGGGGAGATAGAATATGAGTCAAGGGAGACGTTTATTCAATTTAGGAATCGATCCGGATCATATCCTGAAACCCTGCTTCAGAATAAAACTAGGCATATTTATATTTATGATAAATACCTTCGCCAATGTAGGCAAAGGTATCTGGTCTACCTAGTGCATCTCTAGTTCATAAAGAAGTTGTGCGTCTAGAGCAGAGAGGTTATTCAAGCTGTCCCAAACTAGTTGTGGCAAACTTCTTGAATAAGTTATATAAATAATTATAAGCATAACACATTTTATGACTAAAGCTACCAATATCAACGATTACCAAGTTATTGCTTATTGAAAATAGTATTTCCGCAAAAGCCGTCAGAGACCTAGTGCACTCTCACCTGAAGGTGTAATTATGTTTTACCATATTTTGATTGATATATTATAATGTTGTCAGATCTAACATAACAATACATATTGTAGTTCACTGTGGACATGTCGTAGAAGAGTTTATTACAGGGCTGCGGAGGAGGTTACTATATAACCCTTAACTAGCAGCGCGCAACATAAGTCGAGTATAATAAATTTGGACTATCTGGCGGCGCGCGACATAGGTCGTGTGGCAATTTCAGCACGTAATGTTGCTGAGAGAGAGAGACAAGTGGTGGCAGGAGAGTAGCGAGCGTATGACTGCTCCAGACCACCGCGGCGAACCTACTGACACGAATCCCACCTCCTCCATCCCTCTCTCACTCGCTACATACTGAATTGTATGGGGAAAGTACCGAATTACATGCTTTTTGCACTCGTGTTGCGCGGTTGTTGCAAGAAAACTAGCCGTCATAAAAGGATCGTTATGGTGTCATTGGAAAGCTTTGTTTATGCCCTTTCAGGGATAGATACTTGTTTTACGCTCTGGGTCTTATTTAGGCATGAAAATGATCACGTAAACAGACGTATTTTGGCTAAAAACACCCCGCTGGGCGGTACATATAAATAGACCGCTAGCCCGCTAATAAGGTGTTAAAACCTAATTCCTCTTACGATTGTGATTTAAAATTATCGTTATAGGATATGCTTAGAATCGTCCACACAATCATGTCCTGAAGTTTGGCACACCAGTTTTGGAACATTTTGTATTGTTGTCAGACAGAGATAGTAAACTAAGATGTAGGTAGTTCTAGATGAGTAGAAACATGGGGTGGCAATTAGTGACTTAGGCGAAACTTGTAACTTTTTCTATTGCACAAGGCATATTTAATGCTTTTGATACAGTCTGATATAGTCCATCAGGCGCCTGGCCCGGGGAGACGATTAATATGAAGGGTGTGCCTGGAAGTGTGGTGGGAGGGCTTGTGGCTTTGGCTCCGCTGCATGTCTGCCTGCCGAGATCGGAACCTCTCCGGGTGGTCAGGGGCCGGGGGAGTGCTGGAGCGACCTTGGTAACCCTGGTCTCTGGGTCTTCTCCTGGGTGACCTGGATGTGTGAGAGTTTGTGTTTTTTATCTGTGTTTATTTTTTGTTTTATGTTGTTTTTGTGTTTTCCCTGTTCTTGCTCTGTCTTGAGTCGGCTACCCCCAAAATGGGGTTTGGGCCTGAGCATATAGATAGATAGATAGCATATAGATAGATACAGTCTGGCACAAATCTTTTGTTTCTAAATTACCATCCTTTTGTTTCTTTCCGTCTGTCTGTTTCTATATCTCCAATTTCATTTCCGACCGTTCCATAGCTGCGGTTGAGGATGGAGATCGCTCTTTTTATTAACCTATCAACTTTGGTGTTCCTCAGGGTTCTGTCCTATCTCTAGTATGCATTAAGGATCTTCTCGACTGTACCTCTACCCCTATCAACTTACCCATGGAAACATGTATGCAGTTACATCATAATTGAGGTGATGAGGCCTTACCACACCTATCTTCTGATATATCAACTATTTCCAATTGGGCAGAGATAACCTTTTAGCTTTCAATGCCTATAAATCTTATTTTTATTAATACCACTCTAACACCAAACACCTCCCAATGAAATTAATGAAAGCATATGATCATCCCGGGATTTAAACCTGGGTTACCACGTACAGATCTTAAACAGTCTAATCATTACACCATCAAGACAGTTAAAGGTTTATGCACAAGCCTAACCAAATAGTAGCAAATAGTAGCATCGAAAAAGTCCCTAATTTCAAGAAAGCAAACTTCCATAAACTTAGAGCTATGTTTAAAGAAACTGACTGGAGCTTTTTAATTAACAATAACGACATAAATACATCTTGGAAGTTATTCGAAACCACTTACCTAAAAGCAGTGCAAGACTGCATACCATCGAAAATACGGCGTCCAGGCCATAATAATAAGCCCAAATGGTGGAATAAAGATATTTCAAACTGCCTGCTTGCTAAAAAATTTGCTAATGATAGATTAAAATCCTCACAAACTGACGAAGAACGGGTGAAATTTGTAGAGCTACGACGCAAAGCCAAAAAGTTAATTAAGCAAAGTAAAAAGACCTTAGAGTTACATATTGCGAATCAAAGTAAAACAAACCCGAAAGAATTCTATAGTTATATCAGAAAGAAAAAAGTAGTTACTTCAACTGTTGGACCGTTAGTCGATGAAAAAGGAGAATACACCAAAGACGAAGTACAAATGAGTAATGCCCTCAATACCTTCTTTGCATCAGTTTTTACAACAGAAGATCTCAGTGATATCCCTACACCATCACCGATTCAGATTGATAATTCAGATGTTCTAAGCAATATCACCGTTACAGAGAGAGAAGTATTGAATTGTTTAGATAAACTCAAGGTAAATAAAACGCCAGGACCTGATACAATCTCGCCTAGAGTTCTAAAGGAAACTAAGAATGAGCTCTCCAAACCACTGATATTACTATTCAATAAATCCTTGCAGTCTGGAACTATGCCTGATCAGTGGAAGCTAGCCAACGTAACACCGATATTCAAAAAAGGCAGCAAATCCCTACCCAGTAACTATCGTCCAATTAGCTTAACCTCAGTTGTATGTAAAATGCTAGAAACGGTCATACGAGACAGACTCGTAAATCACTTAGAGGAAAATAACATACTTAAAGATACTCAACACGGCTTTCGTAAAAAACGTTCCTGTTTAACAAACCTCTTAGACTTCTTCCACGATATCCTCAACCTCTACGATGAGAGTAAAGCTGTAGATATTATATACCTTGATTTTCAAAAGGCCTTTGACAAAGTTCCCCACAAACGTTTACTGCTAAAACTAAAAGCGCATGGAATACAAGA
This sequence comes from Paralithodes platypus, assembly GCA_032716605.1. Classification (NCBI taxonomy): domain Eukaryota; kingdom Metazoa; phylum Arthropoda; class Malacostraca; order Decapoda; family Lithodidae; genus Paralithodes; species Paralithodes platypus. Next base: position 11,280,227 of record CM064515.1, on the reverse strand, counting down.
CGGTGTGTTGAAATGGATAGAAAATTGGCTCAGCAACAGAAAGCAAAGGGTAGTCATAAACGGTAAGGCATCTAAATGGACCAATGTAAGTAGCGGGGTACCCCAGGGATCGGTACTAGGACCAATTCTCTTTCTAATTTACATCAACGACATAGATGAGGGTCTCACCTGCACAATCTCAAAATTTGCTGACGATACAAAAATTGCAAATAGCGTACTCTCAAAAGAACAAGTTGACGATATGCAACACAATCTAGATAAATTGTCATGTTGGGCCCAAATTTGGCAAATGAGTTTCAATGCGGATAAATGTAAAGTACTACATGTCGGATACCTAAATGAGAAAGCAAACTATTCGATGAATGGCACTCAGCTTAAGAATGTAAACAGAGAAACTGATCTGGGAGTAACAATATCGAGTAACCTAAAACCGAGTCAACAATGTTCAGAAGTTGTTAAGAAGGCAAACAAAATAATTGGCTTTATAGGCAGGTCATTTGAGCATAAATCCAAAGAAGTTATCCTAACCTTTTACAATTCCTTAGTCCGCCCTCTTCTGGAATACTGCGTTCAATCCTGGTGCCCTTATTACCAAAAAGATATAAACAAGCTAGAACGAGTTCAACGTAGAGTTACCAAAATGATACCTAGCCTAAAGAACAAACCATACGAAGAGCGTCTTAGAGAATTAAATCTATTTCCTTTAACCCAGCGCAGATTAAGAGGCGACTTAATTCAAGTGTTTCAAAATCATCAAAGGCATCGACAATATGAACTGTAGTAAGTACTTCACTATCGACCAATCTAAATACACGCGGGGAAACGGTTGCAAAATTATTGGTAAATCTTTTAACTCGCACGAATCTAAGAATTTCTTCTTCAATCGAGTTGTTAACTTGTGGAATGGGCTTCCCCGAGACATTATAGACTGCAGCACCGTTGATTCATTTAAATTCCGCCTAGACAAATATCTCGCATCAAACCCGCGACTGACTGCGTTTGTAAATGAATAACTTTATCCTCCCCTCAGTTACTAACCCATATGTCCCCTACTAACTTCCTAGTCCTGCCACGTTAGTGGCAGGGCAGTAGTTCCCTTTCCAATGTTCCCTTACCCACTCTAAACCACTGTTTGGACACTTGATCCTCAGTGTTTTGGAGGACAAGCAACCTAGAAGGGTCACTATATCTGTTGTTGCTTGATTTCCTTTGTACTCCTTTGTACTCCTATGACATATTACCCATTCTCGAATACTGAATATAAATCCGAGTCTGTACATATACCTAACTGCACCATGATAACCTAAGGATTACATGAATGGAAGAATTAATTGATGGGGCACTTAGCCACAAAGGAAGGCCTCTCTAGGATTTACTCCTAAACCTGAATAACTCATATTTTGTATTAATTCCACTCTAATACCAAACACCTCCCAATGAAATTAATTAAAGTATGTGATCGTCCCTGGATTCGAACCTGGGTTACCATATCATGATCTTAAACACTCAAATGTCTGCCTCAATCTACATGTCAAAATCTTTCACATGACTATCCCTACTCTTCAACAATACTAAGGTCAACCTTTCGTTCTCTCTCATTATTCTTGGTGTCTCTTATTCCTCTGACCTTTCTTGGAAAGACCATATTACTTATCATGCTGAAACAGAAATTATGTGTGCTCAACCACCTCTGTGGATCTTTTATCCCTGCAATTCAGCTTGTTGTGTACGGGGTACTGTACACCCATGTATGGAGTACTGTTATCATATGTGGGGAAGTTCTACCCAAACCATGTTTCTTGAAGGGTAGAGTATTTTGTTCCATCAAGTTATCTCCTCTCATTTATTATCTACAATATATCTCTCTGCACACCACAGTGTTGTATCTCTTTCTCTCTCTCTGTCGGCCTCTCTCTCTCTCTCTCTCGGCGTCGTTATAGTACAGTTCGGAAGAGCTACAAGTGCTATAGCAGGAAATTGCATACTGTTTGCTATGCCAGTGGTAGTGGTACGGATTCGAAAAGCGAAAGTCCTTAAGATGTAAATAAGAAAAAACTTGTAAAACAATATATGAGCGTATTTATTAAGCACATGACTTCTCTATTATTTATACCATTTGCCGTTTTTGCAGAGTCTTCAATCTAATGCCAAAATGTATAATACACTGTTCCCAAGCAAAATAATCTTGTCAGTAATTTCTGCTAGGGTACCTTGGTTATCAAGTACCTTTAACTGAATCATCGAAGGGTATCCACTTTTCACCCACTCCCATCCGTCCCCCAGCAGTTATATATAAAAGCCTTGCATCTTATTCGGCCTCCCTCTCGAAATAATGTTTAGTGCGCCGCGCCCACTATCCCCACACCCACCAGTTCTTCCACACGATTTTGGCTTCCTTATATATATATATATATAGCCCTCTCTGGGCTTAACACTAATAAGGCGTACGGTCCGGACGGTGTTCCTCCTGTTGTTCTCAAAAACTGTGCTTCCGTGCTGACTCCCTGCCTAGGCAAACTCTTTCGTCTCTGTCTATCCTCTAACGTCTTCCCTTCATGCTGGAAGTTTGCTCACATTCAACCTGTCCCAAAGAAGGGTGACCGCTCTCAACCCTCCAACTATCGTCCAATTGCTCTTATCTCTTGTCTTTCTAAAGTTTTTGAAACTATTCTTGCTTCAAAATTTTTTAAGCATTTCTCTTCTCATAATCTGCTCTCAGATCGCCAGTATGGCTTCCTTAAGGGTCGCTCTACTGGTGATCTTCTTTCATATCTTACTAACTCTTGGTCATCCTCCTTTCGGGACTTCGGCGAGACTTTTTCTATTGCACTAGACATATCGAAAGCCTTCGATAGAGTCTGGCATAAATTTTTAATTTCTAAACTTCCCTCCTTCGGTTTCTATCCCTCCATCTGTGCCTTTGTCTCTAATTTCCTTTCCGGCCGTTCCATAGCCGCGGTTGTGGACGGCCATTGTTCACTTCCTCACCCTATCAACTCCGGTGTTCCTCAGGGCTCTGTCCTATCTCCTATTCTCTTTCTAATTTTTATAAATGATCTCCTTAACAGTACCTTAATTCCCATCCATTCATACGCAGACGACTCAACCTTACACTACTCCATTAGTTTTTCAGAACGCCCCAGCCAGCAATCCCTCAACGACAAACGTAATGAAGCCATAGAACTCTTAAATTCTGATCAAAATACTATTTCCAATTGGGGCAGAGAAAACCTTGTTACCTTTAATGCTTCCAAAACCCAATTTCTCCATCTATCTACCCGTCAGGATCTCCCAGCGGACTATCCCTTATTCTTCAACAATACAAAAATCAACCCTTCATCTGCTCTCAATATTCTTGGTGTCTCTTTTTCTTCTGCTCTCATTTGGAAGGACCATATTACCAGTCTTGCTAAGGCAGCCTCCCAGAAGCTGGGTGTGCTCAACCGCCTTAGGGGGTTCTTTTCCCCTGCACAGCTTCTTGCTCTGTACAGGGGCATAGTGCGCCCTTGTATTGAGTATTGTTCACATGTGTGGGGAGGTTCCTCTCACACCGCTCTCCTAGACAAAGTTGAAAGGAAGGCCTTTCGTATCATTAACTCCCGTCCACTCACCAACTCTCTGCAATCTCTCTCTCTCCGCCGCAATGTTGCATCTCTCTCGCTATTCTATCGCTACTATAATAATCAGTGTTCCTCAGAGCTATCCCAGTGCATACCACCTCCTTTACGTAGGGCACGTGGTACCCGTCTTGCAACTCAATCCTACCCCTACTCTGTGCAACTCTCCAACCCAAGAGTGAAACGTTACTCTCAAACTTTCTTCTACTCAACAGCTGAGCTCTGGAACTCTCTCCCAGAATCAGTCTTTCCCTCTTCCTATGACTTAAATTGCTTCAAACTCCGTGTGTCCAGGCATTTTGGCTCGAACGTCCCTTGATTTTGGCCCTGTCACTCTTTCAACTATGAGGAGGCACTCGCTATAGGCAGTTATGCCTTTTGCCTCCCTCAATCACATAGAAAAAAAAAAAAAAAAAAAATATATATATATATCTATATATATATATATATATATATATATATATATATATATATATATATATATATATATATATATATATATATATATAGAGAGAGAGAGAGAGAGAGAGAGAGAGAGAGAGAGATTATACTTATTTAAATGCTTTATGCTAATTCATCTTCCTTCTATCTCCTCCCTATTTTGGTTTGGTCTATATCTATCTTCCTCTGTGCATTATGCAATTAATATTTCCTAGAGATTATTTTTGTTACGCTCTACCATTGTTTCCTTTTTGTCATGGCTGCAGTAAAGAATGTTCTTTCCTCCTTTTATACATTTCACATTCCTTCTTCACTCCCATTCCCTCCCTGCTTCTCAAAGGAGCTATACGGTTTATAATGAAACATACTCTACAGTATTGTCAAGCTCAGAATACGGGCATACATAGTTGGTGTATGTGTGTGTGTGTGTGTGTGTGTGGAAGGAGGGATGGGGGAGGGGAGGGGAGGAGCCAAACAATGGTGTAAAGGGAAGTGAAGCGTACGGAATACAAGGAAGGGATTATAGGAGGCACAAGAAGAGGAGAATGGCGGTGGTTTATATTACACTGAGGATACTACAAGAGGGTTAGAACATGTAACAACACTTAAATTTTTCATAAGCATAAAGTAGAGACAAGCTTTTTGTTCAATTTGAATTAACGACTGTATACTCAATATAGCTCACAGGAAATGGTAGTAAGGCAACATCATTCAATATGTGTATAATTATATTAAGTGAGAAGGTCCAGTGACCATGAACACACATTACAAACTAATCCAGGACAGTGGTTTGGTATATGGTATAGACCTATACATAATCCAGGACAGTGGTTTGGTATATGGTATAGACCTATACATAATAAATAGATTACGATTAAGCAAATTACTGAATGTTTTAGTCCATGAACAAACAACATGACATTACCTAGTAAGTAAAACATGGAATGACATATATTTCACCATAAATATTCTTTAAACTATACACAACAATACATATTATTTAAATTACAATGATAATTATTCACTCTTATGAAAGGAATCCCTATTCCCAACCATTCTGGACTATTTGTGGATGCATGTGAATGGTTTCAAGTGGGTCCTAACGACTCTCAGCGGTGCAGTTCACCGAGGACTTCTTTGTGTAAGTGAACACTAATTATACTTTGTCTATTAATTCGAGGATTGTCCCCTCGAGATGCACAAGAAACTTAATATTATCAGGTATCTTGTTTCATCAGACTACCAATGGAAGGCGCACACAGAAACAATTTAGTATAATTCTGTATAAACCCAAAATAATCGCGTCTACTGTAATGAGTTATACATGGCAATACAGAGGAAAACCCATACTACAATTTGAATGCATGAAACTTGGAGAGAAGTAGATATCTAATAGTGAAATTTATAAAAAAATAAATCATCGTTCTTCGGCATTTAAATCGTCATTATTGCGTTAAATGCAGAACAAAACATGTGTTTATATATGTATATATATATATATATATATATATATATATATAGGAGGTGTGGCGGATTGGTTTTGTCACTGGACTGGTAATCCAATGGACCCGGGTTCGAATCCCAATATGTCAATGGGAAGATATTATTGGGATGGAATTTGTGCTGTACCTAGTATCAGTGCATTACCACAGCAAACTAAAATGCCAAATAATTACCCTCATTGTTCCCCGATTAAATAGTATTGTATGAATATCCCCATATTAAAAAAATATGCTACAGGGGGGCAATACCTAGTGAGTTAATTGCTCAATAGGTGGCGTTCTGAGAGTGAGGGTCCGAGCCTGGGGGATGAGACTGTGAAGCACAGAGGGGTAGCAGCTTCAGAGATGGAGTTGCTTTGAGCCGTGAAGCTTCGCATGTCTCACTCCCTAGACTGGAGCAAGACCTCACGGGCCTCACCGAGTTCAGCGGTAGAGTGTAAAGGCTATCAGCCTATGCCCAAGAGAGAGTAGTTGGAATATAGAGAAATATATACAGGTATATATATATATATATATATATATATATATATATATATATATATATTGTTACGGCTGGATCGGCAATACATATTCGGGATTCTTGATCGTAGGACAGAAATGGCTTAAGTGACAACAACACGCTCGATTCCAGTCCCAAATACTATATGCTCCAGACAACAAAAGCACCAACGCCCTACAGAGTTATCGTCTACGGTAACGAGGTACCTTAACTCGGCGAAAGTGTACAACAGGGGTAGGCTATGAGGCTAAACTCCCTCAGACATTTATAGGTTACGTTATTACTAAAGAAATGCAATACTCAAGAAACTACGTTAATATTAAGCCTCTAATAATGTAGAATAGAAGCAGGCTAAAGGTATGACAGTGAAATGCTAAATGACAAATGTACACGCCTACTTGAAAGCGCGTGCACTACACTAACTGTCCCCTACTAACATGCACTAGCATGTAGCATACAAGATGTTCATGATCCAGTAGATACCTAATAATACACATGGGAGGAACATAAACAGTAGTCACTTATTATAATAATGAATCTATACTTGGAATAACTAAAAGGTTGCAGGCAACAGTACTGCGCCGGTAGCCTACTACCGCATAGGCTACTTCGCTTCTCTCACTCTGTCTCCCCTCCGAGTCCGTATGCGCCCTACGCAACAGAACTCCGGACACAGCAGCAAAACGACAGTGCAGTTAATTGATACATGAAAGTATTAATAGTGTTGTCTTGTGTGTGAGTAATGTGTATTGTAAAGTGTTATAGATATATACTTAAAGAGAGCTGCAATGCATAGTAAAATAAAGATATATCCCACTCATCTCATCATCCCCATGTGTTCTAGCTAGCAGGCCAAGTCACAGGAACAACGAGTCCCAGCACCGAAAGCGAGAACCCAGGAGAAGACTGTAGAGAACACAAGGACAGATAAATTACGTTACTCTACTATACCGGCACTACGAGCGAGCTGTAGTCTCGGGTGCTACACTCGCTCCTGGCTCGGTATGCAAATCAAGGCTAAGTCCTCGTCCCTCTACAGACAACTCCTGGGCATGGTCGGGCTCTTACACATGGCACCAGTCTAGTCACAAATGGGATGATGAGCAGGGCATATAACTCGTGAACATGTAGAACGTTCACCAACTATCCTCATCAAGAAGATCGCTGTTCACATTAACCCCTTAAATCTAATACATGTAAATATATGCTTGTCCTAAGAGTAATACGAGAGGTGAGTGCTGAAACTCCTTTAGGACCTCAAGGGAAGGTTATGCATTTAAATAGAGAGAAGAATGAAATGAGAGTAATGTCGTCAGAGAGAAAGAGTGCAACCGTGAGAAGTGGGGAGAGAGAGCAAGGGATGTTAGAATCTCAAAGGTTCTAGGCAACCTAGTCCAGGAACACACAGCCAACCTCCAGGCAGTGTGCTGTACGACAACATGGGCCCAGCCCAGGCAGGCAACAATGGACTACCAACCCTATCGCATCTAGCTATAAGGGCAAGGCTGCCAACCAGTCCATACGTCTGGCAACCACCCGGCCGGCAGCGCGGCGTGTTGCTACCCTCTTGCTCTGAAGCCCAACTCACTCTCTCTCTCTGAATTCCCATTATCCTATCTATCAACTTCTCTATTGATACTACATATTAAATGGAAGGTCTCGACATGGCTTAAAACAAAACCCACCACTGGTTAGCACATGACGAGACCTTTGCAGAGATACAAAGAACATAGTTATAAGTTGTCACACTCAATATACATAGCGGCTGACGGTAGCCAGATCACGGGCGGTACAGTGGAGTACCAAGGAGTACAATCAGGTTGCGTTGCCCAGCACTGGGGTGCGTCACAGCCCCCCCAAGATTTTAGATAATCGACCTTAGAAGCATTATCAAAATCTGACAGGCAACCAACCGACCTGCTACCCTTAGCTGCCACTAATTGCAAAAGGTGCACAACAACTGAAGTGTGAATTATACATAAAACACAATATTGCATGCATCATGCTACAACAATAAAGAGTTACAAAACTAAAAAAAAGAAAGAGTTTTCTCGTTTATTTTATTGTTTTATAATCTTTTTGGACGGCGTTATGATAGCCTAATTTTACTCCTGCTCAACCCACACACCATGCACGACTATCTTGGATCATCAACCCTTGATAGACTATCTGCTATCACGTTCTCACTCCCGGCAATATGCTGAATGTGGAGATTATACTCTTGGAGCATTAGGGACCACCTGGTCAACCGCATATTCCGATTGTGAAACTGATTTAGGAATTTCAAGGGATGATGGTCCGTATAAATCGTCACTACCGGGCCGTAGGCTGGAACATAAACTTCGAAATGTTTGAGCGACAAAACGATAGCCAGAAGCTCCTTCTCTATAGTCGAGTAATTCCTTTGTGCCGAATTAAACTTGCGAGAAAAGAAGCTCACTGGGTGTTCCAAGCCCTCGGAATCAGTCTGCAGTAACACTGCCCCGGCACCCACACCGCTGGCATCAGTCGCCAGCTGAAAACTCCTGGAGAAGTCTGGGGCCCTCAAAATCGGATGTGTACACAGCAGGTGCTTGACTAGGTCGAAAGCCCTCTGACACTCCGCAGCCCAACAGAACTTCACTGACTTCGACAGTAGATCAGTTAACGGAGCTAAGACAGTAGAGTATCCCCGGATGAAGCGCCTATAATAGCCTATCATACCTAGGAACCGCATGACCTGGCGCTTAGTGGTGGGCCTGGGAAACATATTGATAGCCTGTATCTTGCTCATGGGGGGGCACACCCGGCCTAACCCGACCACAAAGCCAAGATACTGCACAGTAGCCTTTACAAACTCGCACTTCCTCAGGTTCACCACCAGCCCAGCATCGTGCAACTTCCTAAACAGGGTCTCTAAGTGCCTTAGGTGATTTTCAAAATCGTCATCATATACTATCACGTCATCAAGGTAGACCGTGCAGTTAGGGATTTCGTCACAAATATCGTTCATCAGGTTTTGAAACGTGGCAGGTGCGTTCTTAAGCCCATAAGGCATTACGTTACATTGGTAGGTCTTGCCATCTACCACAAAACCACAAACTTGCTTAGCTCGGTCCGACAGGGGTACTTGCCAGTAGCCTTTTACAAGATCAATTTTAGTAAGGTACTTTGCATTCCCTATCTTGTCCACGCTGTCGTCAACTCGAGGCAAAGGGTAAGGGTTGGTAGTGGTCAAGCCATTTAGCCTACGAAAATCTATGCAGAACCGCACCTTGCCGTCAGGTTTTGGCTGCAACGTGACGGGTGATGTCCACTTCACATAACCTTCAGTGATCATCCCTCTCTCAACCATGTACTTTAACTCCTCCCGTAAAGCTGGCAACTTTACCGGGGGCACACGGTAGGGCACTGACTTGAAGGGCACATTATCACCGACGTCCACGTCGTGCGTTACCTGAGTAGTGAGACATGGGTGTTCGGCGAAAACAGAGGGGTATGACCTGAACAGGCCTAGGACAGCAGCACCCTGGTGCTCAGGCAGGTGACTTACAGCTTGCCTAGCCTCTTGTTCAGTATTCCCCGCCAACTGTTCCGCGGAAATGACACAGTCCCAGCTATCCTCCTCAGCAGCATGACTGTCCCCACCTCCTTCTCCACCCTGGCCGCTGCAGGCCAGCACAGGGACAGTGAGAGGCTCTGAGGGGCGTCTCACATACTCTTTCATGAGGTTAACATGACATAACTGATGTTTTTTCCTACGGTCAGGTGTTGCAACGAGATAATCAAGGTCGGACAGTTTCTTAGCCACCACATACGGCCCAATGAACTTGGCAGAAAGGGGGTGTCCAGGCAAAGGTAAAAGCAACATTACCTCCTGACCCACCGAAAACTCCCGAAGCTTCACCTTGGCGTCATACTGGTGCTTCATGACCGCCTGTGCATTAACCAAGTTATTACCTGCCGCTGCCATGCAACCTATAAGTCTCTCCCGGCTCGCATCCCCATCTTCCTCCAACTCTATGGCACCATTGCTATAACGAGCTAGGCTAGCGTCTTGCAGCTGCTGCTCACTAATGTCCCCGGGCGTCAATGCATCAAGATGGTTTTGTAATAAGACATTACCCCGGCTAGTAGGCTCTACTGCCTTAGTGGCTCTCGCTACAGCTCTTGCCTCACGCGAAGTCTTACCCAACTCTGCCTTGTTACACACCATCTCTGGGCCAGAGTCAACTACCAGGTTTATTATAGGTCCAAGTACCGAATCACCGAGAAGTGCAGCAGAATCAATGTCCCTTTTCCTGCCCTTAGCAACCTTCTCCTGATCCTTCCTCCACTGTCCCCGAGGTTGAGTGCTAGGCTGTGCAGGAGCCGCAGAGCGAGATCGGGTTACCACACAGGCCATCTCATCCTGTTGGCACCTCCCAACCCATTCCCGATTCTCACCATCCACGTCGGCCGCCCTCTCGGCAACGACTAAGGGTGGAGTCCCGGAAGTGGGCACCGCAAAGTCGTTGCCGAGAAGAAGGTCGACGCCCTCAACTGGCAAACACTCAACGATCCCTACATCCAGCTCCCTGCACACCTCTCCCACTCTCAACTCCAACCTCACAAGTGGGTATGACCTCGTAGCATTTATACCCTGCACCACAACAACTCTGGCCGCATTTATCGGTTTCCCTGTGAAGTTCCTCAACAAAGTTTGCGAAGCCCCCGTATCCCTCAACAAGTCAACCCTCCGTAGTTCACTCCCCCAGCTCACAAACCCGTGTCCCCGATGGCTACAGAAAGTGTCCCGGACAGGTGTCGAGCCTTCCGTACGCTTCTTTACCGCGTGTGCCTCAGCTGCTGACAACCTACCCCGGGCAGTTGCTGCAGCCTTCAGAGACACACCGATACTGTGAACCAATGACACCGGCTTAGCGGGAGTGTTACTAGGGCACTCACGTGAATAATGGCATAGCTTCTGACATTTGTAACATTTCACATCCCCAATGGGCTTCTTCCCTTGTGCGGGCGAAGAAGGGGCCTGACCTTTAGTAAACGGGAGAGGCTTGTGTTTGTAGGTGTTATTAGGTGCAATGCTTTTAGTGTGGTTATGTGTGTCATAGGATTTGTTATTATCGAAAACTCTGGTGGGTGGGGTATAGCGCCCCTTCTGCCCTGACTCAGCCCTCTGAGCGGCACCGCAACCACGAATCAATGATAATCTGAGGTCTGCCATCTTGGCAGCCTCCTCTACTGTCTTGGGACATTTTTCCTTAATGTTCAGCGTTAGATCGGTTCCAGTACATTTGTAAAACTGTTCCAGATAGAAAAGTTGCTTAATTTCCTCAGCCGACTCTGCGTGCTCGGACCGAAACCAGTTATTACATGCATCTGTTAAGTCCCGTGCGTGCTCCATAAAACTGACGTCGCTCTTCTTATTCACGCCACGGAACTTCAATCTATAAGTTTCGGGTTGCAGTTCGTAGGCCCGGAGCACAGCCTCCTTCACCAGTCCATACACGACACTCTCGTCCAGTGACAGTGCATCGTAGGCTTTCAACCCCTTACCCACTAGACGTGATGAAACTAATGCTGCCCATTTAACCTCCGGCCAGTCATACTCACGACACTTCTTTTCGAAACGAGCAAAAAACTCAGTCACTGCTGTCTCATCAAATGCGGGTACTAACTTAATTAAATGCGAAAGTGAGTCTGTAACCCGGTGCCCACCACCGAGATGACGCCCCGTGGTCTCTACTCTAGACTTCTCGACATCCATTTCAGCCTGGTACCTGGTTGCATCCTGATTGGCTTGGATTCTAGCAACCTCTATGCGTTCTATACTAGCCTGTTGTATCTGAGTCTCCTGCAGCTTAAACTTAGCTAGTTCTAGCTGAAATAACATCTCAGGAGACAGGCCTGGGGGGGAGAGCACAAAATGGGGGATCCACACCGAGACGTGTTTACGGGTAAGCCAGCTTGCCATTGAGAACCCTCCTGCTCGTGCTAAGACTCGCTGGCTGAGGGCCCAGCTCAGGGGTAGAGTGGAATGGAGGCTTGGAGGGAACCCCCCAAGACCCCACTCAACCCACCGCCCCATCGCCATCACCCAACAAACATGCCACCAAATTCTTCTTGGGCCAACTGTCAGGACAGTCCCGCCCCAAAACCGTGGCTAAACAGCGAAGACCGTAACAATCAATAGCCTGCAGGCGCTGTTCGGTCAAAGGTGTCTGCAAAAATGCCCGGGCATCCCTCTCTCCACTTATAACACTCCCCTCCCTAAATATCTGCTGTACTTGCTGGTCACTAGGCTGTACCGTGTTATCCTCCCCCGTAAATGAGTCATTAGACATAGTGCTGGTTATACAATTGCTGTTCAAAAACAAAAAAAAGTGCTTATTACTAATTGCAGTCTCGACTCACAAAATGTTAAAGATGCTTGAATGACTCTACTCTAGACACCTAACGAAACAATCTGCAAGTCCACAAATACAATAATGACACAATAAAAATTCCTCCAATATGCAAGAAAATTCTAGCCAGCTCTACTAGGTAGCATAGAATAGTTCTCCAAAAAACATGTGATAGGATACTACTGAATCTTGTGCAAGGTCGCCATTTTGTTACGGCTGGATCGGCAATACATATTCGGGATTCTTGATCGTAGGACAGAAATGGCTTAAGTGACAACGACACGCTCGATTCCAGTCCCAAATACTATATGCTCCAGACAACAAAAGCACCAACGCCCTACAGAGTTATCGTCTACGGTAACGAGGTACCTTAACTCGGCGAAAGTGTACAACAGGGGTAGGCTATGAGGCTAAACTCCCTCAGACATTTATAGGTTACGTTATTACTAAAGAAATGCAATACTCAAGAAACTACGTTAATATTAAGCGTCTAATAATGTAGAATAGAAGCAGGCTAAAGGTATGACAGTGAAATGCTAAATGACAAATGTACACGCCTACTTGAAAGCGCGTGCACTACACTAACTGTCCCCTACTAACATGCACTAGCATGTAGCATACAAGATGTTCATGATCCAGTAGATACCTAATAATACACATGGGAGGAACATAAACAGTAGTCACTTATTATAATAATGAATCTATACTTGGAATAACTAAAAGGTTGCAGGCAACAGTACTGCGCCGGTAGCCTACTACCGCATAGGCTACTTCGCTTCTCTCACTCTGTCTCCCCTCCGAGTCCGTATGCGCCCTACGCAACAGAACTCCGGACACAGCAGCAAAACGACAGTGCAGTTAATTGATACATGAAAGTATTAATAGTGTTGTCTTGTGTGTGAGTAATGTGTATTGTAAAGTGTTATAGATATATACTTAAAGAGAGCTGCAATGCATAGTAAAATAAAGATATATCCCACTCATCATCCCCATGTGTTCTAGCTAGCAGGCCAAGTCACAGGAACAACGAGTCCCAGCACCGAAAGCGAGAACCCAGGAGAAGACTGTAGAGAACACAAGGACAGATAAATTACGTTACTCTACTATACCGGCACTACGAGCGAGCTGTAGTCTCGGGTGCTACACTCGCTCCTGGCTCGGTATGCAAATCAAGGCTAAGTCCTCGTCCCTCTACAGACAACTCCTGGGCATGGTCGGGCTCTTACACATGGCACCAGTCTAGTCACAAATGGGATGATGAGCAGGGCATATAACTCGTGAACATGTAGAACGTTCACCAACTATCCTCATCAAGAAGATCGCTGTTCACATTAACCCCTTAAATCTAATACATGTAAATATATGCTTGTCCTAAGAGTAATACGAGAGGTTAGTGCTGAAACTCCTTTAGGACCTCAAGGGAAGGTTATGCATTTAAATAGAGAGAAGAATGAAATGAGAGTAATGTCGTCAGAGAGAAAGAGTGCAACCGTGAGAAGTGGGGAGAGAGAGCAAGGGATGTTAGAATCTCAAAGGTTCTAGGCAACCTAGTCCAGGAACACAGCCAACCTCCAGGCAGTGTGCTGTACGACAACATGGGCCCAGCCCAGGCAGGCAACAATGGACTACCAACCCTATCGCGCCTAGCTATAAGGGCAAGGCTGCCAACCAGTCCATACGTCTGGCAACCACCCGGCCGGCAGCGCGGCGTGTTGCTACCCTCTTGCTCTGAAGCCCAACTCACTCTCTCTCTCTGAATTCCCATTATCCTATCTATCAACTTCTCTATTGATACTACATATTAAATGGAAGGTCTCGACATGGCTTAAAACAAAACCCACCACTGGTTAGCACATGACGAGACCTTTGCAGAGATACAAAGAACATAGTTATAAGTTGTCACACTCAATATACATAGCGGCTGACGGTAGCCAGATCACGGGCGGTACAGTGGAGTACCAAGGAGTACAATCAGGTTGCGTTGCCCAGCACTGGGGTGCGTCACAATATATATATATATATCCTATATTATATTAATTTCACCTCAACACCAAACACCCCGAATGAAATTAATTAAATTACATATGTGATCCATCGGGATTCGAACCTGGGTTATCACACCCAGATTTTTGACACCTTAGCCATTACACCACCAAGACGGTTAAAGGTTTATGCACACGCCTACGACTTATTATCCATTCGCGAATACTGGATATTAATCTAATCACGTTCATATTCCCAACCGCGCTATGGTAGGCCTAATGTGTAAGTGAGAGGAAGGAATATTCATGGGGCACAGATCATATAGACCGGCCTCGCTACGCAATATCTCTGAACCTACTGATAATCTATATTTTATTAATTTCACCACAACACCAAACACCCCCAATGAAATTAATTAAAGTATATATGTGATCCACCTGGATTCGAACCTGGGTTATCACACACAGATTGTTGACACCTTAACCATTACACCACCACATATATATATATATATATATATATATATATATATATATATTTTCTTTAATACATACGAGGTTGAAAGAAATGGCAATTTCTGCGTTGGAAATTTTATTATTCAAGGTTTCCAGGTCTCTGATGAGTTTTCGCTGGGTGGCAGGAAGTAGATGAAGGAGATGAGCAAAATTCATGGTGGTACAGGGTTACATAAATGTACATGATGATACAGGATATACGACGCGTTTCACTGGACAACCAGCATTATCAAGTAGGGGCTGCGTCAAGGGCACCGGGGGGCGAGGAGGGGTGTTAGGTCCTGTAGGGTAGTGCCTTTTGGCAGAAGGAAGGATCTGAAGGTCCACAGTTTGGTTGTTGATGTTGGGATGTAAGGCTTGGATATATAAAGCTTCGAGTATAGGTAATCTCCTTGGGTCACTTTCTTTATCGAGTATGGTGGTGTGTTTCTCTAACTCGTTGTGTGTGAGGTGAGGGTGGTTAGGGGTGAGATAGTGGTCTTTGATGGCTCCAGCCTGAAGGTGAAGAGTTAACCGACGTGAAAGACGAGTCTGCGTCATACCAATATAGGAATGAGGTCCACAGTCCTCATAATTACAGGTATGTTGGTAAATGACGTGATCGTCGGTCATCGGGCTCTTTATCTTGGTGGCGGCTGGTTTGTTGCGGAGAACGAGGTTGGAGGTCTTGGGGGATTTGTAATAAATTATTAATTTGATTTTGTTTTCCGGGTTGGTTGGGTGGACATGCTTGGAGATTATTTCTTTTAAGACGGCCTCGTCATTTTTGTGTTCAGAGGACATGTAATTGCGGTAGAAGATCTTAATTTCATTGGGGGGGTCAATGTTGGGAGGGCTTTGGGTGTACCATTTTTTCAAGATGGTGGTTGATGGTGCTGGAGATGTCGGAGTTGGAGTATCCGTTATTTACTAAAACTTGGGATAGTCTTTCTAGCTCCTGGTGGGTGTCGGCCCAGGTAGAGCAGTGCGTGAGGGCTCTCCTAACATAGGCGGAGATGGAGGATAGAAGATAACGGCGGGGGCATTCACTATCGCCGTTGAGGCATTGTCCTGTGTTAGTAGGTTTAATGTAGACGGTGGTTTTGAACCCATGGTCGTTCATAGCTACGAGGATGTCGAGGAAGGGGAGTTGTCCATTGTTAGATTTTTCAAAGGTGAAGTTAAGTCCGGAGGAGGTCATGAAGCGACGCTGGAGTTCCTGTAGTTCGTGGAGGTCCTTGATTTGCACGAAGATGTCATCCACGTATCCTCGCTGAAGCCGCCAAAACCAGAGGAACTCACCATAGCATAATACTCAACAAACAACACTTCCAAGCTGCCAAACTATTAAGAGACAACCCCAACATCATCATCCGTCGTGCGGATAAAGCTTCCTGCCTCGTGATCCATGACAAGGAGGAATATCTTAGAAAAATGGACGTCATCTTAATTGACAACACTAAATTTAAAAAGATCACCCGCAACCCAACCGACGAAATCAAACGTATTGCCAACACCACCATCACCGCCATCAACGCCAAACAAGGAGGGATCCACCTTAAAAAACTCGTCGGAGAATACACCCCTGGTTATGCGTACGGAACCATCAAAACACACAAACCTGGGAACCCCCTCCGCCCCATCATCTCCCAGATCCCCACTGCCACCTACCAGATCGCCAAGGCCCTGAACAACCTCCTCACCCCCTACGTGCCCAGCCAATTCAACCTTAACTCAGCCCACGATTTCTTGGAAATTTTACGAGACGCCCCCCGTAACAACAACCACACTATCGCCTCTCTCGACGTAGAAAGCCTGTTCACCAACGTGCCAGTGGATAGGACCATTGACATGATTCTACGTCGAATTTATCATTGCCCTGATACACCTACACTGGACATCCCGGAGAAGGCCCTGAAAACACTACTGGAGCTATGTACCAAGGAGGCCCCCTTCCTTTGCCCCCGGGGCAACATGTACAAGCAGATAGACGGTGTGGCGATGGGCAGCCCCCTAGGAGTTCTTTTTGCGAACTTTTTCATGGGTACCATCGAGGAAGAGCTCCTAGCTGCCCAACGACCAGCCGTCTACTGTAGATACGTGGATGACATCTTCGTGCAAATCAAGGACCTCCACGAACTACAGGAACTCCAGCGTCGCTTCATGACCTCCTCCGGACTTAACTTCACCTTTGAAAAATCTAACAATGGACAACTCCCCTTCCTCGACATCCTCGTAGCTCTGAACGACCATGGGTTCAAAACCACCGTCTACATTAAACCTACTAACACAGGACAATGCCTCAACGGCGATAGTGAATGCCCCCGCCGTTATCTTCTATCCTCCATCTCCGCCTATGTTAGGAGAGCCCTCACGCACTGCTCTACCTGGGCCGACACCCACCAGGAACTAGAAAGACTATCCCAAGTTTTAGTAAATAACGGATACTCCAACTCCGACATCTCCAGCACCATCAACCACCATCTTGAAAAATGGTACACCCAAAGCCCTCCCAACATTGACCCCCCCAATGAAATTAAGATCTTCTACCGCAATTACATGTCCTCTGAACACAAAAATGACGAGGCCGTCTTAAAAGAAATAATCTCCAAGCATGTCCACCCAACCAACCCGGAAAACAAAATCAAATTAATAATTTATTACAAATCCCCCAAGACCTCCAACCTCGTTCTCCGCAACAAACCAGCCTCCACCAAGATAAAGAGCCCGATGACCGACGATCACGTCATTTACCAACATACCTGTAATTATGAGGACTGTGGACCTCATTCCTATATTGGTATGACGCAGACTCGTCTTTCACGTCGGTTAACTCTTCACCTTCAGGCTGGAGCCATCAAAGACCACTATCTCACCCCTAACCACCCTCACCTCACACGCAACGAGTTAGAGAAACACACCACCATACTCGATAAAGAAAGTGACCCAAGGAGATTACCTATACTCGAAGCTTTAAATATCCAAGCCTTACATCCCAACATCAACAACCAAACTCTGGACCTTCAGATCCTTCCTTTTGCCAAAAGGCACTACCCTACAGGACCTAACACCCCTCCTCGCCCCCCGGTGCCCTTGACGCAGCCCCCCGCGCTACCTCCTTCAGCTTCGTCTTCTGCAGGCGCCACACAACTTAGGCCACGCCCCTCGACACGCAGCCAATCAGCTTCGACCCAACCTACTGACCACCATCCCGCATCCAGTGCGCATGCGTGAAGCGGTTAACCCCCTTCTCTCTCCTAGTTTACGCTTCCACCAATAGCAGACTTTTGCCCCCTGTTTTCCGCCTCCTCTGATCCTCCACCCTCTATATATACCCTTCCTGTTTACCTTTTATATCATTCCTTCCTTACTTGATAATGCTGGTTGTCCAGTGAAACGCGTCGTATATCCTGTATCATCATGTACATTTATGTAACCCTGTACCACCATGAATTTTGCTCATCTCCTTCATCTACTTCCTGCCACCCAGCGAAAACTCATCAGAGACCTGGAAACTTTGAATAATAAAATTTCCAACGCAGAAATTGCCATTTCTTTCAACCTCGTATGTATTAAAGAAAATTTATTACCTGGCTTTACTAACATATATATATATATATATATATATATATATATATATATATATATATATATACATATATTCAGAATGACATCGGTGAGTTGACCTAAAGGGTATCTTATTTTCAGTAGAAATAATGTGGCAAGAAACATAAAGAACGCCATATTTTCAATTTATTTCTAATGGGCCTTTTCCCAATATTTCGGACGTAGCGTCCATCTTCAGGTACAGCACATGATCCTATAAAAATAGAAATCTAATATAAATTACTGATTAATATATATATATATATATATATATATATATATATATATATATATATATATATATATAATTATATATATACCGGTATATTTATACAGTATATATACCAGAATATAATTATATTTACAATCTACAAATGTTTAAATCCAGTTGTACAAACATTTTATGAATGGAGGATGCCTTTAGGCACATGGACCTTTTTTTTTTATCTGTGTTTTTCCTTCCTCCGTGCATTGTCTCTTAAAAAAAAAAAAAAAAAAAAAAAATATATATATATATATTTGTTTCGTTAAGATACACTATCTTATCATAAATTATTGTTTATAGCCTACACTTACTTGTTGTGCAGATGAAATTTGTGTATTCTGTTTTCATTCATTACATTTTCAATGTATTGAATGAACCAATTGCCTATTCGTGCATTAAGGGACACCCTTCATGAATATGCATTCTGACCATCCACGCGCGAGAGAGTTAAACAATATCTGATTATTTATGTTAGAAAGTGTTTGATAACTCTTCTGATTAAATATACACAAAACAAAAATTACTGCTGATGATGTAACACAATTGTGACAAATTAAATGCCAAAGAACGATGATTATCTTTTATTATCGAACACAGTTCAGTGTGAAATATCAACTATTTTCCAAGTTTCATACATTCTTATTGTAGTATCGGCTTTCCTTTGTAATGTCATGTAACACTCATTACAGTGGATGCAATTTGTATGGGTTTGAGCAGAGCGATAATAAAAAAAATCTTTGCGTTCCATCCAATTGGAGCTTGATGGTTCAAAGAGACCTGATATTACTTAATGTAGGTTTCTTGTGCATCTCAAGGGGATAAGCTTGGTGTAGATGTGAACAATCCTAAAGAGTTTGGTCAAGTCTGTATAGATGCTTACAGCCTGCAGACATGACAGTTACCACTAATCTAGGAAAAGTACAGAGTGATGCATAACAGGAAAACAAACATTAAGTCAGACAACTTGCTATTAGTAAAGATTCTGGAACTGACTGACTTCGAAAATTTGTTTGAGTGTGATAATTATGCAGTGACTAAAATTCCTAGGCAGTGCATTGAAGTTGAAGAGAGAGGTAACAAAATAATGGGCTATTTAACCGGAGATATTTACGGCATCAAAGGATTATGTATGACGCAATACAAATATACCACCGGCGCTGCTGTCATAGCATCTATGATGCTTCCTACACATTAATATCACAAATTAATGAAGTCCCATTTTTCCATACATCCTCTTTCCCTCCTTTCAACCTTTACCCCACCCTGTTTCATGTCTTCCCCCTACTATAAAGTCAGTCAGTTCTAATAATTCATGCTCAAGTGAATGATGGGGACTTAGTTTGTTGTCCCCCATTCAATTGTAATCCAATAATCCCTCACTTCCTCTGTCTGCTTACGAAATAAAATAAGAGAGTGGCCGAATACTTGTTATATATTTTATTTTATCTTATTTATTTGTATTTTGTGTATATTTTGTATCTTTCGTAGGAAATACATCCGTTGTGTAGCGGTCTTTCTGTTTATAGTTAATGTAAAACACTCAACCTAATAACACTCAACCTTATGATACTTTTATCTGTTACTGTACTTCCCATTTCTCAAGATATTCTTCCTCTATCCAAAACTCTCTATTCTCCTGCTTTACTATAGCCATCTGATCTGATCTGAACCTTAGCATTTTAGAGATCATTTTAATGTACGTTATGATGGTGTGTATACATGTATTTTAAATCCTATGTATATATCATAATAATTAGATTTTTTCGAAAAAAGATGACTAAAAAACTCAACACTCTAAGTTAGGCATAAATTAACCCTCAGGACCCCAGGGATGCACGTGATGCATCGGCAATATATGTAACGCTAAACCCCAGCGCCGCATAGGGTGCGTCCGCAACTTAAAAATTATTTACTATTGTCCTATGGTAGCTAGAGGCTTGAGGATGATATGGAATAATACCTTATGATGTTGCCGAACAGTGGCGGTATGCGGCAACTCACTAGTCCATCAGCGCGGGTGAGTACAGGCAGATGGGGAAAGCCAGTTTACCCACTTATCTCACCGCCACTCTGAGCATATTTATTCTTGTCTTATGGTAGCTAGAGGGTTCAAATATATATGGGATATACCTTACAATGTTGCCCAACAGTGGCAATACTTATCAATTGGCAATACCCAAGTCCCGCCGTGGTGGGGAGTGGGGAGAGAGAGCGCGGGAGGAGGGAGGGAGTGGGAGGACTGGGCTGCCTCCCGCCCGGCCCAGTTGTCTTGTGTACTTCGTGAGTGTCGGACATATCTCGTCGCCTCACGATGTTTATCGCTCCCCTAATGTTCCCCATGACATAGTTGACTCCCCACCAAGTGGGGAGAAGAGGAGGAGGAGGATGACCCAGACCCCATGGCATTCCTCAAAATTCCGCCAGGTCATGGTAGGGGTAAGAAGAGACGAGAGAGTGCTTCATGTTGCTACGTACACAACAAGCTAGGCGATGGTCCTCCCCCACTTCCTCAGTGCCCCCACCCCTGCCTTCACCAACACCTTCCCTGTCTCCGCACTAAAAATACGTCAAAACCCATATTTCTAAATCAAAAGTGCCTAAAACAATGTGTAACACTCTTATTCTAACTATAAAACATACGGTAAAGTATAAAGTCAATAAACAGTGCGTGAGAGAGGCATTGAATGAAAGGGAAAGTTATGGGGGGAGAGGGATGTCTGTCAGATGGCCTTGTGTGTACGTTAGCGAGTCCATTACCAAGATGGACGCCAGCCCGCCAGTCGCCATGGTAACCAGGACGCCCGTAGGGCTTGCCACTCCCTCGGCAGTTATAAAACTAGAATCTATCCACTTATCACACTGTAACTTCACATACAATGACATTATGTGATACATGTTGCTAATACTGTATATGAACTATGAAGGCACACATGATGCTCGGGTGGTGTAAATAACCGTCACTCGAAAACTAGACGCATCGTACATCTACCATGCTGCCGCACTCGGCTATGGTGGTGCCGGCGGGAAGTTTGAAGACCGCCCGGCATCAGCTAATGGTTGAAGCTCCCTCCCCCCCCCCCCCTCCCGTAGGACACCCAAATGATCAAGGTGAGTGTTTTTTTATTCATCATTTCTCACCTATTTCAGCTATTTAAGAAAAACAAAAAATTTACCAAATCGGCCGGTCTCACAGCGTACTTTTATTATTAATTAGCTGGTGCTCAGTGGGTTAAATGATATTACCAAACATGTGCCCATGATTACTATATTTAAGTGCATTCTTTACATTAAACTATAGGAACTTTATACAGCCAAATAAGATACAAAATAACACAGGAGTGTTGGTCAGTTTGTATTTATCTCAGCCCCTTATGGGTAAAGAGGCATAATCAATATAGACATAAAGAGATAGTCTTCACACCCTACAATAATTCTGATACGGTCTCTCAAGCACTCAGGAAAGAAATAGTACAATAAGAAAGAGCTCAGACTAGATCTATAAAAGCTTATTCCGGTTTAGAGCCCTTGGCTTCTTTTCGTTGGAAACGTGTATAGAACGTTGTCAATTTGTTGAAGTCTCCTCAATCTCTCTCTCAATCAATCTTTCCTTCATCTTATGACTTGAACTGCTTTAAACTTTGTGTGTCAAGGCATTTTTACAATGATGTCCCTTGCATTTGGCTCTTTGTCACTCTTTTGGCTTTGGGGAAGACACTCGTTATAGGCAACCTGCCTTTTTTCTCCTTCATACACATTAACACAAATAGACATTTAATAAGGATTATATAAAGAATCTTAGGCTCAATATAAATGCAACAAACAGCCACACACATACAATAAGGGGTTCAGCACTAGTACACAGAAACATTTCCACATATATATATATATATAGCATATAATTATTCCACCTGCAACAAATTTCCCTCGAAAGTTATAAGTACCGGTAGTTCAAGAAGAGAGTGGATAGCAATTTGCATGCTCTCCAATGCGTGCAGTGCATTACAAAATATTTTTTCAAATAGAGTGTTTCCCTGGAATGGACCTCAAGATATAAACATAAAAAACATTCCTGTTAAGAGGAGGCTGAACCTTTGACCCCCAAGTCAGCCTTTATAAGAGATTGTGTTTCTGGCATTATACCATCTTATTACCAATGGAAATACTAAGACTCGATGAAAAAAATCAGCTCTCTATGTGCGCGCGCGCGCGCGAGCGCAGAATTTCTTGCACTATTTGTAAAATCATCTTGTCACTGAAACTTTTTCAAATTTCCCGCAATTTTTGCATGGCGTATCCTACAAGCATCCCCTACAACGTAGAGTTTTCGTTTACCCATATTGAATAATAGAAAGTGCTGAAAAAAATATATTATATCATTATTTTGGGGGTACAGCTGGTTTTGACACCGAAATGGTCAAAACTCTGATTTTTTCGGCAAAAAGGCCATTATCTAAACGTACAGGCATTCCTATATACCCCTATTTATAGTGTTTAGAAGGGGAATGCATTTGAGCAATACAAAAAAATATAGATGCACTCGTAAGTGCCAATATATGATCGCTGGCCACTGAAATTCTTAGATTTTCAGCAGACAAACAACATTTTGGGGGAGATATATTAGTTAGGCCTGCTTAGAGAACGTTTTCTATGACGGAGCGCTCATAGAGGATGGAGTTTTATGACAAACTAAACTAAAATTTCGTCAGGACCAAGCTTGAGTAAACAATTTCACACCAATTTTTACCAATATCCATGATATTAGGGTCCCCAGAGGGGGGTGCTAGGGATGTCATATGGGTGTTTATGCCCTCATATGATCATTTCTATTGCTTACAGAAGCCCTTTAGACAAAAGACACAAAAACAAAATTCTGGTGGCTGAAGGCAAATATTTTCGTTTTTTGGGGTCGTGGGCGAACCCCCGCCCCGGGGGGTTATGGATGCGATATGTTTTTTTGTTCCCTCCTATGCTATTTTCCTATGTTGAAAGAAGCATTATAGAAAAAGAACATCAAAATTTGAATTTTTTATTTCTTGGCTCAGCTGAGGTTCAGCCTCAATTAACTCCCAGTAAATCACATGGAAGCTCGGGGAAATAACTTCCATGCCTAATAAAAATAGAGAATGATTATATGATTATGTAGGTCGTACAACGTCGCAATACAGTATAGCAAGCTGTGATTTCACTGGCGTGCGTCAAGAAATAGACTGTACTGTACATGTTGTTAAACTATTGAACAATATAAACAAATGACTTGTGAAATCTGTTAACTTTATTGATATATCCTTCAGAAGATTATCACTTACGATAATGGAAATCCCCTGAAGATATGCTTAACATGTAAGCAGCAATTAGGTGAACATTAACCCACCGGACCCCAGCGACTCACGTGATGCGTCGGCAATGTATGCAATGCTAAACCCCAGCGCCGCAGCACCTGCGTCAGCAATTTCGATCTTATTTACTCTTGTCCTATGGTAGCTAGAAGCTTGAGGATGGTATGGGATATACCTTACGATGTTGCCGAACAGTGGCAGTACTCAGCAATCCCCAAGTCCAGCTGCACGGGTGGGTACGGGCGGATTGGGAAAGCCAGTTTACCCACTTATCTCACCGCCACTTTCGAGCTTATTTACTCTTGTCCTATGGTAGCTAGTGGGTTCAAATTTGTATGGGATATACCTTATGATGTTGCCCAACAGTGGCAATACTTGGCAACACCCAAGTCCAGCCGCAGTGGGGAGTGGGGAGAGGGATGCGCAGGAGGAGGGAGGAAGCCAGTTGTCCTGTTTAGTTCAGGAGTGTCGGACCTACCACGTCGCCTCGCCATGTTGGAACAAAGGGAATAGAGTGTGTATTGCTCCCCTACTGCTCCCCATGACATAGTTGACTCCCCACCAAGTAGGGAAGAGGAGGAGGAGGATGACCCATACCCCATGGCATTCCTCAAAAATTCCGCCAGGCCTTTGTAGGGGTCAGAAGAGACGAGAGAGTGTGTCATGTTGCTACGTCCACAACAAGCGCGGCGTACGTGGTCCTCCCCCAGTACCCCCACACCTGCCTTCACCACCACCACTCTCCCCACTAAAATTACAATGTCAAAACCCATATTTCTAAGTCAAAAGTGCCTAAAACAATGTGTAAAACTTGTATTCTAACTATAAATCATACAATAAATTATAAAATCAATAAACAGTGCATGAGAGAGGCATAATATAAGTGAAAGGGAGTTTATGGGGAGTCGGCTGTCAGTCAGCTGGCCTTGTGTGTGTGCATGTGTCGTGGACCAAGATGGCCGCCAGTCCCCATGGTAACCAGGACGCGCGCAGGGCTTGCCACTCGTCGGCACTTATAAAACTTGAATCTATGCACTTATCACACTGTAACTTCACTTACAATGACATTATGTGGTACATGTTGCTAATATATGAACAATGAAGGCACACATGATACTAGGGTGGTGTAAATAACCGGCACTCGAAAACTGGATGCATCGTACATCTGCCATGCGGCCATACTCAGCTGTGGGGTGCCGGCGCGGGATGTTTGAAGAGCCTCCCGGCACCAGCTGATGGTTGAGGCCCCCCCCCCTTAGGACCCCCAAATGACCGAGGTGAGTGTTTTTTTTTTTTTTTTTTTTTGTAATTTCTCACCTATTTAAGCTGTTTCAGGGGAAAACAAAAAACGAAAATCCGCTGGACGTACAGTGTATTTTTATTATTAATTAGCTGGTGCTCAGTGGTTTAACTAATGGTCGGTATGTTACAAAATCTGCATTTTCAAAGACGCAATACCATATGAAAATCTTGTATGAAATGCAATTTTTTCTCTATTATCCATTACACTTCTCCTTACCGTATCCCCTCTAACTATATCTCTTTTTAAATAATGTCTCCACCTTCCCTCTCTAATCTCACTTTCTCCCACCCTCCATCACCATTACTGGAAGTGCAAAACCATGTTTTAAATTAGAGACTTGATTGGAAAGGCCTTTCAGTTCGGGTTTCAACGAATTTATGAAGATTTTTTCCCCTAAAAAAGTATCCTGTTCGCTATTAAATCTACCTAAAATGCTAAAATCCTTATCTGAGAGAAGGGTAGATCCTGCTCATGGGAATGAGCCCCAAACTGAATTCATAATTTTGTTATATTCTTTCTGTATGTATTTTGTGATTAATTGTTTCACTCTTTGTTTCTATACATCGATTTGGGTTTGCAATGTCAGCTTCATTGACACCCGAATTGAATTCGCAAATTTTATGTTATATGATACTTGCCTTGTGTTTAAATGTTTCATTTTTTGGTACGTTTATTCGGGTTTGGACTCAAATGAGTGCTTCGTTTTAGCAGTACATTCGGGGTTCATGGGAACAATACTTTGTTGTTTGTTTTTTGATGTGACCGTCATATGTTGGTGCCTGATTTCACAACCTTTGTCTCAGTCTGACTGCTGTCATGGCGAGGTGAAGGTATTTTTGCTATAATATTGTTTTCATATTTTTGTAAAATTTCATAATAACTTTAACTTTGTCAGTTACCTTTTATATAACCTTATTTCGTAAGTTTGTGTTAAATGTTTTAATAGATACATTTTAGATCCTTCCTATGCTGAATTTAATAATCTGTGTATTCACTCATTTATAGTTACCTTTTATATAACCTTCTTTCGTAAGTTTATGTTAAATATTTTAATAGATACATTTTAGATCCTTCCTATGCTGAATTTAATAATCTGTGTATTCATTCATTTATAGGATCACGTGTGTTGCCTGATGATGGACGACCGTCCGAAATATTGCAAGTTTGAAAATAAATTTATCATAATGGGGACCCTTCTTTTCCTAGCAACCTTATTTTTAATGAAAAAAACAAAAAACAAAACAAATATATATTGGCCTATATAATTATAATATATATATATATATATATATATATATATATATATATATATATATATATATATTATGCCTGTGGGTGATATTTCCTGACCTAGGAGATGTGTTATTGTTTATATTTTGTGGTAAGAAAGAGCAACTTTCTGTATATATGTCGACTGTCACTATTTAATAAATATTAACCAGCGGACCAATTTCCCTTATATGCTGGCCATTACTATTAATGTGACTGTACTAATATACTTTGTTTTCCTTTTCTTTTTTCATATTTCTTTTAGCACGCTCCTTCTTCTTCGCAATGGAAGCTTCAGAATTACTGCTAAGTTGTGGATGCATGTTGTTGGTCGAAATTCGCACAATTTTTCTTCTCTATCGGAAGAGTTGATGGAGAAATATCGCAAGATGATCCAACACTACAAACACAAGTCTAGGAATATCAAAATATCAGGCATTCTCCCCAAGATCGACGCACCTGACAAATTCTACGACAAGGCCTTCAGCACAAATAGCCGACTAAAATATTTGTGTCTGAAGGAAGAAGTTGAATTCATCAACCTCTGGGACAACTTCTACAACCAGCCTACTCTGTTCCGCAAGGATGGCACTCATCTAAACCCTGTGGGTTCAGCACGCATGGGTCGTCTCCTACAGGAAGCAGTCCGCAGCCATGGATCAAAAACGCCATCCGAGAAGAAGCAGCAGTGACATAAATCATCCAACGCCAAGCAAAAAACAGAGGCAACCGAGGACCACCAGCGATAAGGGCCGAAGACAGCGAGGACCGTGGACAGCCATGAACATAAACGTAGATCCGACAAGAACCAAAAATATTATTAAAGAGCGTTCCGTGAGATCTAAAATAACAAATTTAAAGGTTTTCTATGCAAACGCTCATAGCATACGCAATAAATTTTCAGATTTAGAGGAGCTAGTGTTTACAGAAAATTATGATGTGATTGGCAAAACAGAATCTTGACTCAATACCGAAGATAGAGACTTTTTAGCAGAGTATTCACTTCCCGGTTATGTAATGTTTGAGAAAAGCCGAATAAATAGAAATGGAGGTGGCGTTTTACTATATATCAAAGAAACTCTTAACCCTACCCTCTTGTCAAAACCTCAAATTGTGAACGTCGACACATCTTTTGTGCTAATAAAGAATAATAAAGGTACAAAAATAATACTTGCGTTAATATACAGACCTCCAGCTCAATCAGTGCAAACTGACCGAGAAATTTACGAACAAATTGCAGATGTAAGTAACTCACAAGATACCATAATTTTTGGCGACTTTAATTTACCTGTGACCAAGTTGGGCGATACTCTTACTTCACACTCCGGACATGACTTGTATACGAACTTGCAAGAGAGTTTGCTTTATCAATTTGTTCGAACGCCGACCCGTGGTAATAATGTTCTTGACATTGTACTTGCAACAAAAGAAGAATTAATAGAGAATTTGAATGTTGTTGATGAATTCAGTAACAGCGACCATCGTACGATAACTTTCACTTTAAAGTTTACTAGTAACGAACCAAATAGTAGCATCGAAAAAGTCCCTAATTTCAAGAAAGAAAACTTCCATAAACTTAGAACTATGTTTAAAGAAACTGACTGGAACTATTTAATTAACAATAACGACATAAATACATCTTGGAAGTTATTCGAAACCACTTACCTAAAAGCAGTGCAAGACTGCATACCATCGAAAATACGGCGTCCAGGCCATAATAATAAGCCCAAATGGTGGAATAAAGATATTTCAAACTGCCTGCTTGCTAAAAAATTTGCTAATGATCGATTAAAATCCTCACAAAATGACGAAGAACGGGTGAAATTTGTAGAGCTAAGACTCAAAGCCAAAAAGTTAATTAAGCAAAGTAAAAAGACCATAGAGTTACATATTGTGAATCAAAGTAAAACAAACCCGAAAGAATTCTATAGTTATATCAGAAAGAAAAAAGTAGTTACTTCAACTGTTGGACCGTTAGTCGATGAAAATGGAGAATACACCAAAGACGAAGTACAAATGAGTAATGCTCTCAATACCTTCTTTGCATCAGTTTTTACAACAGAAGACCCCAGTGATAACCCTACACCATCGCCGATTCAGATTGACAATTCAGATGTTCTAAGCAATATCACCGTTACAGAGAGAGAAGTATTGAATTGTTTAGATAAACTCAAGGTAAATAAAACGCCTGGACCTGATACAATCTCGCTTAGAGTTCTAAAGGAAGCTAAGGATGAGCTCTCCAAACCACTGACATTACTATTCAATAAATACTTGCAGTCTGGAACTATGCCTGATCAGTGGAAGCTAGCCAACGTAACACCGATATTCAAAAAAGGCAGCAAATCCCTACCCAGTAACTATCGTCCAATTAGATTAACTTCAGTTGTATGTAAAATGCTAGAAACGGTCATAAGAGACAGACTCGTAAATCACTTAGAGGAAAATAACATACTTAAAGATACTCAACACGGCTTTCGTAAAAAACGTTCCTGTTTAACAAACCTCTTAGACTTCTTCCACGATATCCTCAACCTCTACGATGAGAGTAAAGCTGTTGATATTATATACCTTGATTTGCAAAAGGCCTTTGACAAAGTTCCCCACAAACGTTTACTGCTAAAACTAAAAGCGCATGGAATACAAGACGGTGTGTTGAAATGGATAGAAAATTGGCTCAGCGACAGAAAGCAAAGAGTAGTCATAAACGGTATGGCATCTAAATGGACCAATGTAAGTAGCGTGGTACCCCAGGGATCCGTACTGGGACCAATTCTCTTTTTAATTTACATCAACGACATAGATGAGGGTCTCACCTGTACAATCTCAAAATTTGCTGACGATACAAAAATTGCAAATAGCGTACTCTCAAAAGAACAAGTTGACGATATGCAACACATTCTAGATAAATTGTCATGTTGGGCCCAAATTTGGCAAATGAGTTTCAATGCGGATAAATGTAAAGTACTACATATCGGATACCTAAATGAGAAAGAAAACTATTCGATGAATGGCACTCAGCTTAAGAATGTAAACAGAGAAACCGATCTGGGAGTAACAATATCGAGTAACCTAAAACAGAGTCAACAATGTTCAGAAGTTGTTAAGAAGGCAAACAAAATAATTGGCTTTATAGGCAGGTCATTTGAGGATAAATCCAAAGAAGTTATCCTAACCCTTTACAATTCCTTAGTCCGCCCTCTTCTGGAATACTGCGTTCAATCCTGGTGCCCTTATTACCAAAAAGATATAAACAAGCTAGAACGAGTTCAATGTAGAGTTACCAAAATTATACCTAGCCAAAAGAACAAACCATATGAAGAGCATCTTAGAGAATTAAATCTATTTCCTTTAACCCAGCGCAGATTAAGAGGTGACTTAATTCAAGTGTTCAAAATCATCAAAGGCATCGACAATATGAACTGTAGTAAGTACTTCACTATCGACCACTCTAATTACACGCGGGGAAACGGTTGCAAAATTATTGGTAAATCTTTTAACTCACACGAATCTAAGAATTTCTTCTTCAATCGAGTTGTCAACTTGTGGAATGGGCTTCCCCGAGACGTTATAGACTGCATCACCGTTGATTCATTTAAACTCCGCCTAGACAAATATCTAGCATCAAACACGCGACTGACTGCGTTTGTAAATGAATAACTGTATTTTATCCCCCACTCAGTTACTAACCCCTCTGTCCCCTACTAACTTCCTAATCCTGCCACGGACATTAGTTCCAGGGAAGTAATTCCCTTTCCAATGTTCCCTTACCCACTCTAAACCACTGTTTGGACACTTGATCCTCAGTGTTTTGGAGGACAAGCAGCCTAGAAGGGTCACTAGATCTGTTGTTGCTTGATTTCCTTTGTACTCCTTTGTCCTTGGTTCAAATGATGTCATGCGCACCATATCCGCAGAGTTGATGGAGAAATATCGCAAGATGATCCAGCACTACAAAAACAAGTCAAGGAATATCATCATCTCAGGCATTCTCCCCAAGATCGACGCACCTGACAAATTCTACGACAAGGCCTTCAGCACAAATAGCCGACTAAAATATTTGTGTCTGAGGGAAGAAGTTGAATTCATCAACCTCTGGGACAACTTCTACAACCAGCCTACTCTGTTCCGCAAGGATGGTACTCATCTAAACCCTGTGGGTTCAGCACGCATGGGTCGTCTCCTACACGAAGCAGTCCGCAGCCATGGATCAAAAAACGCCATCCGAGAAGAAGCAGCAGTGACATAAATCATCCAACGCCAAGAAAAAAACAGAGGCAACCGAGGACCACCAGCGATAAGGACCGAAGACAGCGAGGACCGAGGACAGCCATGAACATAAATGTAGATCCGACAAGAACCAAAAATATTATTAAAGAGCGTTCTGTGAGTTCTAAAATAAAAAATGTAAAGGTTTTCTATGCAAACGCTCATAGCATACGCAATACATTTTCAGATTTAGAGGAGCTAGTGTTTACAGAAAATTATGATGTGATTGGCATAACAGAATCTTGGCTCAATATAGAAGATAGAGACTTTTTATCAGAGTATTCACTTCCCGGTTATGTAATGTTTGAGAAAAGCCGAATAAATCGAAATGGAGGTGGCGTTTTACTTTATATCAAAGAAAGTCTTAACCCTACCCTCTTGTCAAAACCTCAAATTGTAAACGTCGACGCATCTTTTGTGCTAATAAAGAATAATAAAGGTACAAAAATAATACTTGCATTAATATACAGACCTCCAGCTCAATCAGTGCAAACTGACCGAGAAATTTACGAACAAATTGCAGATGTAAGTAACTCACAAGATACCGTAATTTTTGGCGACTTTAATTTACCTGTGACCAAGTTGGGCGATACTCTTACTTCACACTCCGGACATGACTTGTATATGAACTTGCAAGAGAGTTCGCTTTATCAATTTGTTCGAACGCCGACCCGTGGTAATAACGTTCTTGACATTGTACTTGCAACAAAAGAAGAATTAATAGAGAATTTGAATGTTGGTGATGAATTCAGTAACAGCGACCATCGTACGATAACTTTCACTTTAAAGTTTACTAGTAACGAACCAAATAGTAGCATCGAAAAAGTCCCTAATTTCAAGAAAGCAAACTTCCATAAACTTAGAGCTATGTTTAAAGAAACTGACTGGAGCTTTTTAATTCACAATAACGACATAAATACATCTTGGAAGTTATTCGAAGCCACTTACCTAAAAGCAGTGCAAGACTGCATACCATCGAAAATACGGCGTCCAGGCCATAATAATAAGCCCAAATGGTGGAATAAAGATATTTCAAACTGCCTGCTTGCTAAAAAAATTGCTATTGATAGATTAAAATCCTCACAAAATGATGAAGAACGGGTGAAATTTGTAGAGCTACGACGCAAAGCCAAAAAGTTAATTAAGCAAAGTAAAAAGACCTTAGAGTTACATATTACGAATCAAAGTAAAACAAACCCGAAATAATTCTATAGTTATATCAGAAAGAAAAAAGTAGTTACTTCAACTGTTGGACCGTTAGTCGATGAAAATAGAGAATACACCAAAGACGAAGTACAAATGAGTAATGCCCTCAATACCTTCTTTGCATCAGTTTTTACAACAGAAGACCTCAGTGATATCCCTACACCATCGCCGATTCAGATTGATAATTCAGATGTTCTAAGCAATATCACCGTTACAGAGAGAGAAGTATTGAATTGTTTAGATAAACTCAAGGTAAATAAAACGCCTGGACCTGATACAATCTCGCCTAGAGTTCTAAAGGAAGCTAAGGATGAGCTCTCCAAACCACTGACATTACTATTCAATAAATCCTTGCAGTCTGGAACTATGCCCGATTAGTGGAAGCTAGCCAACGTAACACCGATATTCAAAAAAGGCAGCAAATCCCTACCCAGTAACTATCGTCCAATTAGCTTAACCTCAGTTGTATGTAAAATGCTAGGAACGGTCATACGAGACAGACTCGTAAATCACTTAGAGGAAAATAACATACTTAAAGATACTCAACACGGGTTTCGTAAAAAACGTTCCTGTTTAACAAACCTCTTATACTTCTTCCACGATATCCTCAACCTCTACGATGAGAGTAAAGCTGTAGATATTATATACCTTTATTTTCAAAAGGCCTTTGACAAAGTTCCCCTCAAACGTTTACTGCTAAAACTAAAAGCGCATGGAATACAAGACAGTGTGTTGAAATGGATAGAAAATTGGCTCAGCGACAGAAAGCAAAGAGTAGTCATAAACGGTAAGGCATCTAAATGGACCAATGTAAGTAGCGGGGTACCCCAGGGATCGGTACTAGGACCAATTCTCTTTCTAATTTACATCAACGACATAGATGAGGGTCTCACCTATACAATCTCAAAATTTGCTGACGATACAAAAATTGCAAATAGCGTACTCTCAAAAGAACAAGTTGACGATATGCAACACGATCTAGATAAATTGTCATGTTGGGCCCAAATTTGGCAAATGAGTTTCAATGCGGATAAATGTAAAGTACTACATATCGGATACCTAAATGAGAAAGAAAACTATTCGATGAATGGCACTCAGCTTAAGAATGTAAACAGAGAAACCGATCTGGGAGTAACAATATCGAGTAACCTAAAACAGAGTCAACAATGTTCAGAAGTTGTTAAGAAGGCAAATAAAATAATTGGCTTTATAGGCAGGTCATTTGAGCATAAATCCCAAGAAGTTTTCCTAACCCTTTACAATTCCTTAGTCCGCCCTCTTCTGGAATACTGCGTTCAATCCTAGTGTCCTTATTATCAAAAAGATATAAACAAGCTAGAACGAGTTCAACGTAGAGTTACCAAAATGATACCTAGCCTAAAGAACAAACCATACGAAGAGCGTCTTAGAGAATTAAATCTATTTCCTTTAACCCAGCGCAGATTAAGAGGTGACTTAATTCAAGTGTTCAAAATCATCAAAGTCATCGACAATATGAACTGTAGTAAGTACTTCACTATCGACCAATCTAATTACACGCGGGGAAACGGTTGCAAAATTATTGGTAAATCTTTTAACTCGCACGAATCTAAGAATTTCTTCTTCAATCGAGTTGTCAACTTGTGGAATGGGCTTCCCGAAACGTTATAGACTGCATCACCGTTGATTCATTTAAACTCCGCCTAGACAAATATCTCGCATCAAACCCGCGACTGACTGCGTTTGTAAATGAATAACTTTATTTGATCTCCCCCTCAGTTACTAACCCATCTGTCCCCTACTAACTTCCTAATCCTGCCACGGACATTAGTTCCAGGGATGTAATTCCCTTTCCAATGTTCCCTTACCCACTCTAAACCACTGTTTGGACACTTGATCCTCAGTGTTTTGGAGGACAAGCAACCTAGAAGGGTCACTAGATATGTTGTTGCTTGATTTCCTTTGTACTCATTTGTACTCCTTTGTACTTCTTTGTTGTGTGTTTTAAATTGATGTAGATTCTAGAGTTTGTGGTCAGATATGCAGCCGAAATACAAAGTAGATATTATAGGCATTGATTAGAAGCGATAACGATAACAACATTCCTTGTTTCGGATATTATACACTCTGATACAAGACAATCCAATTAATGTATGGAATTTATTAGTTTGTAATTATAGGAATAAATCCCAGACATAAAATTAAATCGGAGAGAGAGAGAGAGAGAGAGAGAGAGAGAGAGAGAGAGAGAGAGAGAGAGAGAGAGAGAGAGAGAGAGAGAGAGAGAGAGAGAGGGAGAGAGAGAGAGAGAGAGAGAGAGAGAGAGAGAGAGAGAGAAAGAGAGAGAGAGAGGGAGAGAGAGAGAGAGAGATAGAGAGCTACATAGATACACAGACCACACAGACCTCGTAGTCCTTACTAGGCAGTCTGGACTTACCAATTATGTTTTTATTTTTTTCATATCACCCCAACCCCCTCCAGATAGAGGTCAATCCTTCCCTTGAAAACGTTTATTGTGTCGCTCTCCACCACTCTTACTGGTAGTTTATTCCACTCTGTCACCACACTGTAGGTGAAGAAACTCTTTGTGACATCTAGGTTTGCCTTTTTGGTTTTTAATTTCAATCCATTTCCGCGAGTTTGAGTATTATTGTTCAATGTGAATAGCGCATTTATATCGACTTGGTCGAAGCCTTTCAGTATCTTAAAGCACTCAATAAGTTGACCCCTCAACCTCCTCTTTTTTAATGAGAACAGGTTCAATCGTTTAAGTCTTTCTTCATATGGTTTATTTCTTAATGAGGGTATCATATTCGTCACTCTACGCTGCACTGACTCGGGTCTTACAATGTCCTTGCTCAGATAAGGTGACCAGAACTGCACACCATATTCAAGGTGGGGCCTCACCATACTTTTGAACAGTGGCACTATTACGTTCTCATGTTTACAGTATATTTATATTTTCGTTTAACCCCTTCACTACCGGGGACATCTTATTAATTTGTTATATTCTGCCAATTATTTAACCCACTGAGCCCCAGCTAGTTTATAATAAATGTACCACCAGGGACCGGCAGGCTTTGAAAACATTTTTTTTTTCCAGAAAACACCAGGAATGGGTTAGGAATGAAGGAAAACCCACAAAGAAACGATCCCCTAGGTCATTAAGGGGTCCTACAGTGCGCTTGAAAGTCGGATTTACAAGAGGGGAAAATTGAAGGCAAAAACACCCAAAAAACAGGTTTTTGCGCGCTCACGCGCACGCGGTTGGACTTTGAGAGTCTTCAACCATCGGCCTGGTTGCGTGGTATACTTACACAGTTCCCATACAAATCTGAGCCCTCTAGGTGCCATAGGCCCGGAGTAATTAAACCCCAACGACACTTATGCGTCGCGTTACAAACATTACCGACGACACGTTTTCGTCGCTGGGGTTCTGTGAGTTAACGATGTTATTCAGGTTGAAAAGGACGTCTATCAATTAAAAGGCTATATACTATTTCAATTAACCCTTTTAGCTACTCTAAATCCTCCATAAGCTTCATAACATTTTCTAAATGCCAATTTTTTTATCCAAGAATCAAATTTTTCCTTTGATACCTATCCTCTTCAGTTCAGCCATTAGTTTCCGGTGTGGCACCTTGTCGAAAGCTTTTTGAAAGTCCAAGAAAATGATATCTAGTGAATTCGTCATGTCGTTATATGTGAATAGTTTGTTATAAAATTCAATCACATTTGTTAGGCATGACTTATTTGATCTAAAGCCTGATTGACTATTTTTGATTAGGTTGTTTGATTCGAGGAAATCTACTATCTTATCTCTAAGGATTTGTTTCCATGAATTTTCTTATAATTGAAGTTAGACTAATTGGCCTGTAATTACTTGCTTTGGCCTTGCTACCGTTCTTGTATATTGGCGTAATGGGTGTGAGAGAAAGAGAGAGAGAGAGAGAGAGAGAGAGAGAGAGAGAGAGAGAGAGAGAGAGAGAGAGAGAGAGAGAGAGAGAGAGAGAGAGAGAGAGAGAGAGCTACATAGAGCTACATAGATACACAGACCACACAGACTTCAAGGTCCTTACTAGGCAGTCTGGCCTTACAAACTATATATATATATATATATATATATATATATATATATATATATATATACATATATATATACATATATATATATATATATATATATATATATATATATATATATATATACACATATACATATACATATATACACACATACATATATATACATATTGTACAGTGTACACACATACACATACATACATACATTTTTTTTTTTTTTTTCATATCACCCCAGCCTTCTGTAGATGGAGGTCAAGCCTTCCCTTGAAAGCGTTTATTGTGTCGCTCTCCACCACTCTCGCTGGTAGTTTATTGCACTCTGTCGCCACACTGTAGGTGAAGAAACTCTTTGTGACATCTAGGTTTGCCTTTATGGTTTTTAATTTCATTCCATGTCCGCGAGTTTGATTAGTATTGTTTAATGTGAATAGTGCATTTACATCGACTTTGTCGAAACCTTTTAGTATCTTAACCCTTAAAAAGCGGCTCACCACTTAAGTCGAGTTAAATAAAGCTGGACTATGTGGCGGCGCTCGACATAGGTCGAGTGGCAATTTCAGCACGTAATGTGGCTGAGAGAGAGAGACAAGTGGTGGCAGGAGACTAGCGAGCGTATGACTGCTCCAGACCACCACGGCGAACCTACTGACACAAATCTCAGCTCCCTCCTCCCTCTCTCACTCGCTACATACTCAATTATGTACCGAAAGTACCGAATTACCTGCTTTTTGCACTCGCGTTGCACGGTTATTGCAAGAAAACTATCCATCATACAAGGATCGTTATGGTGTCATTCGAAAGCTCTGTTTATGCCCTTTCAGGGATAGATACTTGTTTTACGTTCTGGGTCTTATTTAGGCATGAAAATGATCACGTAAACAGCCCTATTTTGGCTAAAAACACCCCGCTGGGCGGTACACATAAATAAACCGCATAGGCCGCTCGTAAGGTGTTAAAGCACTCAATAAGCTGACCCCTCAACCTCCTCTTTTTTAATGAGAACAGGTTCAATCGTTTAAGTCTTTCTTCATATGATTTATTTCTTAATGAGGGTATCATCTTCGTCGCTCTACGCTGTACTGACTCGAGTCTTACAATGTCCTTGATCAGATAAGGTGACCAGAACTGCACACCATATTCAAGGTGGGGCCTCACCATACTTTTGAACAGTGGCACTATTACGGTCTCATGTTTATATGTAAATTTTCGTTTAATAAAGCCCAATGCTATGTTTGCCTTATTTCCAGCTGCTATACATTGGTCGGAAGTTTTTAGGTTTTCAGATATTAGTACCCCTAGGTCTTTTACTACCGTTGCGGTTTTTATTTGTTTGCCATTCATTTCGTATTTGTATTTCATATTTCTGCTACCAACCTGCAGCACTTGACATTTATCGACATTATCTGCCATTTTTTCGACCACTCTGATATCTTTTTTAAATCAGATTGCAACGCATTTCTATCATCTTCGTTCAGGACTGTATTTCCTATTTTTGTATCGTCGGCGAATTTGGAAATGGTGTTGTTTACCCCTACATCAATATCGTTTATGTAAATGAGAAACAGGACCGGTCCAAGGATTGAACCCTGTGGAACTCCACTAGTGACAGGCTCCCACTCCGATTCCACTCCATTTATCACCACTCTCTGTCTTCTGTCTGTAAGCCAATTTTGTATCCAAGAATGAATTCCACCTTTTGATACCTATCCTCTCCAGTTTAGTGAATAGTTTTCGGTGTGGCACCTTGTCGAAAGCTTTTTGAAAGTCCAAGAAGATTATATCTAGTGATTTCGTCATGTCGTTATATGTGAATAGTTTGTTATAAAATTCAATCAAATTTGTTAGGCATGACTTATTTGATCTAAAGCCGTGTTGACTATTTTTGATTAGGTTATTTGATTCGAGGAATCTACTATCTTATCTCTAAGGATTTTTTCCATGATTTTTCCTACAATTGAAGTTAGACTAATTGGTCTGTTATTACTCGCTTTGGCCTTGGTACCCTTCTTGTATATTGGCGTAATGTTCGCATCTTTCCAATCACTCGGTACAATCCCCTGCAGTAATGATAAGTTAAATAGTTGTGTCAGGGGTTTTGCTATTTCGTTCTTAACATTCTTAATTATTTTCGGGTGGAGCATGTCGGGTCCCGGGGTCTTATTTACATTTAAATTACTCAATATGCTTTGTACTTCGCTAACACTGATGGTGAAATCTCCTATCACATGAGTTGAGGTGTTATTTTCAGGGGTAT
Source organism: Paralithodes platypus (assembly GCA_032716605.1). Lineage (NCBI taxonomy): Eukaryota > Metazoa > Arthropoda > Malacostraca > Decapoda > Lithodidae > Paralithodes > Paralithodes platypus. Next base: position 11,241,738 of record CM064515.1, on the reverse strand, counting down.
GATCGATAACTTCTGTGAAAACTGAGCCAAAATATTTGTTGAGCATATTTGCCGTGTTTGTGTCACCTGTTATTGTCTGGCCATCTTCTATTAGCGGTCCAATTCCGCTTTTGATCTGTTTATTTTTATTCACGTAACTGTAGAATATCTTGGCAATAATAATTTCGTAATTTTGTTTGTTAGCCCTAATTATTTGTTTCACTTCCCTTCTACTGAGAGAGAGAGAGAGAGAGAGAGAGAGAGAGAGAGAGAGAGAGAGAGAGAGAGAGAGAGAGAGAGAGAGAGAGAAAGAGAGAGAGAGAGAGAGAGATCCAAATGAAAAATTAAATAAGTAACCGAGACTTGGACGTGGACCAATTTCTTCAGGTACATGGAATAACACACATGGACCACTAATGTTTCCCGATAAGTCTAAGTGATCTCAGAGAACCACTACAAATCCCATGCATATAAAAAGCGCAATAATCAGGAACATAACAAATATAATTTATATACTGTATAATTATGCAGGGAATGCAAGCAAGTAAAAAGCAATATCAAATCCAGCGCCACAACGAACACAATATATATCAGACTGTAAATGATGGAATGCAACCTCGCCAGCAGCAAAACGATGCCACCCAACGAAGGAGTCATCCACCTCAACACCAGCGTCATCAGGGATCGAATCAACACCAACGACGACTGTCTCACACTGGGCCACGAGCCAGGCGGTTCAGGTATGTGCAACCAGTGAGGTGGTGAGAGGTGCTCCTCGTCCTAAACCAGACTGTTTTTTATCTCACGAGTAACTAAAGACACTGATGATGACCTTTTTATGTCATGTATTATTGAAAATGGTATTAAAATGGTATATGCTATGATGATTGCTAAGTCGAATGCTATGTTCAAGCAATATATGTTTGCTATAAGCATAGATGATAAGTATTAAGTTATGACTTCAGATATTTGGCCCAAAGGTGTATGTGTTGAGAAATGGAGAGCAACTTATAAGCCAGGGCAAAATACAAGCTCTATGCAATAATGATGGAGTCTATCACAAGAAAATAGACTTGTACATGTTACAATTACGGAGGTAATGTAGATAGTTTAAAATAACCCTTCATCAATTTTTTTGTTAATGAGTATGATTTCTTGTTTTTACAGGAACATGGTTTATAGGAGAGTCAATTAGATATGTTGGATGAAATTGATTGTGGTATTGGTAATCACGGATCAAGTACAATGAATAAGCATGTGTTATCAATGGCAAGGCCACATGGAGGTGTTGCCATTTTGTGGAATAAAATTATTCAGTGTATAATAACTCCTGTCAAAATAAACTCAAAGCGTATGTGTGCTGTGACAGTTGGGTTAGCGGAAAAAGTTATTATTTTAGTATGTGTGTACAATACATGCCATGTGATGATAGGTGTTTACATCTTAGCTTTATTGAATGACATTGGTTTTTAATTAATGAAGTTGATGCTGATTACATATTATGTATTGGCGGATATTTTAATACTGATTTAGATAGATCAACACACCAAACTAAGGCTCTAAGCAACTTTGTAAATGTTGCAAATATATATTTTTGCGCAAATGATTATTAATCCCCTGAGCCCCACCAGAAATAATATACTTTGACAGCCCTGACCCAGCCAATTTTCGATGTATTCTTTTTCTCCTGAAAAGTAGTGATATGGTTTAGAAATGAATGAATATATGGGTAATAGCACTCACCGAGGTCATTTGGGGATCCTGGGGGGGGAGTCATGTACACCACCTGAGCATCATGTGTGCCTCCACATTGTGTAAAGTAACTAGAACAATCACTGAAAGTAATTTTGAGTCTCGGTAGAGTGTTATAAAATGCGTGAAGTCCAGTGTTTACAGTACCAGTATGTGGCAAGCCTTGCGCGCGTCCTGGTTGCCATGGTGACGGGCGGCCATCTTGCCTCGTACCATAACGAAACACACACACAAATGTACGCTCAGCTGACTGCCTGCCACCTACTTACCCCAGCAACTATCACGTTGTGTGGCTACTCTCACTTTCACTTGTCCACTGGCACTGCACATTATATCGGTAATGATTATTGTGTTGCGAGTGTCACTGTCACTTACAGTATATTATGGGACATTCTATAGGCAGCTTGTAAATTAATATATGTACAATAAAAATGTTCATACAATAGTTACTGTATGTGTATATATACACTTGTGATCTGCTGCCACACTCCGCACAAGTAATGGGTCAAGAGCTATGATTTTCTAAGAGAACTGTACATTTTCTAAACCTTATTACCAATTCTAACAATTATATAATTAAAACTATATATAACATGGCTGGCCTTGGCTCCTACTGTGTCAAGGGCGGTAATATTAGACATCTAACAGCCCGATTTAATATGTCAGAAAAACCGATCATTAAAAAATGGCATAAAAATGTAATAGGCAGGACGATTTTAGTCGAATTTGTAGCCAGATCAGAGAACTATGTCACATGAGAGATATCTGGAGTAATATTCTATCAAGAGATGAGTGTAATGACATCATAAACAATCTATGTACAGAATAATACCAATAATCGTAAACAAAATACAGTATAATAATAATAATATAATAATAATTGTAGTACATATTTTCTTATTCCAAATATACTACTACGGTGGGGGAAAATTCGACAGTTATTTAAAGGTTCGTATACTTTATTTAACAAACTTACTACTACCCTAGTAACTATTTCTCTGTTCGGGTCGAAATGAGTTCAACACACAGATTGAATATTTTCGTCGACCCACTATAGGTTGTACATTGGAACTCTAGAGCTCCCGTTACAACCTATTTGGATTCCCGCTATTCAGGTATTGACTCACTTCGACTTCGTTCCAAAGTCACGTTACTAGTCTCTAAAATAATATAGTTTTACCGGGCCCTGCTGTGTCTACTCCAGAGACCAGGACATTAATAAATTTAAATGGTATGTCCCTATGTAGAACAGAGGTTCATTCTTAACTAAATTCCAAAATAAGATAACTTTACCGAGCCCTACTGTGTCTTCCCAGAGACCAGGGCGTTACTTCCTCTGACACTTTCAGATTCTATATTCTCTTAACCCTATACGATATATCTACTCAAACGATCAGGGCGTTACTACACTCGTAGATTGTATGCTCTCTTAACCTTATACAATATATTTACTCAAACGATCAGGGCGTTACTACACTCTTAGATTTTATGTTCTCTTAACCCTGTTACCAATAAATCATATGTTACATATATCACCTATTCAATAATAAAACTCAGTAAATGACTTAATATGATCAGTACCTCAAACCCCTGCGAGAACAATATTCACCACTTTAATCCTCTACATAGATTCTGTGATTACATTATTCTCCTGGACTTAATGCTCGTAACGCTTACCACGAAAATGACCGAATATTCCTTCAAACAATATAATTGATAATGTTTCCTTGATAACAAAAGATTTCGTAGATCATATGGACTAGTGTCCTCCCTACCTATTTCTCAAAATAAAGCTAAACTAATTGCAACTATTCTTTATTTTCCCTGAGCCTTATAGTTGCCTATCTACTTAAGAATTTCCCCCTCTTACTTTAATGTTAATAACTAGTTGCTGTCCTATCAGATCGTATACTATTGATAGCTAATCGGCATAACTATCAAAATCAAATATAACTAATATCCTATTAACACATCATCGTTTTATTTATGTACATAAGTCTAGTATCTTTCTCTTTAGTTTGTCCTATAAGAACACATCAATTATTATGGATGGAACCACTGGGTTAGTCAAGCATTCCTCTCTTTCTTTAAGTCTGGTTCGGGCCCAATATGGGTCCTTAAAAAAAACTATGTAGTACTGCTAGTTGTTTACTGGAACAATTTCACCACCTCAGAGCTGGCCAATAGCTCAACTGGAAGTCTTCGCTCCCATCTACTATCTGCTGTCCCTCTTGAACCGCTTGGCTGTAGGTATGCAAGCCAGCGATGTGACGGCAGGCGCGGGATACTGAAGGTGTATCCGCCTAGTAGGGGAGAGCGATGCTAGACCCTAGGAGGGCTTTACTGGAGCAAGTGATGAGGGCTGGGAGGCTGGAATAAGTGGATCCGAGTTCCTTTCAGTGCCCAAGCGAGAGAGAGAATGTGGGTTGCAAGAAGTTAGCCCAGTAGCACCCGAGAGGTGAATGACCCCGGCAACTTCCTCAACCTCCTTGATATAGTCCCGCCTCCCGCTCTCCGGCACTGTGATTGGCGGAGCGGTCCGCTCGGTCGTGCAACATTCTGGCCGCGCGCTTTGAATATTTCTACCCTTGGCCTCCACTCTTCTCTCTTCATAATACGTTCCTGGAAGCTGACTGGAATGTCTTTTAGTGGCTTACGGGGGAATAGGGCTGGCACTGATGCATTAGACCCATGGAAACCAGAGGAAACGGCCTGTGAAGAGAGCGAGAGCAAGTTTAAATGCGAGGCGGTATACGTAGCCGTCAGCTCCGAAAACGGAGACTTCTGATTGGTCGGCCGGGAGAGCATGGCATGTTTACTTGGAGAGCCCGGAATGTCAAACTCAGCTGGCTTAAAGGGAAGGTTAAAGGGAGCGCGGTGATTTGCGGATGGCCTATTTACCTTAATAGTAATGATAATACTACTACTACTACTAATAATAATAATTATAATAATGGCATCCATAATAGTACTAACAAATACTAATATTTTTGACATAAGCACATCAGGTATCACACAAAGCAACCCACACTACTTTATCAGTACATCAAACTGCATCAGTAAATCAAACTGGGGATGTTAATTGCGGGATAAGGATGACCTGAGGTGCAATATCCAAGATTGCACTTATGAACGAACTAACAAATACTTCAAGAACAATATTAACATAATAAACCACACTTCTTCTTCTCTCCTGCTGCTTTAAGTTTTACCCACTCATTCTTTCTTGTCTAACCCCTTCCTATCAGTAACGACATATTAGACCAATATAGTTGACATATATGTTAACTTCGCCTTCCACACACTTAAATACTTATATATCGAGACTGTATAATAATCACTTTACCCTTCCCATAATGAACCACTAACTGGTTTATAAAATAATAACACAGGACATTATTTGGAATATTCATAGTACAAGCTACAGTAATGGAGGCCAAGCTGCCCCAGCTGGTGGTCTATAAATTATTCAGGCCAACATTATCACCTCATCTATGATAGTACCGGTAGGACGATCTATTGTGTTAAAATACAGTAGGGATAGTTGGGAAAAAAACAAAAATCCAAGGTTCGTGAATTTGACTATATTCCTGGTGGTCATTACGTCACATATAAAGGTAACCTTTAATGTTATTATACTTATTAATTACTTACGAAATTGATAGCCTCAATAAACAAGTGCTACACAAAGGAGTACAAAGGAGTACAAAGGAAAACAAGTGACAACAGATCATGCGACCCCTCGAGGTTACTTGCCATCCAAAACATTGCTGTTCCAAGTGTTGCAACAGTATTTCGGAGAGAATGTGGGAAAAATGTGAGAAGCAAGTGCTGCCCTGGGGCTAAGTTAATGGCAGGGGAAATTATACCAAGATCTATTATAGTAGGGTCATTTGCTTGGAATCCGTGACCATTTTGTTCCTACCTTTTTCTCTCGATGGATTTGACAACCTGAACCAATTTAAAGGAAAATTAGCTCCTATGCCCCTCTGAAAAATGACGGCTAACTCTGCTAGAGCCCAATATTCAAAATGGCCTCCAACGCCATCTTGAAAAACATGAAATGTAATATCTCTGGCATCAGGTGAGCTACAAGGACGAATGAGGTGTCCTTTTTCACTAATTCTGGCATTACAAATCCACTGGAATGGTTATTGTATTGTATTGTATTGTATATTGTATTGTTATTGTATTGTATTATACTAATTGTACATACTAATCTGCCACTTCACTGTCACTACATGATTCACTGTATGAGCCACTATCAGAATCACTGTCCTCACTTTCGCTGCTATCATCACTGTTGTTCTCTGCCTGCGGTGTATATCTAATATTACTTTTTTACTGTTTCAGATGGATCGCATGCCTATTTGATGAAAATCGCCGACCTGTGAAGTGACCGAAATAATGGATAATAGAAGAGAGAGTGAAGAGTTACCAGACAAGACATTAAATGAATACGAGTGTATTTTACTCTGTGGTAAGCGATGTACCGCAGATGATCGTCTGGAAAGCATTTCACCTGAGAAGTGGGAATCCATCCGGGAAAAGTCTTTACAATGGAAAGAACTTCATAAGTTTCAACATATAGATGAAAATGTGGATTGGGAGAAGGGACCAAAGGGTCACCACATGCATAGCACTTGTTACGCATCATTATCCAGCAAGCGCAAGCTCTCTCAAGCCGAAAAACGCAAACACAAATCCGAGGAACGTCTTGAAAGAGATGAAGCATCAGATCAACAAGACCCTTCCCCAGTGGCCAGTGCACCTAAAAGGCTCCGCTCCAGTATGGGTGTCCTTCACGATAAGACTCTATGTGTGTGGTGCATGAAAGGGGCATACAAGAGTAGTGATCGTGACAAGCAGATTTTACTCCTATCAACAGTAGATGCCTGGACTAAATTCAAGTTACATACTGTCCGTCTGGAAGATGAGGTCATGAGATTGAGACTTGACACTCTGATTGCATCCATCCCAGATAGTCAAACAGCATTAGGGTTGGAAATCCGCTACCATCGTGCGTGCTGGCGCAAATATGTAAGCGAGCACAAGCCCCTTTCAGATGAAAGCACTCAACATCTGCAGCGTGTAAACCTCCGAGAGGATCAAGCTCTCTTCTTTCATCATATTCGTCAAGTCATCTTCAAAGACCATGAAATTCGCACACTGCAAGGCCTGCTGCAGGACTATAAGCGCATTATCTCAAATCACGGACATATCTCAGTAGTAAAATCCAGCTACTTAAAGGAAATTCTTGTCAATGAATTTGGGGAAGACATCGGATTTCATGAACGCATTCAAAAGAATGTGAGTGAACTGGTATATGATACAACAGCAGCAGGTACATACATCGAGGCGGCAATATCTTCATTGGGTGTCAGCAATGATCAGTTGGTGATGAATGTTGCGGCACGACTCAAAGAGCAAGTCATCAGGACAAATACTATTCCCTGGCTCCCATATATACACGAGTTGGAGAGAGAAGAAGACCTCAGTGAGCTCCTGCTGAAGCTGCTCACATGGCTGAAACACCCAAATAAATCTGCAATTGATAAATTGAGAGATAAATATCTCTGTCTTGCTACATGGACTGACCAAGAGTAGGGAGATAGTCGACATAATGCACAAAGATGGACTGGGCATCAGTTATAATGACGTACTTATGCTGCAAGATTTTTGGGTGGTCAATGACCTCAAGTGCTCATCTGATTGCCCCTTCAAACTAGCTGAGGGTAAGCCTGCTATCCCTATAGTCGACAACGATGACTTCAAGAGCGATACACTGACCGGTGCTGGCCAGTCACACTGCACTAATGTCATGTTTGTGCAGCCAGAATAATTTGATACAGAACTTCCTTCCGAGAATCACGAGGATAGACCAGTTCCCGGTGCAAACCTCTCGACAACTCTCAAAGAGCTCGGAAGTGAAATGCTAAAAGTCAACCCATACAAGACAGCGAAGCATGGGGACCACCTCTCAGGAAGCCACCAGCTGGTCAAAGTACTCCTCCTCCTGACACATCAGTGCAAAGAATTCGTGGTGTGATCCATGCATTGGCCAGGGCGCAATATGACCGAACGAGACCTAAGCCAGAAGAACAGACTGTGCCTGGGTTTTCAGGGTTTCACGCCAGCATGTCAAATGCAGATGAGAAGAGTCGAGCAATATAACCACATGACCTATGCCAACCCCCCCAGTAAGACAATTCTCAATGATGTGATGTGTAAGCTTGCAAAATCAATCGAAGAAAAAAAGATGCCTTTTGCAATAATTGTTGGTGATCATCCTGTCTACGTGCTCATGCTAGAGTTGAAAAGTGAGAATGCTGAGCTGTTCAGCAAAATCTTACCATTCATGGCACCCTTCCACATCCAAATGTCGTTCATCTACACTATATACAAGAGGTTTAAGGGATCTGGCATCTCAGATGTGTTGGTGGCAGCTGGTGTTATAGCAGACGGGTCTGTTGATCAGGCCCTTCGTGGAAAACATGTTAAGCGTGGGGTTCGCTGCTTGCGACTATTCTACGAGACTGGTCCACCATGTCATAGACAAACGTTTGGAAGATTCCCCTCTATCTGAAGAAGGAAAGGCATCCCTTGCCAAGCTTCGACATCCGATTGATGCACAGGAACTTGCAGATGAACATGCAGAGCTAGAGAGAAATGCTGAGCTGAAGGACCTCGTTGATGCTCTCTTCAAGGTCTTTGAGGGTGCCCCACAAGCAGAATACTGGATGTCATTCATGGAAATGGTTGAGGTTCTAATTCAAAATATCCATTCAATCAGAACAAGCAACTGGACAGAGTTCAAGTCCTCACTCAAGCTCATGCTTCCTTTGATGCAAATCTATGATAATGACAAGTATGGTCGGCACCTCCCCGATTTCACCGCAGTGCTTGATACCCTTCCTGTCGATCAGGCTGCATTCATGGAGAGTGGTATGTTTGCACAGTCAATGACAGGAAAACCATATTCGTGTGTTGCCCTCGACATATGGATAGAGTCAACAATGAATAAGGGCTCTAAGCTGAAGTCTGCTTGGTTGGCCATTCTGAACAATGAAAAGCAGCTCCTTTCAAACACTCGGAATGTGAATAACATCAATCGGGTGAGAACAAAGGTCCATCGCCATGCTAATCGCAAGACACAAGGAAAAGGGAAGCATGCTGATGGCTCGTCGAGTAAAATGAAGATGGATGAACAAGCTGTACAGGATATAAGCGCATGTCTCACTGAATTCAAGTGCGATCCATTTGACCATACAAACAAGACACTTCGATCCCTACAGTCAGGAATCCCAGCCTCAGATGCTCTCGCTGCCGACTTGAAATCGGCAAAGGAGGATGGCACAAGCAAACTGAAGCAGTTCTTGAATGAGAGAGTGTATTCCAAGACCAAGTCTCTCAACGACAGAGTTCCCCATAGCAAGCGTTTGAACTTTTCAACTCAGGAATTGAAGAAAGCAGATGGTGAGAACCTGAAGGGAAAGACTAAGGAAATGGAGCGTAATGCTTTGGCCTCTGTTCTCGGACTGGTTGAAATGAGTGGTGCCCTCAAACTTCAAGAAGTCCTGCAGCATCGTGTTACAGTCGAATGCCTTTCCATCTTCAACGTCAATGGAACCATCCGTAAGGCACAGAAAAGCAAGCTTCAACAAAAACTAACTATGACTGTCATTCCTGAGCCTGATGTATACACGTCTATTATTGATATGGGCCTCATCTGGCGCCTAACAACTCCTACCATTGAAGACAGAGAGAAGGAAGACGGTACCAAGTGTACCTGGGGAGATTATGCAGAGAAGTTGGTGCACTTCGTTCTAATGAGACAAGCATGCTGAGCGCATCATTTGCGTCAATGATTCATATGATCAGAATTACACGATCTAGGACAGTGAGAGAATACTGCGCCAAAAAAAAAATGCCAATCAGCAATGTCTTCATGAAGACAGAAGATAAATTTCCTTCTAGTAAAGTTTTCCATGCTCTCCTGGGTAAACCTGAGATCAAAATCCGCCTACAGGCATTTCTTCAAACGGAATTCCAGAGAACAGCAGCAACAACTAGCACCGAGATCATCTACTGTGTAGTTGGCAGCACTGCAAAGAATCTCACCACAGGCAAGCTTGTGCCAGAGCTCACATGCTCCCATGCAGAGGCAGATATGGCACTGCTCACCATATATAGTGTGCTCCGGTCAGACAGCTACACAGCAGCTGTCGTTCTTGACACAGAGGACACAGATAACTACGTGCAAGCGGCATATGTTGCTCAGAAGACAACAGGAATCCTGTGTGTGAAACGCAAACGTCAGCTTATCGATGCCCGATGTTTGTGCAGTGAGGCAATGGCTGCATCCATCATACCACTTCATGTCCTCACTGGGTGTGACCACAACTCTGGCTTCTATGGAGCAAGCAAGAAGCTCATCGCAGATCGTCTGGAGAAGTCTAAAGAGGCACACGACCTGCCAGCAGCATGTGGTACACAGCTCCTAGTCACAGAACAGGTCATCATTGATTTGGAGCGGTTTGTCATTCGATATGTCTATGGTGATACCAAAAGCAAGACCCTGGGAGATGCGAGGGCAGCGAAGTGGAGAGCTCAGAAGAAAAAAAGCACTATCCGACTTGTGCCTGACTTGGACAGTCTCCGTCCACACATGGAGCGTGCAAACTATCTTGCATATTTGCAAAAGCATTACCAGCTCCAAAGTCACCCCTCACCGATCGGCCATGGATGGCATCTTGTAAGTGGCCTATGTCTGCCTGTCCGTTCAACCCAGCCCCCACTTCCCCCATCCATACCACTACCTACAAATCCGCAGGCAGACAACAACAGTGATGATAGCAGCAAAAGTGAGGACAGTGATTCTGATAGTGGCTCATACAGTGAATCATGTAGTGACAGTGAAGTGGCAGATTAGTATGTACAATTAGTATAATACAATACAATAACAATACAATATACAATACAATACAATAACCATTCCAGTGGATTTGTAATGACAGAATTAGTGAAAAAGGACACCTCATTCGTTCTTGTAGCTCATCTGATGCCAGAGATATTACATTTCATGTTTTTCAAGATGGCGTTGGCAGCCATTTTGAATATTGGGCTCTAGCAGAGTTAGCCGTCATTTTTCAGAGGGGCATAGGAGCTCATTTTCCTTTAAAATGGTTCAGGTTGTCAAATCCATCGAGAGTAAAAGGTAGGAACAAAATGGTCACAGATTCCAAGCAAATGACCCTACTATTAGGTTATTGAACAAACACTACTAAAGAAAATATTTATGCAATTACAAATGACGTCAACCTTGGGTTCTGGGCAAGGTGCTTGTCTAAGCACATCTCTGGGAAGCCCATTCCACATGTTGACGACTCGATTGAAGAAGAAATTCTTGGATTCGTTACAGTTGAATGATTTATCAATTATTTTTCAGCCATTTCCCAGCGTGTAGTTTGATCGGTCAATCGTAAAATATTTATTACAGTTCATGTTGTCGATGCCTTTAATGATCTTGAAAACTTGAATAAGGTCACCTCTCAATCTGCGGAGATTCCTAAGAAATTTTGGAAGCAAGAATAGTTTTAAAAACTTTAGAGATACAAGATATGAGAGCAACTGGACGATAGTTGGAAGGTTGAGAGCAGTCACCCTTCTTTAGGACAGGTTGGATGAAACAAACTTCCAGCAAGCTCGGGAAGACGTTAGTGGAGAGACAGAGACGAAAGAGTTTGCCTAGGCAGGGAATCAGCACGTAAGCGCAGTTTTTAGTACAACAGGAGGAACACCGTCCAGACCGTAGGCCTTCTTAGTATTAAGACCAGAGACGGTAGAAAGTACATCTTTAGAATAGATTAGGATAATAGGCATAAGAAGGAGAGAGGGATGGTGGAGCTGCAATATTTTGGCATATTGAAGTTGTCCATTCAATTTACTACATTAGTTTAAACCGATAAACACTTTTAAAGTGTGTTACAAAGGAATAGTTCAGCTTAGTTAAAATCCCGTAAAGTTTAATGATAAATATAATGCAAATCTTCGTTTATTAATGTCATTGTTGATATTTTATACACAATTCAGAGTCCCACTTTACCTTGAATAAAAACAAACACAGTCCGGACCGTACTCCTGTTGTTCTTAAAAACTGTGCTTCCGTGCTGACCCCCTGCCTAGGCAAACTCTTTTGTCTGTCTCTCCTCTAACGTCTTTCCTTCTTTGTGGAAGTTTGCTCTCATTCACCCTGTCTCAAAGAAGGGTGACCGCTCTCAATCCTCCAACTATCGTCCATTTGCTCTCATCTCTTGTATCTCTAAAGTTTTTGAAACTATTCTTGCTTCCAAATTTCTTAAGTATTTCTTTTTTCATAATCTGCTCTCAGATCGCCAGTATGGCTTCCTTAAAGGTCGCTCTGCTGGTGATCTTCTTTCATATCTTACTAACTCTTGGTCATCGAACTTTTGGGATTCGGTGAGACTTTTTCTGTTGCACTAGACATATCGAAGGCCTTCGATAGAGTCTGGCACAAATCTTTAATTTCCAAACTGCCCTCCTTCGGTTTCTGTCCCTCCATCTGTGCCTTTGTCTCTAATTTCCTTTCCGGCCGTTCCATAGCTGCGGTTGTGGACGACCAGCGCTCATTTCCTCATCCTATCAACTCCGGTGTTCCTCAGGGTAGTGTCCTATCTCCTATTATCTTTCTAATTTTCATAAATTATCTTTTCAACTGTACATTCAGTCCCATCCATTCATATGTAGACGACTCTATTTTTTTTTTTTTTTTTTTTTTTTTTTTAAAGAGACAATGAACGGAGGAAGGAAAAACATAGATAAAACAAAAAGGTCCATGTGCCTAAAGGCATCCACTCAATTAGTTTTCCAGAACGCCCCAGACAGCAGTCCCTCTAAAGTAAACATAATGAAGCCAAAAAATACTTATCTACTGATCTAGCTACTATTTCCAATGGGGGTAGAGAAAACCTTGTTGCCTTCAATGCTTCCAAAGCTCAATTTATCCATCTTAAAACCCGTCAGGAACCTCCAGAGGACTATCCGTTGTTCTTCAACAATACAAAAATCAACCCTTCATCTTCTCTCAATGTTCTGGGTGTCTTTTTTTTCTTCTGCTCTCACTTGGAAAGACCATATTACCAGTCTCGCTAAGCCAGCCTCCCAGAAGCTGGGTGTGCTCAACCGCCTCAAGGGGTTCTTTACCCCTGTGGAGCTACTTGCTCTGCACAGGGACACAGTGCGTCCTTGTATTGAGTATTGTTCACATGTGTGGGGAGGATCCTTTCACACTGCACTCCTAGATAAAGTAGAAAGGAAAGCCTTTCGTATCATTAACTCCCGTCCACTCACCAACTCTTTGCAATCTCTCTCTCTTCGCCGCAATGTTGCATCTCTCTCGCTATTCTATCGCTACTACAATAATCAGTGTTCCTCGGAGCTTTCCCAGTGTATAGGACCTCCTCTACGTAGGGTACAGAGTACTCGCCTTGCAACACAATCTCACCCCTACTCTGTGCAATTCTCCAACCCAAGAGTGAAATGCTATTATTCTCAGACTTTCTTCTATTCAACTGCTGAGCTCTGGAACTCTCTCCCAGAATCAGTCTTTCCCTCTTCCTATGACTTAAATTGCTTCAAACTCCGTGTGTCCAGGCATTTTAGCTCCAACGTCCCTTGATTTCGGCCCTGTCACTCTTTGAAATCTGGGGGAGGCACTCGCTGCAGGCAGTTATGCCTTTTGTCTCCCTCATTCACATAAAAAAAAAAATGTAAACACTCTTTGAAATCTGGGGGAGGCACTCGCTGCAGGCAGTTATGCCTTTTGTGTCCCTCATTCACATAAAAAAAAAAATTTAAACACTCTTCCAGTGTATTAGTCAATTTTCAATAGTACATTTTAGTATTGTCATGCCCCTTTCCCACTGATGCGATTTCATACGATTTTCGTCGCCGAGGACGTAGTCTTGTCAATTCACAACGAATTTGTGCGACTTCAAAGATTTTTACCGTTAAAAACCGTTGACAAGTTTACACTCGGCGACGATGTCGCCGATGGATATGACGTAATCGGCGACATTATGCGACGTTATCGGCAAATTGAGAGATGGTTCGCCGTGACCTCGGCGAGAACTGTCACATATGAATAAAATATTGCGAAATAATGCGAAGAATGAACGAATCCTCGGCGTATGTTCTGCGACGTCTTCGGCGAATTAAGCGATGGTTCGGCGGATACCTCGGCGAGATTATCAGAAAATGTTTTGCATATATTTCATGGCACAAACATAAGAACATAAGAAAACAGGAGTCTGCAGAAAGCCGATCAGCCCACACAAGGCAGATCCCTGTCACACCCAACCCCAATTACAAGGTCTAATTATAGACCCAACTCACTAATGCCTTGAGGACTGACCTCAGCAAAACGGTCAGAGATCAACACAAGATGACAGGGTCTTCATAGCGCCGATTGGCCCACACCAAGCATATCCCCCCTCATACCCAACCCATCTCGTCGAAAATGTACAAATTTATCTTGAAGGGGGGTCTAGACGTTCTTGTTTTAAGTTTGATGGAGGTCTAGTGAGGAAACTAAGAAATAAAGGAATGTATGATCAAACAAACAGTCCGTTTCCCCTTAACACCTTACGAGCGGCCTATGCGGTTTATTTATATGTACCGCCCAGCGGGGTGTTTTTAGCCAAAATAGGGCTGTTTACGTGATCATTTTCATGCCTAAATAAGACCCAGAACGTAAAACAAGTACCTATCCCTGAAAGGGCATAAACAGAGCTTTCGAATGACACCATAACGATCCTTTTATGATGGCTAGTTTTCTTGCAATAACGGTGCAACGCGAGTGCAAAAAGCATGTAATTAGCCACTTTCCCGATACAATTCCTTATATAGCGAGTGAGAGAGGGAGGAGGGAGCTGGGATTCGTGTCAGTATGTTCGCCGCGGTGGTCTGGAGCAGTCATACGCTCGCTACTCTCCTGCCACCACTTGTCTCTCTCTCTCAGCAACATTACGTGCTGAAATTGCCACTCGACCTATGTCGAGCGCCGCCACATAGTCCAGCTTTATTAAATACGACTTATGTGGTGAGCCGCTAATAAAGGGTTAAAGGGGGATGGGCGTAATATTTGCTCATTTATATATTTGTTTATGAATTGTTTAGTTTCATCCCTAGACCTCCATCAAGCATATTAATCACCCGCCAACACCCTCCTTCAAGATCAATTTGTACATTTTTCGATAGAAAAATATCCTGGCCGAAGGCCGGTTCCTCAAAAAGTACAGGCTCGCTATCGCTAGCCAGGAAAAACTCGACGCCTAAATGACACGAAAAGTCTTAATATTGACAACGAAATTGGGTGAAATGTCTTAAAATCGCCAAACTAATGGACCGAACGTCACAAAATATGAAAACTAATGGGGTTAACCATGAGGAAGAAAGGGGACCAGAAAAACGACCCATCTCCTCTTAATTCGGAGATTAGCAATGTCCTTGCCGTATGTTTACGTTACAGCTTAAAATTGAGCCCACCTCGCTTTTATTTTTCTCTCTTTCTCTCCCTCTCTCTTTGCCTTGTATACGTTCGGCCCCATTCAGCCTACTGTTTTAAGACATTAACCCCAATCCAGGTTTCAATATTTTCCTGGTGAGCGGTAGCGAGCCAACATATATATATTTTTGGTTTGAGAGAAAGCTAAATTTTTAAATTTTTCGATAGAGAAATGTCTCCGGCGAAGCAGGATTTCTCCATACAATGCTGGCTCGATATAGGCCTAATCATTTTTTTTTTACTCACCTCGCCGAAGGTGCTCTTTGGCCTCGGCGAAGTGTCTTCGGAGCATTCATCTACGTCGCACAGCCCTTCCCACGCCTCTGTGAAGTATACCCGTGGCGGGTATACTCTCGGCGACGCTGTTTTTTCGTGCGACACCCTCGTCGATGTCTCGCCGATGTCGCCGAGGATCTCCGAGGGCCTCGCCGATCCCTCGGCAATGTTCGACGATGCTTGCGAGGTTTCGGACCCCTCGCAAGTCCTCGTCCCAAATTTTGAACAATCCGAACATTTGCGATGACCCGCGAGGGCCCTTGGGAGGCCTTGCGAGACAAACGATTATCATGCAAGGGTTCATGATTATGTTGCGACATGTCACGAATGTGGCCATTTCTTGGTGTCTGCGATGAAAATCGTATGAAATCGCGTCAGTGGGAAAGGGGCATTAAGAACCCACTAGAAGAAATATTCATCTATAAATTTGTACAGTATTTATCAAACGGGTGCAAATGTTATAGGGGACATAACATCAGCCAAACGTACGTCTTTAATTATAATAATCCGAATCCCTGACCGAACATAATTAAATCTTTTGTAGCATAACCATGGCATAACAATCTGGAGATTCACTTGTTTTAAAATCATATCCATCTCCAGCGCTCTTTTCTAAGAGGGTGCTACCTACAGCATGTAAGTGTGCTATGCAAATGTATTATCTACTGTATATTCTCCAACACGTAGGCTACCAGTGTCCTCTTCCACACAGTTATCTGTGAGAGTTGGCATACATTGAAGTGATTGTCTATACATTACTGTTATAGAAAGCTAGTCTAACATGCATTTAGTGCTGTATGTTTAACTCTGGACAGGCATCGTTCCATTTCAGGACTTATAAAATTATGCATGAGACAGATCAGGTCAGGTGAAGGTATTGAGGGATAAGCCTTTACAAAGGCACCTCGTATCTTCATTCTACTTTTCCTATTTTTCTGAAGAGGGTAGAGAGAGGAGAAGGGGTGTTGCAGCGAGGAAGCTGTTGGAGTGGCTTTGTTATGTGTGCTATTAGTCTGTATACGTCGAGGTGTCCCCCGACTGGGTGCAAGCATGTGAAACATGCTTGGACGTACTACAACACCCACTAAATGTCCGCCTGGGCTGGGATCGAACCCAGGTCAAGTAGATTCACACGTGAGCATGCTCACCACTCGACCGCCGCGGGTCTAACAATAGTGGTTATTTTTTGGTTGACTTATTTATTTATTCATTTATTTTTTAGTTTATGAATTATTACTACTACTACCACTTTATCTAACACTACCACTTTATGTACTAATATCACTTTATCTACCACTGCCACTTTATAATTATTATACACTACCACTTTATCTACTACTACCACTCTATCTACCATTACTACTTTATCTAAAATATAAACATGTAGAATCACAAAAAATCGAGATATACTGTGTATATCCTAAGTATTGTTAATGTCGACAGTCGTAGCTCTGGCGCTAGTTTGGAAGCGTCCACCAGAGGTCTCAGGTGAAATCTTGGTAGGGTCAATTGCGGCAAACCAATAAAGATATAATATTTGTGAAAATTGCTAAAATTACCATAAATATTGCTCAATCTTATGTTAGGAGCTAAATAAAATTACTTTTTAAATTATATTTTATTTAATGATTTAAAACAATAATTCATATAAATTAGTGCAATGTAAAACAAAATTAATAAACAATACTTTAGGATTCCTGAGATTATTGTTTTCTTGATGGCTTGGAGGCCAATGATGAGGGGTTCTTGGGTGTGAGTCACAGCCCGGCAGCATACATACGATGCGAGCTGTGAACAGAATAATAAGGGTTAGTCATTTGACCCCATAAAAAATGTAACATATTTTCAAAAAATAATTGGGAATCTAAATATGGAGGGATTTGGCATGTAGATTACCAAAGTATCCTAGAATAACACCAATTATCAAACTAGAAATCTGCACATAAAGAATGCCAAATAAATTTAGTTCTGTTGAAATATACTTCAGCTGGCATAAAACTTCGAAACTGGTTTCGTCTAAAACAGTCACAGCTCTCCAAAATTATCATTGAATAGGATTGTCATTCACTGTCTTTAGAGTTAAACACCTTGGAAATAATCTGGCACAGAATTAGGAGCTCTAAGCAATCATGGGTTTGATACTTGGCACCATGAAATACAGAAAAGGTTAAGCCTCGAATCCTATAAGAAAACATACCTAAAATTGAAACATGCTTGCAATAATCGGGGCTCCATAGACTTCAGGGACTCGCCAGGGAGTCTTTGAAGCAGCCCATATCACTGGCATCGTCAAAACCATGATCTAAATCACATAGGACCTTTAATATCTCATCATTATTATATTTCTTTAACACCATCACACAATCAGAAAGACGAGAAAAATGGCAATTTAGGTAAAAGAACACTGTGACCGAAATATGGCAGCACTCGACTAAGCTGACTATGGGATCAAGTCAAGAAATCATCTGCCTAACTTGTCTATAAATATTATAATAATATATTTAGTAGGAAAACCCTCCGCCAATCACTGCGCTCCCTTTTACTTGCTTGCACCATCAGCTGATTTTGACAGCTCACGGCTACAACATGCCACGCCTTGCCCACCAGCCAATCAGCGGCCTCCATTATCGGAGTGCGAAGCTGGACTTCTCACTTCACATCAAAAGTCGCTCTCTTTCTTTTCCCGAGCAGTTCCTTCTGATTATCCACAAACTAATACCTTGGAACCAACCCTGTACTCCCATAAGCCACCAAAAGAGGTTTATAATCTGCTTCCTGGGACTTATTTTGAAGAGAAAAGAGAGGAGGTGAAGGAAGCAAGCATTCAAGGCGAGCGTGCCACTGCGCTTGCCAGCCAGCCAATCACAGCGCGGGAGAGCGGGGGGCGTGACTATAAAGGCTGCAGCGCACGGGTTAATGGGGTCACTCACCCCTCGGAACTCACCGGGTTATCACATTGCAACCCACTTGTTCTCTCTCGCCCGGGCACAAAGGGGAACCAGGAACCCACCTTTTCAGTTACCCTGCCCTCAACAAAAGCCACAACACAGACCACCCCTGACCTCTCCTCACTTTCGCCCACTCAGAGGATGCACCATCAGTATCCTGCCACCTGTCATCACGTTGCTAGTCTGCACTCTGTTACGATCCAGGTTCTCAAAGACACAGGGCTCTTCAACATTGGACTAGATAATGGCAAAAAGCAACAACGGTAACACTAGATCCAACCCCTGCCTTAAACACTGGAAAACAAAACACCATTACCGCCCTGAGTCGTGCCTGGACAACGAGGTATCCTATGACTCGGTAACTGGTGCACACACACTAGGCTGACGCTCAATGAAACAGCCTATTCTCAAACAGTAAAAGATTACTCGATTATGTTACACAAAGAAAAGATAGTTAACGTGATTAATTAACGTTACGGTAGAATCTACCGTAACGTTAATTAATCCAGTTAATTTTCCAGTGTTTTGTTTTTGAGTATCTACCGGGTAGATACTCAAATAACTGGCACTCCTGTATTAAAGAAAGTGCAATGCTAGTCCTGCAACATCAACTGGAAACTTCTGAAATAAGGCTGATGCTGGGAAGATGTTCGTAAAGAATCTTGAACAATTATAATGCAGAATACGGGTCACAATAAATGCTAGGACATATAGTAATAATAGGCAGGCGAATAATAAAGACTGCGCAAAGGTAGTAATGCTCGACAACTAAAGAAATGCTTCGTGACACAACACAACAGCCTACTCGGGTTGTGCAACTCAACAACAACCTCGGCTCAAAAGTGCAGTGAATAATAATGCTGCATACATATAATAATGGGGCTTATCTCTAACCAGTGTCTGCTCAGTTAATAAAGTCTAGCTGGGTATCAAGGCAGGGCAACAATGGGCGAGCATGCGGCTCGTAGCCTAACGTTGTCCGAGGGTGGTATAATGAAGATTACGTTATATGACGGGGATGCTCTCTTGATAAATCTAGGTCTCTAGTACCTAGCTCTATCCTGGCGATCCCTCAGAAGTCAACACAAAGAGGCAGCACTATGTTGTGAGGGATAGGCTATGGCCCTCTCACACCACAGCGCTGTGCTCGCAAAGTAAACTAACCCGAAGACAACTTAGGCTCCCACAGTACCTGTCGATGTCGTGCAGAGCTTAGCTAATACTGCACACATCGGAGACAACGACACAGTAACCTTACCCCTAGTCTAGCTTTAGATAACCAAGCAGAATCACTCAACACCTTGCAAGGGAGACATATACCGGTCTACAACCTTCCCGAGAGAGGACACATACGGAAAAGTCCGTCTCTCTAAACCTCAATAAAGCATAACACCTCCTTAACCTAATACATGGAAATATCTGAGAGCTTCGCGTACAATGCGACTGGTCGACGGTGAACGTCTATGCTGAAACCAGAAGGGATGTTGAGTTTAATAAACATTAGAGAATGAGAAAGGAGAAGTCGAGAGAGAGAAATAGTATGCAAAGTAGCGAGTATGGGGGACAGAATTGCAAAGGATGTAGGCGATACGCGTGTCAGGCAAGCTCTGAGCTGGTAAAGAACACGAGGCAGCGACGGGAAGGGACTAGTTGACCACCCGGCCGCCAACGCCGTCAGCGCCCAAGCGAGCCGCATCATAGCTCACCTCGCTGCCGGGTGTACCCCCTCACACTCTCTCGCTCGCCTCCCACACAAGCAACATTTATATTATAGCGAATATAAAATATAAGGCGCGGTCAGATACCAAAACAAAGACCATTTCTAGACTGTCTGTGGCAACACGACACGAATGAAATAAAGCAGATCATTCTAGGACAACTGTAGCCTATCCCCCCATCCTGGCAAGCGCTAGCGAGCTGCAATGCCCCACGCAACCATTCTGCTAACGCCGGGAGGCGTCACACCCCCCCCAAGATATGGGACATTCAACCATGAGCCCATATCTGAACAGGCAGAATGTCGCTAGAACCTGCCACTCCTAACCACTCTGCCACTCATGGAATGCAATCTCAGTCTCCTCCAAAAAAAATACAACAACATTTTTATATAAAAAAATCTTATCACCCTTCCCAAATATAATACATTAATTCATAACATTGTGCCCCCAGAGCGAGCTTTAAGAAGCACAGCCTACTGAGGGAAAATCATCTACCCTCAGTACTCAGCTACAATATTATCTTCTATCTATCTATCTATTGCCTGACGCCGTGATCCCCGAAGGTGTGGCCACGAACGAACCGCCCCCATGCACCTCTGTCCCCAGTCAGTCGACGCCCCTCCCCCCAACCAGCACCGCCTTCATTCATGTAGTTCCTCACTCCATCCTTCCACCTCATATTCGGTCTACCTCTCCCCCTCTGTCCCTCCACCTCGCTCTCGTACACCCTCTTAGTCATTCTCTCGCTTTCCATACGTTCCATATGGCCGAACCATCTCAAGTTGTTCCTTTTCACACATTCCAGCACATCTACCTCCACACCACACCTCCTTCTTACTTCCTCATTAGTCTGTCTATCCCTCCATGTAACTCCGCACGCACTCCTTAAGTAATTCATTTCCACTGCTCTCACTCTTGGTCTGAGTCTCTCAACCAACGTCCATGCTTCGCTTCCGTAAGTCAGTGTCGGGATTACCACACTGTCATGCAAGGACTTCTTCACTTCCATACTGACCACCCTATTTCTTGTTACTGCTTTTAGCGTTCCTACAACCCTCTTCCCCTGTTGTACCCTCTCCCGCACCTCTTCATCCATATTATTAAAATATTATCTTAAAATTAATTATTAAAAAGAAAGTTTTTATATAATTTTTCATATTTTATTTTAATGTTGTTTTTGGCGGCTACTATAGATGGAGCCTAATTTTCTTCTAATCAAAGCCAACAACTCCTGCCCTGCGACCCTACGCTGATGCTACACACGCGAGCCAACAAGCACCAGCGCAAAAATACACCACGAGCCAAGACAGGAGGCTATACCAACATACTGTGGTAGCCTACCCCGGATCCTCCACCCGCGACAGACAGTCCGCAATCACATTCTCACAACCGGCAATATGGCGAATGTCTAAGTTGTACTCTTGCAACATGAGCGACCATCTGGTCAGCCTCCTAATCCGGTTGTGGAATTGATTGAGGAATTTAAGCGGGTGGTGGTCGGTATACACTACCACGACTGGCCCATATGCAGGAACATAGACCTCAAAGTGTCTGAGCGATAACACGATTGCCAGCAGTTCCTTTTCAACAACCGAATAGTTTTTCTGTGCTGAATTAAATTTCTTTGAAAAGAAACTGACTGGATGCTCAAGACCTTCCTCGTCTGTCTGCAAAAGTACGGCACCAGCCCCTACTCCGCTGGCATCAGTCGCCAACTGAAATGGTCGTTCAAAGTCCGGGGCCCTGAGGATAGGGTGAGTGCATAAAAGGTGTTTAACTACTCGAAACGCCTGCTCACACTCAGGTGCCCAGCGGAACTTTTTATCTTTGGCTAGTAGATCTGTCAAAGGAGCTAACACAGTAGAATAGCCTCTTATAAAGCGGCGGTAATACCCAATCATACCCAAAAATCTCATGATCTGCCGCTTGGTGGTCGGCCTGGGGAACAAGTCGATAGCCTGTATCTTCTGTTGGGGCGGGCTCACCTGCCCTAACCCAACCACAAACCCCAGATACTGCTCCGTGGCTTGCACAAAGTCACACTTGCCCAGATTAACCACCAAGCCTGCTTTACTAAGTTGACTAAATAAGGCTTCTATGTGCTCACAGTGACTTTGGAAATCGTTGTCATAAATGATCACGTCATCAAGGTAGACAGTACAGTTTGGGATGTCTGCTACGATGTTGTTCATTAAGCTCTGGAAAGTGGCCGGTGCATTTTTCAGACCATATGGCATCACGTTGCAACGGTAAGTACTGCCATCCACCACAAACCCGCACACCTCTTTAGCCCGCTCAGACAGTGGTACTTGCCAGTAGCCTTTGACGAGGTCTACCTTGGTCAAGTACCTTGCTTTCCCGATCTTATCCACACTGTCATCCATCCGGGGAAGAGGATATGCATTGGTGGGGGTCAACCCGTTCAACCGCCGAAAGTCAATGCAGAACCGAACTTTTCCATCAGGTTTGGGCTGCAGAGTGACAGGAGAAGTCCACCGTACTGCCCCCTTCTCGATCAAGCCTCTCGCCAGCATATACTCCAGCTCATCCCTGAGCACTGGGAGTTTAATGGGTGGCACCCGATAAGGTATCGACTTGAAGGGGGGGTGCTCTCCTACATCGACATCATGCACCGCTTGAGTAGTGAGGCCTGGGTGCTCGGCAAATACAGTGGGGTATGAATCGAACAGGCGCTGCACTGCCACCTGCTGTTCCTCCGGCAGGTGCGCCAGAGCATCATGCGCACATTGGCTCGAATTCCCGCCTACTGATCAGCCGAGACATGACAATCCCAGTTATCATCCACCTGATCATTGCTGCCCCCCTCTCCTTCTCCACCATGACTGCAGCAGGTCAACACAGGGACAGCTAGTGACTCAGGTGGGCGCCTCACATACTCCTTCAACAAATTAATGTGGCATAGTTGGTTACGCTTCTTCCGGTCTGGAGTGGCAACGAGGTAATCTAGATCGGAGATCTTTGACACCACCCGATAAGGCCCAGCGTACTTGGCAGCCAGAGGATGACCAGGCAACAGGACCACACCTCTTGACCTACCTGAAACTCCAACACATCTTGACCTACCTGAACTCCCGGAGTTTCGCCATACGTATCGTACCTGTCCTTCACCATTACTCTCTGCCCACGCCTTCTAAGCATACATTCTCTCTGCGGTACCCTCCAATCTCCTTTCACCATGTGTGGCCCCTCACCTGATGCCCGAAAAACAAGCTCATTCGGACTGAAACCGAGACTCTCTCCAGGTACTTCTCTTGCCGCGAACAAAACATACGGCAGACCAAGATCCCAATCCTTTCCATTCTCTGCGCAGTAACATCGAAGCATGCTTTTCAGCGTGGCGTGCCACCTCTCCAACACCCCTTGACACTCCGGGTGATACGCAGAAGAGACGACAGTGCTGATGCCATGCTGAATCATAGTTTGTTTGAACAGATTAGATGTACAATTAGAACCTTGGTCCGATTGCACCTCTTGCGGGTAACCATACCGCGAGCAATACAAGAGCAGGTTCAGGACAATAGTTTTCGCCGTGCCATTTCTCATTGGATATACATCAGGATAACGAGTGGCCACATCCATGATAGTTAATAGAAATTTATTACCGGCACTAGTAGGGGGTAGGGGTCCGACCATATCAATGATGACCTTACTGAAGGGCGGTCCACTGACAGGAATGGGGTGCAACGGGGCTCTCGGAATTGTTTGGTTAGGTTTTCCAACTCTCTGGCACGTATGACACCTTGCTATCCAGGTTACCACCTGCCCCTTCAACCCCGGCCACCAAAACAATTTTTCTAAAGCCGCCACCGTTTTTCTCACCCCTAGATGTCCTGCCAGTGGTATGTCATGCGCCAACCTCAGTAGGCTATCCCTGCACTCCCGTGGCACCACCAACTGGTCCACTACTCCGGACCCCTCTTGCCAACTACGTTTAGGATCTTGAAAACGCCTATAGAGGATGCCTTCTAAATAAAAAAAATCTCCTGGCTGTGCATCGCCGTCCTCGTCGAGCTCTACAGCTCCATTAGCACTCGTTTGGAGCTCAGGGTCCTCTAGCTGCAACCGACGTATATCTGAGGGTGCCAAGCGATCTAACTGCTCCCGGAGCAATGCATGACCTTCCCCGATACTGGGCTGCTCCCTCTGTCTCTCTCGATGTACATAACGTTGCTGTCGTGGAGACTCGTCATGCCCAGCCTCGTCACTATCGATGACAGGCCCAGGGACTACTCCAGAATTAAGTAATGGTGCTAATACTGAATCACCCAGGAGAGCCGCCGAGTCAAAACTCTTAAAACCAACTCCAGCTTTAGCCTCCTCCTGTTGATCGTTCCTCCGCTGGTCTGAAGACGGAGGACTAGGCTGTGACACTTTAGCTGCCCGAGCTCGGGCTGGCACCGCTCAACCCACTCTTGCTCTTCCCTACTCACGTCGGCCGGCCTCTCGGCAACGACTAAGGGTAGAACCTCAGAAGCTGGCATTGCAAAGTCGTTGCCGAGAAGAAGGTCGACGCCCTCCACTGGCAGTTTCTCCACAATCCCGACATCCAATTCACGTGCCACACCATCCACCTCCAACTCCAACCGCACCAGCGGATATGACCGAGTTGCATTAATACCCTGCACCACTACCACCCGACCCGCGTTTATAGGGTAGCCAGTCAAGTTTTTCATCAGAGTCTGGGAAGCACCTGTATCACGCAAGACCTCTACTCCATGCTTGCGCCCCGCCCACATCACGCAACCCCGCCCTCTATGGTCGCAAAAAACATCCTGAGCAGGGTTCGAGCCTCCCAGGTGCTTCTGCATTGGCTGTGCCTCAGCCTCTGACGAACTGCCCCGGGCAAACTCAGATGACTTCGGAGACACACCAATGTTGCAGGCCAAAGACACAGCTGCTGTAGGTGGTTTGCTAGGACAGACTCTTGCAAAGTGTCCCTTTTTATGACAATGATAACACTCCAACTCCCCTTTGGGGTTCCCTTTGTACTGGGAAGGGCCCGGCCCCTTCTTAAACGGGACGGTGCTAGTCTTGTGGTCAGTCTTGGTATCATGGCTCTTGTACTTGTTTGCATAAGGTATATCACTAACTCGGGGGGGTGGGGCGTCACGCCCCTTGTTACCTGCCTCACTACGCTGGGCAGACCCGCACCCACGAATTAGTGATAGCCGGAGGTCAGCCATCTCAGCTGCCTCCTGTAGAGTTTTTGGTTGCTTTTCTTTCAGGTTTAACGTCAGGTCGCCGCCCGTGCATTTGAAAAACTGCTCTAAAAGCACCAACTGTTTAATGTCGTCAAACGTAGTAGCTTTCTCCGACCTCAGCCAATTCCCAAAAGCATCGGACAGCTCCCGGGCATGCTCCAAAAAGGTGCTCTCCCGTCCCTTGGTAACACCCCGGAACTTCAACCTGTACGTCTCTGGTTGTAGTTCGTATGCTCTCAGGACAGCCTCCTTGAGTTCCTCATAGATAATACACGACTCTACAGGCAATGCATCATAAGCCTTGAGTCCCTTGCCCAGAAGTCTAGAGGAAACAAGGGCTGCCCACTTCTCCCCAGGCCACTGGTGTTCCTGGCACTTCTTCTCGAATCTCATGAAAAATTCGGTGACGCCCGACTCATCAAATACAGGGACTAGTTTCAACAGGTGCGACAAAGACTGATCATGCCCACAATTCCCACCACCGAGACGTTGCCCTGTCGTTTCCACCTGAGTCTTCTCAAGATCGATATCTGCCCGGTACCTGGTAGACTCAGCCTCCGACTCGGATTTTATTCTCGCGAGTTCGAGATCAGTCTGTTGTTTAGCCTTAGCGAGTTCGAGATCCGTCTGTTGTTGAGCCTTAGCGAGTTCGAGATCAGCCTGTCGCTTAGCCATCTCAAACTGCCGCTGCTGGTTAGCCATCTCAAGCTGGAAGAGCATTTCTGTAGTGAAACCTTGAGGAGGAGGTGCAACTATTGGAGGCCCACCCAGCGATCCTAAACCACGCTGCCAGCGGCTATCGGCCTGCGGGAACGTACTAAACTCCGGCATCCTAGAGGTCCCGATGGGAGTAGAGTGGAGGGGGGGCTCGAGCAGAAGTCCCCGAGCACCCTCTCCACCCTGGAACTCAAATCGTTCTTCTTGATGCCATGAGCCACCTTAAGCCCCATGAGGGGAGCCAAACACTGTAGACCATACTTGCTAATTCCCTCTAGTCGATCAGCAGTTATAGGCACCTCCAAAAACTTCTTTGCGGCCTCCTCACTAGTTACTAACCCCCCTGGCATCTGCCCATCAGAGCCTGCATCATTCCCTGAACCCTCAGTATGATCTGACTCGTCTCCCATGGTGTCCACCAAAAATTCTCACATTTATAAAAAAAAAGAAGAAGTACCCAAGCTCCTATGTAGCACTATTCACTTGCCAAAAATGTCTGAAGACTCTCAAGTGCTATACTACTTTGCCAACAAAAATTCTAACGTGCCCACTATATTCCTCAATAAAACAAATGACCACAACAATCCTGCAATTATCTCTTAGTTCACAAGATCCTGAGCTAGATCGCCATTTGTTACGATCCAGGTTCTCAAAGACACAGGGCTCTTCAACATTGGACTAGATAATGGCAAAAAGCAACAACGGTAACACTAGATCCAACCCCTGCCTTAAACACTGGAAACAAAACACCATTACCGCCCTGAGTCGTGCCTGGACAACGAGGTATCCTATGACTCGGTAACTGGTGCACACACACTAGGCTGACGCTCAATGAAACAGCCTATTCTCAAACAGTAAAAGATTACTCGATTATGTTACACAAAGAAAAGATAGTTAACGTGATTAATTAACGTTACGGTAGATACTCAAATAACTGGCACTCCTGTATTAAAGAAAGTGCAATGCTAGTCCTGCAACAATACTGGAAACTTCTGAAATAAGTCTGATGCTGGGAAGATGTTCGTAAAGAATCTTGAACAATTATAATGCAGAATACGGGTCACAATAAATGCTAGGACATATAGTAATAATAGGCAGGCGAATAATAAAGACTGCGCAAAGGTAGTAATGCTCGACAACTAAAGAAATGCTTCGTGACACAACACAACAGCCTACTCGGGTTGTGCAACTCAACAACAACCTCGGCTCAAAAGTGCAGTGAATAATAATGCTGCATACATATAATAATGGGGCTTATCTCTAACCAGTGTCTGCTCAGTTAATAAAGTCTAGCTGGGGTATCAAGGCAGGGCAACAATGGGCGAGCATGCGGCTCGTAGCCTAACGTTGTCCGAGGGTGGTATAATGAAGATTACGTTATATGACAGGGATGCTCTCTTGATATATCTAGGTCTCTAGTACCTAGCTCTACCCAGGCGATCCCTCAGAAGTCAACACAAAGAGGCAGCACTATGTTGTGAGGGATAGGCTATGGCCCTCTCACACCACAGCGCTGTGCTCGCAAAGTAAACCAACCCGAAGACAACTTAGGCTCCCACAGTACCTGTCGATGTCGTGCAGAGCTTAGCTAACATTGCACACATCGGAGACAACGACACAGTAACCTTACCCCTAGTCTAGCTTTAGATAACCAAGCAGAATCACTCAACACCTTGCAAGGGAGACATATACCGGTCTACAACCTTCCCGAGAGAGGACACATATGGAAAAGTCCGTCTCTCTAAACCTCAATAAAGCATAATACCTCCTTAACCTAATACATGGAAATATATGAGAGCTTCGCGTACAATACGACTGGTCGACGGTGAACGTCTATGCTGAAACCAGAAGGGATGTTGAGTTTAATAAAGATTAGAGAATGAGAAAGGAGAAGTCGAGAGAGAGAAATAGTATGCAAAGTAGCGAGCATGGGGGACAGAATTGCAAAGGATGTAGGCGATACGCGTGTCAGGCAAGCTCTGAGCTGATAAAGAACATGAGGCAGCGACGGGAAGGGACTAGTTGACCACCCGGCCGCCAACGCCGTCAGCGCCCAAGCGAGCCGCGTCATAGCTCACCTCGCTGCCGGGTGTACCCCCTCACACTCTCTCGCTCGCCTCCCACACAAGCAACATTTATATTATAGCGAATATAAAATATAAGGCGCGGTCAGAGACCAAAACAAAGACCATTTCTAGACTGTCTGTGGCAAGACGACACTAATGAAATAAAGCAGATCATTCTAGGACAACTGTAGCCTATCCCCCAATCCTGGCGAGCGCTAGCGAGCTGCAATGCCCCACGCAACCATTCTGCTAACGCCGGGAGGCGTCACAACACATACAGTCAAGCACTTCAATAGGGGCGACAAAAGGTGGACGGAAGCAAGGATTTCCAGAAGAGCTACTGGCCAGCTCTGAGGTGGTAAAGCACAGTTCCAGACACACACACACATGATCCAGCATACATTAGTATATTTGTCTAAGGACCCATATTGGGCCCGCATAAGATAAAGGAAGAAAGAGAGATGTTGTTAACTAACCTGGTGGTTCCCATAAAAATGTATGTGTCCTTCTAGGATAAGACTAAAGGAAAAAGAAATTAGACTCCCCTGAATCCATAAAAATTATGATGTGTATTGATTAGTTATTTTTGTTAGCAACGGCGCCATGCCGAAAGAGTTATTATATAGGATCTGATAGGAGAGATTAAAGATTAAAGAGTAAAAGTAAAGAGGGGAGGGAGAGACTAATTACTTTAGTAAATGAGGCAACCAATAAGTTCAAGGGGAAAACAGTTGTTTAGTTGCCTGATAGATCAGCTATAGCTAGGGAAGGACACTAGTCCATATGAATCATTCATTAAGTTGCGTAAAAGGAAAATATTGAGAAGGACACTAGTCCAATGTTATTAGGTTAAAAGGGATGCTGTATTCATAGAAACCGAGAGACTTAAGAGGCAGTCTGGGAAAAGTGTTAGAGGTGCCCGTATAACAAAGAATTCCTCAGAAGTCATGTAAAGGATTATAATTGTGAATCTATTCCGTGTAGGCGTTTTGAGGCACGGTTTATCTTTTGTTAGAACGGATATTGATTTAGGTGAAAGGTAAACATAGCGTGTTTGAAATAGGGTTACATGAGGGTAAATTCGGAAGGTGTCATTGAGGTAAAGATTGTAAACCTATATTGTTGAAGTAACTGGGTGACGGAACCCAATATTATATATGAGAGGGAACTTGTAATCTCAGTCGGCAATTTGTACGATTTTATATCATTGTTGAGGTACTTGTGTAGTAACGACGGTTGTGTCAAAGGAGTACATAGATTCTATGTGTTAAGGAAATAGAATATATGTGTTATAGCCTTGATCTTGAGAAAGGATACAGAAGGCTCAGTAAACGTGGGTAATTCTTAAGAGTAGAAGAAAGAATATCAATTTTGTTTTAGTTAGGTAATGAGCAAATGTTTCATTAGGCCCTGGTCTCCATAGAAGACACAGCAGGGCTCCGATTAAACTGTTTATGATTAATCACTAATAACGGGACGTAGGATCGAAGCCGACTTGTGTCAATACCTGAATAGCAGGAATTCAGTTAGGGAGTAACGGGAACTTTAGGGGTCCAAAGTGCAACCTATCATGAATCGACGTAATATTCAATCCGTGTCTTGAACTCATATCGGCCCGAGCCAAGAACCTATTATTAGAGTAGTTAGGAAGTCTGTTAAATAAATTATACGAACTTCTAAATGACTGTCGATTTATCCCCCGTAGTAGTTGTAGCGTAACAGAATTAACATTAAATACTACAATATATGCAATAGTTTAGCATACATATAATATAATGCAAAACTTTCAACTTTCTAATTTAATTACTAACTTGGTATACTTGGGTCAGATGTATCGAGATGTGTCCATCCTGTCGGCTCCCACTACAAGCTAAAACCTTATTCTGAGCAACCCCCCCCCCCCCCCCCCGACTATACCTGTCCACTGTCCAGGGTTAAACACAAACAATTCAATTACACCTTTCAGAGATAATTCGTTGGAAATTCGATCGCAGATATGTAATATGTAATGAGATGCTATCCTTTAAATGAACGGAAACAAGTGATATACTTAACGTTCTCGGTAACAAAGCCTCATATTAATTATATTATTATTAACACTAGACAGTTATATACAACTTGGGAAGAACTTATAGCAATTAAAGGAAACATGAGTACTTCAGTTATCATTTTCAATCCCATGTTCTTGTTAATAAACTTGAGAGAATCGTTTAAACATATCTAGAATAATATTAATGACATCATGAAGGCATTGTGAAAAGAGTAAATGGCGTGAGTTAAATAATAATAGGAAGTTAACGTAGCCTTAACCCTTAAAAAGCGGCCCACCACTTAAGTCGAGTTAAATAAAGCTGGACTATGTGGCGGCGCTCGACATAACTCGAGTGGCAATTTCAGCACGTAATGTGGCTGAGAGAGAGAGACAAGTGGTGGCAGGAGACTAGCGAGCGTATGACTGCTCCAGACCACCGCGGCGAACCTACTGACACAAATCTCAGCTCCCTCCTCCCTCTCTCACTCGCTACATACTCAATTATGTACCGAAAGTACCGAATTACCTGCTTTTTGCACTCGCGTTGCACGGTTATTGCAAGAAAACTATCCATCATACAAGGATCGTTATGGTGTCATTCGAAAGCTCTGTTTATGCCCTTTCAGGGATAGATACTTGTTTTACGTTCTGGGTCTTATTTAGGCATGAAAATGATCACATAAACAGCCCTATTTTGGCTAAAAACACCCCGCTGGGCGGTACACATAAATAAACCGCATAGGCCGCTCGTAAGGTGTTAAATATGTAAGTCGATATTTGAATAAATGTCTTGATGTGTTTTCTAGAGTGCTTTAGATTAACCCGTAGAAGGCAAGCCCCCTATATTGGACACCATACCCCCTGGCGAGCATGTGACCATTTGGGCGACTATTCCAAATCGCAACGAAAACTACATCAGCGTGTAGGAAATGTTCGCACGCACCCGGCCATATATATATTTATACCAAAAAAATGTGTGGGGGGGCGGCCTGTAGTTGAAAAATGTGGTGCGACTGGCATCGCGCGGCGAGAAAAACATCGAGCGGCGAGATTTACCCGCGTGTTTATTCTGGCGTATGGGGGGTAGAACCAAGGGGAGGGGAGGGAGGGTTGGCCTTAATATCGCTTATATAACGTATTGTCAGCACTTTCATGATATATAATGTACATGTACGTATATAGGCGACCCATCTGCATGTCATATAGCAACAAATAAGACGCACATACACAATATATGCAATATATAGGCAAAATTATGCGTGTGAAACGGGATGGAAAGGGAGAGAAAGGAGGAGGGAGAAAAGGGGGGATAATTGTCATCGATTGGCGAAATTTACCAGCGCATATATTCTCGTGTAGGTTACAGGGGGTAGAAGGAAGGGGAGGGGAGGTGGAGGGTGGGGTGGGGTGAGCGAAATATCGCTTATATATCGTACTGTGGGCATGTTTCTGATATATAATGTACATGTACGTATATAGGCAACCCGTCTACATGTCATATAGCAAGAAATAAGACGCACATACACAATATATGCGATATATAGGCTGAAATTATACGCGAGACACTAGGGGGTGGGGTGAGGGAAAGTATGGGGGAGAAAGAGGTATAAATAAGGGATGATATGACAGTTGCCCCAGGGTAGAGAAGCCACGGGATTCTCACTCTTATAGCCGGGTAAGGTGCAGGTGTGTTTGTTGTGTCTGGGAGACAGGGGGAGGAGGAGGAGGGAGGGAGGTGGGTTGATAGGAGATATTGCTTTATAGTTTGTGTATTGATCACTGTCCTGCTTTCATATAGCATGCAGACACTGCAATAGTCCCATGTGAAGAGTGGACACCCATAATTTGGCCATAGACAGTATAATAAGAACGAAATCAGGGTAGGTGTGAGGGAGGGGGGAGTCTACAGAGACCATGAAGAAGGAAGACATATCATAAATATTTGATACATTATTACCTTCAATGTGGACGGACCTCCATCACTAAATATTTGGGCCATCTGGCTTTGTCGGCGTCATCCACACCATCCTCCAAATATTTAATTTACAACTTTCTCTTTCTTCCTCTATGTATATTTGCGTAGAACGTGGCCATCAAGGTCAACACACACCACCAGCACCATTAACACATCCATCTGCAGCATCTCTATATCAGAGTAACCATCATTTGCAAACACTTTGATGGCTGACAATGACAAGGAGAGTATCACAAGTCAAGTGAACAATGTAGTTATTGGTGGAAATCTGAGAAACTTAAAACAAAATCGTAGATCATGTGATATCCCCACTCATCTCACAAATTCAAACACTCGTCAAAATCAACAATATAACAGATGAACACAGCAGCAACAGTAACAATAACCGCCATATCAGTAATAACAGATACACCAAAAACCAGCAACAGGAAAGGTCATAGCCACAGCATTTATAATTACAGAAACCATGAGAGCATCGCCATCGCCATGGTCGAGAACAGCCAAATAGATAACAAAGCCGAAATTAAAGTACGTCCAGAAGCGGATACAAACCCAGCGCATCGAGCATACACGCAGCCTTAACCCATTGATCACCAGCTGTATTATAATATATGTACATCGTGAGGCCAGCAGGTTGTCATTTATGTTTTCCTGAAAACACATGGGATGGGTTAGTAATGAAAGAAAAAACAAAAACAAAACTCACCTAGGTCATTTAGGGGTCCTGAGGGGCATGTGGAAAGTCGCAATTAACATGGGGAAATGGGTAGGACAAATACTGGAGAATCACTCCCGCGCACGCCAACACGCACGCGGCTGGACTTGGAGGGTTTCCAAACATCGGTATTGTTGTGTGGGATACTAAAGTAGTTCACATACAAATCTGAACCCTCTAAATGCCATAGGACAAGAGTAATTAACAAGAACGCAACCATTGCGTTACTAGGGTTTAGCGTTACATACATAGGCAACGCATAACGTGCGTCGCTGGTACTCAAGGGGTTAATATATATTTATTGATGTGTGTATTGTTATATTTATTGATGTGTGTATTGTTGTATTTATTATTGTTATTATTATTATTATTATTTTATTTATTTTGTTATATTTTTATTTTATATTTTATTTTATTTATATTTATTTATTTATTGTATTATTGTTTTATTTGTTTGGGGGGAGGGTGCTTGTTGTCAAACTAAGATTATTAATGTTTGTAATGATGTAATAATAATGTTGGACAGGTTGGGAGAAAGGTATCTTGAGGATTCGAATGCACTCACCCCCGGTATATTTGGGAGAATTGGCACCGTAACCACTCGACCATGAGCGGATTCTGTTGATGAGATATTTTTGGGTTCCAAATAAAGGGATTAACTAATTTATATTGAAATCCATAATTCATTATCAAGATATTGTGCAAACAGACAGACAGACACATGCAAAGACAGATACCCTGAAAGTATTGATTACATAAATAACTTAAAGGGGGTAACGGGCTGATGGGATCATCCTATAAGACAAACCTAAAGTTATTGGGATCGTTTTGGGTACCAAATGTAGAGACATATGCCATCAAAAAAAAAATATTCAATTTTAAGCAACCGTACAAACATAATAGACAAAGATACATGATGCATGTATAATGAATGACCCACGAAAGATGCCATGCACATTTAAAGCGTTTTAATCAGTGCAATAGTATAGACGAAAATGGCATATTAATGTGTTTTATTCCGTGCAATAGTATAGACGATAATGGCATATTAATGTGTTTTATTCCGTGCGATAATGACATATAGACGTATAGACGATAATGGCATATTAATGAGTGTGGGTTAGGTTCCTTACCCCTAAAATGTTATGTGATTTCTGGTAATAACAAACGAATTAGTCGATTATCTCGATTATCGAACAAACACTTTTCATAATATTATTTGTGGGAGGGGGGGGGGAGAAGGTCCAAGTGGAGAGTGGGATCATCATCCAATGCCAACCAAAAGTTAATGAGATACTTTCAGGTACAAAATGCAGGAACTGATAAGCCTCGTATATTTCAAGTCATTAAAATTGAAATATTCTGCGAACAGATAGGCAGACATACAAACATACATACATACTGCAGGTATCTATTATAAGATAATGAGGCATGTGAATTGACACAATGATTATAAACACAACATATCGTGTTCTTCCGAGCTATAGTATTGCAGATAGTGCCATACTAATATAATGGGAACAAGATTCTCACCCCCCTTTAGGCTCAGCCAATCATTTTCAAAATGGTTTGGTGAATTCCACGAATAACCTACAACTGATAACCGGAGTATTTCTAATATCAAGCAAAAGCTCTTCATAATACAGGCGTGGCCAGATTTCTAGACATGGCTGTTAGGGCTAATGCTTACACATATGAATTGCATCCAAACCTCCTTGGATATTTTGAAGTTATATATCTCTGTATAATCAACTCATTAGACTTAATTTGTCTAGTTGCTTGCGACTAGCATGCCGCAGACCCTCCAGGAATTGTTCATTAAGAGCTGATGAAATGCTGAGTATGTATAACTACAACAGCTTGATAATAACTGGCGACTTCAACATCTACTTCATACATGACACATTTGATCAAATGTTGTAGGGGCAAATCATGTTAAATATGATTCATTAAGGCCAGTAGGTGCTGTTGACCATTTAACTGTGATATCTTCCATTGTACTTATAGTTGCTAAAGGTCATAATTATATAAAAACAAATGGCAGTGTAAACAATCCACATGGGAATATCTTCACGTAAATCTACACCAACTGACTATATCATTATGACAAGGTTTTATATTGAACAGATTGAAGCTGCAACAAAACACATACGAGACTGTTCATCTAAAAGGATACTTTCACGAATGCACCACCATATCAAACTAACATACTTTTCTTGGTTCGATCACTAATGCAGTCTAGCCTCCAATAACAAAAATTACCAAATCTAGGCAAATATAAACTACCCTTATTCGGTTTCTATCCCTCTATTTGTGCCTTTATCTCTAAATTATTTTCTGCCGTTCCATAGCTTCAGTTGTGGACGGCCATCGTTTCCTTCCTCCCCATCCTATCAACTCTTGTGTTCCTCAGGGTTCTGTCATATCTCCAATTATCTTTTTATCTTACCGACTGTACTTCCAGTCCTATCCATTTATATGCTGATGACTCTACCTTACACTATTCAACTAGTTTTCCAGAATGCCCCAGCAAGCAACACTCAAAAACTCATATGATGAAGCCATAGAACACTTATTATTTGATCTAACAACTATTTCCAATTGGGGCAGAGAAAATCTTGTTGCTTTTGATGCTTCCAATTCTCAATTTCTCCATTTACCTACCTGTCAAGAACTCCCAAAGGACTATCCTTTATACTTCAACAATACATAACTCAACCCTTCATCATCTCTCTGTATTCTCGGTGTCTCTCTTTCTTCTGGTATCTCTTGGAAAGACCATATTACTACTCTTGCTAAAAACGACTTCCCAGAAGCTGGGTATGCTCAACCACCTCAAGGGGTTCTTTACCCTTGAACAGCTTCTTGGTTTTTGCTCTGTACAGGGGCACAGTACGTCCATATATTGAGTATTGTTCACATGTTTTTGTTTTTGCTTTCTATGTGCATGGAAGAGACAAAATCAGATTGCCTGTAATGAGTGTCTCCCCAAAAACGAAGAGTGACAGAGCCAAATTCAAGGGACATTGGAGTCAAAATGCCTGGACACACAAAGTTTAAAGCAGTCTAAGTCATAGGATAAAGGAAAGATTGATTGAGGAAGAGAGTTTCAGAGTGTATTTGTTGAGTAGAAGAAAAACTGAGAAGATTTGCCAATTCTTGGGTTGTAGAGCTGGACAGAATAGGAGTGGGACAGTGCACTCGCTGCAAGGGAGGGGAATACACTGAAGAATTCTGAAAAACACTGATTGTTGTAATAGCGATAGAAGAGTTAAAGAAATGCAACATTGCAGCGTGTAGATAGAGATTGTAGGGAACTAGTAAGAGGAGGTGAGTTGATGCTTCGAGAAGTGCGGTATGGGTGGAACTTCCCCGTACATGCGAACAATACTCTATACAGGGGCGCACTGTGCCCTGATACAGAGCAAGAAGCTCGGAGAAGGTTGAACACATATTACATCTCACGATTGTACTATTTACTATACAATCATTATTTACATCTCTCATATAATTTTAAGGTAGTATACTTGCTATGAATGATCTTTATGCAGGTGACTATACATTTCTGAGGGGTTATTCATTGTAACTCTGTAACTTCCCCCTTCTAAAATTCATGAGACAGAAACCTTTCTCACGCTCTTTAAGCCAACGTGCATTTGTGTCTCTCTCACATGCCCTCATCCTATGACCGGAAGGAGTGGTGGAATTTTCCTTCAGCTCTGGAGGTGTGCTAGTAGGTATGTAGTGAGGCTAGGTGGGAAGGTGGACCGTCAGATAGACTCGAACCTTGGGCAAGATAGCAGCCCAGAGATTCCCTCTCAATTTAGGGAATTTTCTTATATATACTTTATTAGTACAGCTGTATACATCTTTCAGTTATTACGTAAATAAATATCAAAGTTTGTTTGGATACCACATTCTTTAATTTCCCCCTTTACCTATATATAACATGTATAAGGTATAAGTGGGATGGTGGCGGCGATATACCTATTATCTATCATATCTATCTATCAACGAGCAGAGGACGAGTTCTGAGATCAACCTCCTATCTTCAATCAACATATAGCCTATTAGGAACGTACCTCAAAACGTCTTTCCTAATATGGTTATTTATACTACCTAACATATAACTCATAAGGACAGATTGTCACCTTTAGAATTGCTTACTTGGAGTTAATAGTTAACCCTTATAGTAAATATAGGATCGTACAGTTGGTACGTTTTCCTAAACTTAACCTCTTGCTACAGTGACTGTCAACAGTCATTTGTAACACACACCTAACTCTTGGGAAGCTGGTTTAGCAAGAGTGGCAATATGATCTTTCCAAGAAAGGTTGGATGAAAAAGATAGACCTAGAATATTGAGAGAATATGAAGGGTTGAGTTGTGTATTGTTGAAGAATAGTTAATAGTCTTGTGGAAGATTAAGATGGAGAAAAAGGGGGAGAAACTGGATCTTGGAGGAGTGGGGAGGATCCTCTCTCACAGCACTTCTAGACAAAGTAGAAAAGAAAGCCTTTCATCTCATTAACTCACGTCTACTCACCGATTCTCTGCAATCTCTCTCTCTTCGCCACAATGTTGCAACCCTCTCTCTCGCTATGCTATCGGTATTGCAGACAGTTTTGCCTTATGTCTCCCTCATCCATATAAAACAAAATAATAATAATATTAATAATTGTAATAAGAATATTAATAATGATTAAAGTAACAGAGTTAAAAATAAACAACTTACCTAGTCGGGGAAGTAAGGGACAGAAGAAGAAAACGAAAACAAAAAGGAAAACCACAATGGAGGACAAACCAACAACAAATGAGAAGAAAGAAGAAAAGAAGAACCAGAACAAGTCCCGGAGAAAGAAAGAATACAGGACCAAACCAAAGAACGAAAGAAAGGAAGAGGAGAACCAACAACATGGCCGCCTCCCCACCAACCCCACTAAACATTGTTACGAACTGGCACTCGGGTACACAAGGGCTCTCAATCAGGACTCGAATACGGCTCGCTGCCACAACGGAAACACACGATCCCAACCCCTGAGTACTGCCAGCCGAACAAAAAACACCAATACCCTCCAGAGTTCAATCTGCTATAACGGGGTATACAAGAACTCGGTACTAGTGTTCAACAACAGACTAATAAAGAGACAGGAATTATCTAGTCTGGTCAACAATCAAACAATGAAGTAAGAAACAACAACACCAAAGAATAGTGTTGGCCGAAGCCGAAGTAATCCACCCTTGACTAAGAACTTAAGAAGTCCTCCACCCTCTACTTCGGATCGGCACTATTACGTTACGTTAATTAATAGTCCTTTTAAGCATCGAGCAAGGAATCTTCTGAAAAAAGTTAGATGCTTCTCGGATGCTCGTAAGAAGTACGTATCGGATTTTGAACAGTAATTCAATAAGCAAAAACACTGGCAATTAAATACTATTAAAGGTTTAAATTGGCATAAGAATAATTAAAAGAATATGCAATAGTAAATGGCAAACATTAAAAAGAAGTACTCCGCAAATGCAACGGCAATAGCCTACTCGGATTGTGCTCATGGGCCACTAATCACTAAAGTAGCCAAGCTTGCAACACATGAAATCAATAGTGCATAAACAATATCATACATAAGGAAAGCTTCAATACTATTCTGTATCTACTAATCGAGTAAAGTCTAGCTGGGGTACTGTGGGCAAAAGGTAGCAGTGACTGAGCAAAACGGCTCGTAGCCTAGCGAAGTCCTCACAACTGTTTAAAGTATTACGTTAAAACTAACAAGTGCACTTTGAGAAATCCAGATCCCTTGTATCTGGTTTTCTCCCGGCTCCTTGACAAAGTAAAAACAAACTGTTAATAAAATACAGGGTGGTTAGGCTCTTGCCCTCACGCACTGTAAATTATTAACTCAACACAGTCAGCCGCGAAGACAACCTAGGCTTCACTGAACCGAAACGAGTATGCAGGTTTATCGCTTAACCACTGCATCAAACAACAACTCGTAACACAGAAAAGCCTTACCCCTGTCTAGCATTACCTAGACCAGCAGAAAACAGGAATAATAATAATAACACACAGGGAAATGCATATACAAGTGCAACAAACATAAATCAATCCTATTCTAAGTTAACCCTTCCAAAATAGGCTATCTAATAGGCAAGTATCTCGTGAGAACTCAAGCGATAATACGTTGCCTGACTAGCTCTGCACCAACAGGACCATGGAAGTTAAACAGGCAGGGAAAAGAGGAGATAAGAATGTAAGGTAGTAGAGAAAGTTCACATCAGTCAGAAGAATATATATAGTTAGCAAGGGAAATGAGAAGTCGCTCTGCCTAATGAGTTCTGATGAAAAAATGGCTAGACTTCCCTTTTTATACCCGGCCCTCTAGTGAGCCCAACGTGAACTACTAAGGACCGCCCACTGACAAACATTACGTAATTTCTCTCTCTCTCCTCTGGGATAGACAAGAGGGAGGAATGGGAGTGAGTTAGGCCCTAGCCTGGCGCACCCACTGACCCCCAACTGTGGCCGTTTCTCTTCCCATCATTACAAATAAGTTTTACACACAATACTTATAACTAATGATATAAAATAGAACTCGTTGACTCAGATGAAAACAAAATACATATTCATATTACTTATAGTACAACGGCTCACATGAACTAAGTTAGGAAACTCTACATAGACTACAGCCAAAGTTCCTGCCCTGACGATCCTAGCGAGAGTGGGGCATGACTAGGCGTTCTGTACAGCATGCTCACACTGGACATGCGTCACACCTCCCCCAAGATTTTACTTGCTCAACCCTGAGCTAAAATCTGACAAAAACAGAACCCCATCAAGCCCCTCACACCCAGCGACCGCATGGCACTAAAACAAAGCTGAGTTTATCACCAAAACACATCTTATTATTAAAAAAAAAAAATTCACATTTTATAACTCCTCCCAACAATAGCAAAAAGACACAATATCATGCCCCCAGAGCGAGCTTACAGCAGCTCAGCCGTTTGATAGTTCGTGGACTACTCAAACTCTATTGGCTATGACAAACTTATACGATTACCTATATCAAAAGAAAGAGTTTTTATATGATTTTTATATTTTAATATGTTTTTTCCGGCTGCACTATAAGGGCAACCTATTTTCCTCCACTCAAACCCCCACACCTGTGATAGCCTACGACTGATCATCCACCCTTGATAAACAATCCGCGATCACATTGTCACATCCAGCAATATGACGGATGTCCAGGTTATACTCCTGCAACATCAAAGACCACCTGGTCAGTCTCATATTGCGATTGTGAAATTGATTCAGGAATCTCAAAGGGTGATGATCAGTGTAGATAACCACGACTGGGCCATAGGCTGGAATATACACCTCGAAGTGCCTGAGCGACAGCACAATCGCCAGTAATTCCTTTTTTATTGTAGAATAGTTCTTTTGTGCAGCATTGAACTTCTTAGAAAAGAAACTTACTGGGTGTTCCACACCTTCATTGTCTGTCTGTAGCAAGACGGCACCAGCCCCTACACCACTAGCATCTGTTGCCAGCTGAAAAGGCCTGTTAAAGTCTGGGGCCCTGAGTATCGGGTGAGTACATAGCAAATGTTTCACCAAAGTGAAAGCCTTTTCACACTCAGGTGCCCGCAAAAACTTTTTGTCTTTAGATAACACATCTGTGAGAGGTGCCAACACCGTTGAGTAACCTTTTATGAAGCGTCTGTAGTAGCCTATCATACCCAAGAATCTCATAATCTGCTTCTTGGTTGTTGGGTGCGGAAATTTATTGATAGCCTGTACCTTGTTCTGAGGAGGGCACACCTGTCCCCTTCCCACTACAAACCCAAGGTACTGCACAGTGGCTTTTACGAAGTCACACTTTGCCAAATTTACTACCAGACCTGCTTCACTAAGTTTCCGGAACAAGGTCTCAAGGTGCTCACAATGGCTCTCAAAGTCGTCATCATAAATGATTACATCGTCCAAATATACGGTGCAATTTGGAATGTCCTTTACAATTTAATTCATCAGGTTCTGAAACGTTGCTGGTGCATTCTTAAGTCCGTAAGGCATAACATTGCACCGGTAGGTACTCCCGTCCACAACAAAACTACATACCTCTTTAGCACGCTCGGACAAAGGTACTTGCCAGTAACCTTTTACTAAATCTACTTTAGACAAAAAACGAGCATTACCAATTTTGTCAACACTATCATCAACCCGAGGAAGAGGATATGGGTTAGTTGGAGTCAAACCGTTTAACCTACGGAAATCAATACAAAAGCGTACCTTGCCATCTGGCTTAGGCTGCAGTGTTACGGGGGAAGTCCACTTAACTGTGCCTTTCTCTATCAACCCTCTACCGAGCATATACTCCAACTCATCCCTCAGAGCTGGTAGTTTTATGGGGGGCACACGGTACGGGATTGACTTAAAGGGTAGATTGTCCCCCACGTCAACATCATGCATAGCCTGAGTAGTGAGGCCTGGGTGTTCAGCAAATACAGTGGGGTATGAACCGAACAATTGACGGATAGCATCAAACTGCGGCTCAGGCAAATGAGCTATAGCCTCGTCAGCCCTAAGGCTCGAGTTCCCCGCCCACTGATCCGCTGAAACATGTTGATCCCAGCTATCCTTCTCTGAAGCTTGACTGTCCCCCTCTCCTTCTCCACCACGGCCGCAACAAGCCAACACAGGGACAGTGAGAGGCTCAGAGGGGCGCCTCACATACTCTTTAATAAGGTTCACGTGACATAACTGGTCCTTTTTCCTCCTGTCTGGAGTGGCAACAAGGTAATCTAAGTCTGACATTTTTTCTACAATTTTATAAGGTCCATTGTACTTCGCAGAGAGGGGGTTACCAACCAAAGGCAACAAAATTAATACCTCTTGTCCTACAGTGAACTTCCGGAGCCTCACTTTGCGATCATACCTGTCCTTCATCAAAGCTTGTGATTCTGTCAAATTTCTACCTGCCATCTCCAGACTCTTAAGCATGCGCTCACGGCTTTCAAGCACATACTTTAATAATGGACAAGGCTGCACAGTCCCCTCCCAAATTTCTTTCAGCATGTTAAGGGGGCCCCTGACACGGTGTCCAAAAATCAGCTCGTTTGGACTAAATCCCAGGCTCTCACCAGGTACCTCCCGAGCAGCAAACAGCACATAAGGCAATCCAAGATCCCAATCCATACCGTTGTCAGCACAATAACACCTGAGCATGCTTTTAAGTGTAGCATGCCACCGCTCAAGCACCCCTTGACACTCAGGGTGATACGCTGACGATACTACTGCTCGTATCCCATGCTGTTGCATTGTTTGCTTGAACATGTTGGAGGTGAAATTAGATCCCTGATCAGACTGAATCTCCTCCGGGTACCCGTACCTTGAGAAGTACCACAACAAGTTACTGACTACCGTCTTAGCCATTCCATTTTTCATAGGGTATGCATCGGGGTATCTAGTGGCAACATCCATTATGGTTAACAAAAATTTATTTCCAGCCTTAGTGGGAGGGAGTGAACCAACCATGTCAACAATAATTTTACTAAAGGGTGGCCCAATCACAGGAATAGGGTGTAACGGAGCCTTAGGAATAACTTGGTTCGGTTTCCCGACACGTTGACAAATATCACATGAGTTTATCCATGACTGCACATGAGACTTCATCCCCGGCCACCAAAACAACTTCCGCAAAGCCACCACCGTTTTTCTCACCCCTAGATGTCCTGCCAGTGGTATGTCATGCGCCAACCTCAGTAGGCTATCCCTGCACTCCCGTGGCACCACCAACTGGTCCACTACTCCGGACCCCTTTTGCCAACTACGTTTAGGGTCTTGAAAACGCCTATAGAGGATGCCTTCTAAATACAAAAAATCTCCTGGCTGTGCATTGCCGTCCTCGTCGAGCTCTACAGCTCCATTAGCACACGTTTGGAGCTCAGGGTCCTCTAGTTGCAACCGACGTATATCTGAGGGTGCCTAGCGATCTAACTGCTCCCGGAGCAATGCATGACCTTCCCCGATACTGGGCT
Organism: Paralithodes platypus; assembly: GCA_032716605.1. Taxonomy (NCBI): domain Eukaryota; kingdom Metazoa; phylum Arthropoda; class Malacostraca; order Decapoda; family Lithodidae; genus Paralithodes; species Paralithodes platypus. The sequence continues at coordinate 11,198,718 of CM064515.1, read as the reverse complement.
GCTCCCTCTGTCTCTCTCGATGTACATAACGTTGCTGTCGTGGAGACTCGTCATGCCCAGCCTCGTCACTCTCGATGACAGGCCCAGGGACTACTCCAGAATTAAGTAATGGTGCTAATACTGAATCACCCAGGAGAGCCGCCGAGTCAAAACTCTTAAAACCAACTCCAGCTTTAGCCTCCTCCTGTTGATCGTTCCTCCGCTGGTCTGAAGACGGAGGACTAGGCTGTGACACTTTAGCTGCCCGAGCTCGGGTGACAACACACGCCATGGGTTGTGTCTGGCACCGCTCGACCCACTCTTGCTCTTCCCTACTCACGTCGGCCGGCCTCTCGGCAACGACTAAGGGTAGAACCTCAGAAGCGGGCATTGCAAAGTCGTTGCCGAGAAGAAGGTCGACGCCCTCCACTGGCAGTTTCTCCACAATCCCGACATCCAATTCACATGCCACACCATCCACCTCCAACTCCAACCGCACCAGCAGGTATGACCGAGTTGCATTAATACCCTGCACCACTACCACCCGAGCCGCGTTTATAGGGTAGCCAGTCAAGTTTTTCATCAGAGTCTGGGAAGCACCTGTATCATGCAAGAGCTCTACTCCATGCTTGCGCCCCGCCCACATCACGCAACCCCGCCCTCTATGGTCGCAAAAAACATCCTGAGCAGGGTTCGAGCCTCCCAGGTGCTTCTGCATTGGCTGTGCCTCAGCCTCTGACGAACTGCCCCGGGCAAACTCAGATGACTTCGGAGACACACCAATGTTGCAGGCCAAAGACACAGCTGCTGTAGGTGGTTTGCTAGGACAGACTCTTGCAAAGTGCCCCTTTTTATGACAATGATAACACTCCAACTCCCCTTTGGGCTTCCCTTGGTACTGGGAAGGGCCCGGCCCCTTCTTAAATGGGACGGTGCTAGTCTTGTGGTCAGTCTTGGTATCATGGCTCTTGTACTTGTTTGCATAAGGTATATCACTAACTCGGGGGGGTGGGGCGTCACGCCCCTTGTTACCTGCCTCACTATGCTGGGCAGACCCGCACCCACGAATTAGTGATAGCCAGAGGTCAGCGATCTCAGCTGCCTCCTGTAGAGTTTTTGGGTTCTTTTCTTTAATAGTTAAAGTCATTTCTGCACCAGTTCACTTATAAAACTGCTCGAGCAGAAACAGCTCAGTCAACTGTTCTGCCGTCCCAGCTTTCTCAGAACGTGTCCAGTTTTTAAGTGCATCTTTTAAGTCCCGGGCATGTTCAAGAAAGGTCGCCTCCCTAGTCTTTGTAGCACCCCGAAACTTCAATCGATATGTTTCCGGTTGCAACTCGTATACCCGTTGGACAGCTCTCTTCAATTCTGGGTAGTCAATGCAAGACTCTAAAGGCAGTGCATCATAAGCCTTCAGACCCTTACCCGTAAGTCTTGAGGAGACTAGAGCTGCCCACTTCTCTTCAGGCCAATTATGCTCCCTACACTTCTTCTCAAAACGATTAAAAAATTCTGTGACTTCAGTTTCACTAAATACCGGCACCAATTTGACTAATTGGGCCAAGGACTGTTCTCTTACTTGGCCCTCATGGCCCATCCGAGTCCCTGTCGACTCTGTACGAGTCTTATCTAAATCTAATTTAGCACAATATTTCTCCGAGTCGTACCTAAGCTCAGCCTCATGCCTCCTAACCTCAATCTCATGCCTCCTCGTCTCATCCTCCTGCCTCCTGGTCTCATTCTCCTGCTTCCTAGCCTCAATCTTAGCAAGCTCAAGTCTAAATACCATATCTGGAGACAGGCAGGAAGAGGGAGCTGCCACTACTGAAGGAGGGGGGGCAAAAACTGGGGAACCAGTATGTGCACCACCCGAGGGCACTCCAATCTGCCAATTCTCATCCCTCTGTGGGAGAGTGCTAACCTCCGGTAACTGAGTGGACGGCACTGTGGGAGTCGAGTGAGAGGGGATCGGGGGAGGAACCCCCCCAAACGCCCTCTCCTCCGAAACCCCATGTCGCCCACGCAACACCCAGGAAATCAGCTCCCCCTTGGACATCCCTACTACATTGGAAATGCCCAAAACCTTGGCTATCAGGTGCAAGCCACAAACATCCACCCCAGTCAGCCTCTCCTCCGTCACGTGGTACCGCTTACTCACAAAAACTCTAGCATCCTCCTCACTCGTTACTAACGGCACACCTTCAAATGACATCTCTCGCTCATCGTCAGTGCTAATGCACGACATACTGAAGTCCACAAAAAAATTCTCGAGACAAAAGTGTTAAACTTCCTATGCAAGCACTAATTACTAAATTAACTGGAGTCTCTTAAATGCTTTGCTAATTGCCATACAAAAAAAATATTCTTCAATATGCACGCTAAAATACAAACAAACAAATGTTGTACAACTCTGCAAAAAATTATACTGTTCACAAAATCCTAAGCAAGGTCGCCATTTGTTACAAACTGGCACTCGGGTACACAAGGGCTCTCAATCAGGACTCGAATACGGCTTGCTGCCACAACGGAAACACACGATCCCAACCCCTGAGTACTGCCAGCCGAACAAAAAACACCAATACCCTCCAGAGTTCAATCTGCTATAATGGGGTATACAAGAACTCGGTAATAGTGTTTAACAACAGACTAATAAAGAGACAGCAATTATCTAGTCTGGTCAACAATCAAACAATGAAGTAAGAAACAACAACACCAAAGAATAGTGTTGGCCGAAGCCGAAGTAATCCACCCTTGACTAAGAACTTAAGAAGTCCTCCACCCTCAACTTCGGATCGGCACTATTACGTTACGTTAACACCTTACGAGCGGCCTATGCGGTTTATTTATGTGTACCGCACAGCGGGGTGTTTTTAGCCAAAATAGGGCTGTTTACGTGATCATTTTCATGCCTAAATAAGACCCAGAACGTAAAACAAGTACCTATCCCTGAAAGGGCATAAACAGAGCTTTCGAATGACACCATAACGATCCTTGTATGATGGATAGTTTTCTTGCAATAACCGTGCAACGCGAGTGCAAAAAGCAGGTAATTCGGTACTTTCAGTACATAATTGAGTATGTAGCGAGTGAGAGAGGGAGGAGGGAGCTGAGATTTGTGTCAGTAGGTTCGCCGCGGTGGTCTGGAGCAGTCATACGCTCGCTAGTCTCCTGCCACCACTTGTCTCTCTCTCTCAGCCACATTACGTGCTGAAATTGCCACTCGAGTTATGTCGAGCGCCGCCACATAGTCCAGCTTTATTTAACTCGACTTATGTTGCTCGCCGCTAATTAAGGGTTAATTAATAGTCCTTAAGCATCGAGCAAGGAATCTTCTGAAAAAAGTTAGATGCTTCTCGGATGCTCGTAAGAAGTACGTATCGGATTTTGAACAGTAATTCAATAAGCAAAAACACTGGCAATTAAATACTATTAAAGGTTTAAATTGGCATAAGAATAATTAAAAGAATATGCAATAGTAAATGGCAAACATTAAAAAGAAGTACTCCGCAAATGCAACGACAATAGCCTACTCGGATTGTGCTCATGGGCCACTAATCACTAAAGTAGCCAAGCTTGCAACACATGAAATCAATAGTGCATAAACAATATCATACATAAGGAAAGCTTCAATACTATTCTGTATCTACTAATCGAGTAAAGTCTAGCTGGGGTACTGTGGGCAAAAGATAGCAGTGACTGAGCAAAAACGGCTCGTAGCCTAGCGAAGTCCTCACAACTGTTTAACACCTTACGAGCGGCCTATGCGGTTTATTTATGTGTACCGCACAGCGGGGTGTTTTTGCCAAAATAGGGCTGTTTACGTGATCATTTTCATGCCTAAATAAGACCCAGAACGTAAAACAAGTACCTATCCCTGAAAGGGCATAAACAGAGCTTTCGAATGACACCATAACGATCCTTGTATGATGGATAGTTTTCTTGCAATGACCGTGCAACGCGAGTGCAAAAAGCAGGTAATTCGGTACTTTCGGTACATAATTGAGTATGTAGCGAGTGAGAGAGGGAGGAGGGAGCTGAGATTTGTGTCTAGGTTCGCCGCGGTGGTCTGGAGCAGTCATACGCTCGCTAGTCTCCTGCCACCACTTGTCTCTCTCTCTCAGCCACATTACGTGCTGAAATTGCCACTCGAGTTATGTCGAGCGCCGCCACATAGTCCAGCTTTATTTAACTCGACTTATGTTGCTCGCCGCTAATTAGGGGTTAAAGTATTACGTTAAAACTAACAAGTGCACTTTGAGAAATCCAGATCCCTTGTATCTGGTTTTCTCCCGGCTCCTTGACAAAGTAAAAACAAACTGTTAATAAAATACAGGGTGGTTAGGCTCTTGCCCTCACGCACTGTAAATTATTAACTCAACACAGTCAACCGCGAAGACAACCTAGGCTTCACTGAACCGAAACGAGTATGCAGGTTTATCGCTTAACCACTGCATCAAACAACAACTCGTAACACAGAAAAGCCTTACCCCAGTCTAGCATTACCTAGACCAGCAGAAAACAGGAATAATAATAATAACACACAGGGAAATGCATATACAAGTGCAACAAACATAAATCAATCCTATTCTAAGTTAACCCTTCCAAAATAGGCTATCTAATAGGCAAGTATCTGGTGAGAACTCAAGCGATAATACGTTGGCTGACTAGCTCTGCACCAACGGGACCATGGAAGTTAAACAGGCAAGGAAAAGAGGAGATAAGAATGTAAGGTAGTAGAGAAAGTTCACATCAGTCAGAAGAATATATATAGTTAGCAAGGGAAATGAGAAGTCGCTCTGCCTAATGAGTTCTGATGAAAAAATGGCTAGACTTCCCTTTTTATACCCGGCCCTCTAGTGAGCCCAACGTGAACTACTAAGGACCGCCCCCTGACAACCATTATGTAATTTCTCTCTCTCTCCTCTGGGATAGACAAGAGGGAGGAATGGGAGTGAGTTAGGCCCACCTCCCGCCTGGCGCACCCACTGACCCCCAACTGTGGCCGTTTCTCTTCCCATCATTACAAATCAGTTTTACACACAATACTTATAACTAATGATATAAAATAGAACTCGTTGTCTCAGATGAAAACAAAATACATATTCATAATACTTATAGTACAACGGCTCACATGAGCTAAGTTAGGAAACTCTACATAGACTACAGCCAAAGTTCCTGCCCTGACGATCCTAGCGAGAGTGGGGCATGACTAGGCGTTCTGTACAGCATGCTCACACTGGACATGCGTCACAACATCAACCCATCAACCGACATACTCGAGTCGCCGCCATTATGCCGCCCGCGCCTGGGAAAAAATATGTGTCACCATCACCAATTCCGGGTCCCGCAAAAGGAAGGCAGAGCAGGAAGATTTACCAAAACATAAAATGCCCCAGATATATCCTCTCCAGATGCGCCGCTCTTCCGCGCAGCTCCTCCCACATCATGGCGGAAACTTCTGAGGGGTCTACCTCAAACTCCCCTAATCTGCCCCCCGTACCTGTAACCTTCTGACCCTCAACCACCATACCTGGGATATCGCAGCACAAGTCATGACCATCCCGACTTGACCAGGATAGAGTCAGCAATTCGAAGGGCTCGAGTAGACTTGTATGCTAGGCTTGAGTCCAAGAATAACCCTCTCTTTCACCTAAGTGTACATGCCATGGTTGTAGACCAAATTGTCTGAGTTATTTTCCCCTTTTAAGAACTATTGTCTCTCACACCATAGTGCTCGAGGTACATCAGGATCTTTTCTAGGCTTGTAGTTTTGACATTAAAAGTGGAAATAAGGACATGTCCCTAAAACACTCTTAATATCAATTCAACACTCTTGGAGAAGTCTTTGCCATAGTAAGACCGCTGTAATAGTCAGGGCTTTACGAGACATTGTCACTTAAATGGCATTATGCATATAAAGTCCTTACACCATATGTGCAAAAGCCATGGATGAGGACATATGCTTGTAAAAATGCCTAAAAATCTAATCATCAGGGTTCTTTGAACACTCTTATAAAGGTCAAAGGTAGTTGGGAAAGATAGTACGGCCATGGTCACGCTTCTTCCCCACATTTGCCTGATGAATAGTTACTGTCATGACTTAAGTGACTGTTCATTAAAAAAAAACACATCCACGAGTACCGAAACAGAACTTCATCACCGTCTATTAATTATAACGGTCAGGATAGTCGAGCAATCATAGTGCGGGACATGTCCTCACTCATGCTCGCGTTAATCCGATAGTACGCCACCTGTGTAATGACATAAGGAACTACTATTAAAGGCCCCTAACCAAATAGTCCATTTGTAAACCCCACTCCATTGACCACACGGCAGGACCAGCTAAGCGGCCCAACGAAGAGAGAAGAAAGGACTTAGCAACAAACAACTAGATCAACAGTATTAGTGTTACTTCAAGACTCTATCTAGTGTTAGAATATAAGTGCTAGTGGATTCTCTAAGTTCGTCATGGATCCTCATCCGAGCTTGGCGTTATATTATTGTGTTATTTGTTCATGTATACAGTGTATTATATGTCTTGAGTGTATTTCTATCTTTGTATCAAGTGATCATTAATAAGGAAACTCATGTGTATACACTGTATTATATTTATCCTTTACGACTTTTGTGCATGTATAGTCTGATTTTAGTTTCTCCAGTCGAGTAAGAACCTACAGTACCTTTATCCAATCAACCCCAGTAACAATCCTGGTATAACACTGGTGGCATAATGTGGTTTTTGATTCAGGAAGAAAAGTCATTCCGCACAGAAATCAAAAGGAGTAAAGCGTTGTATGAATTTAACGTCCTCCCCTTTTAATTGTGCAACTGCCCTGCCACTTTCTCTCGTTTGATGAAGTTTGTACTGGAGGAACTGACCTGGGAAACCTGCCTGGCATACCTGGACGACGTGATCATCTACGGAAAAACCTGACTTGAACATCTACAGCGCCTTCGTCAGGTCTTACAGCGTATCCGAGACGCAGGATTAAAGCTCAAGCCCTCCAAATGCGAAGTGGCCCGCACCACTATTAACTTCCTAGGACACGTCATCTCCGCCGAGGGAATCTCACCTGATCCTCGGAAATTGTCAGCTATAGCTGCACAGATGCCGCCTACCACCATAAAAGGCGTCACAACATTCCTCAGGCTTGCTACCTAGTACAGGAGATTCGTTAAGAATTTTGCGGAAATTGCTCAGCCCCTGCACGAACTGACTAGAAAAGAAGTACCATTCAAGTGGACCCCAGCCAGAGATGCCGCCTTCAACACCCTAAAGTGACAAGTAGTGAATGCCCCCACTGTTGCATTTCCGGACTACAGCCAACCTTTCCATCTCTACACCGACGTATCATTGTACGCAATAGGCGCTGTACTCGCCCAAGTCTAAGATGGCCGCAAAAACATCATCGCTTGTGCCAGCTCCACCCGCAACACTGCACAAAGAAATTATGCGGCCACAAAACGAGAATGCTTAGGAGTCATCTAGGCCCTGAACCACTTCGGGTCATTTTTGTTGGGCACCAAAGTAGACATTATTGCCGATCATCAATCGTTACAGTGGTTAAGACGATCGGAGACCAGCTGTGCACTTCTGGTGTTATGGCGAGAAACCCTAGAGGAATTTGATTTTGAGATCCATTACCGGCCAGAAAAACTGGACACAAACGCAGATGCTTTCTCTCGTCTCTCAGTAGCCAACCTCCACACTCAAGCCCTTGCAGCCCTAGCAAGCCTGGTCCCGTCAAATTCATCACTCACTAAACAGCAACGAAAAGACTCCCACAACGATGACACCCCGTTAATCAAAGCCTGGATGTCCAAGATTAAGCCCAAGTGGATACCCAAATAGATATTCTATAATCTCCACCGAGTAGGGGACCAACTATACACCGAATCCGGCCATATTGCTGTCGACCCCCACACCGCCCAAGACTTATTCATCATTATGCATGAAGGCAACGGCATTCATTTGGGCCAGAACAAAATGTCGCAAGTGTTCCAACAGCAATACTGGACCACCAGCCCGTCTGTCATTGCCAAGAAATAGCCGAATCCTGCAAACCTTGCACCATGGGCAAGGATCGAAGCAAGGCTCCATGACCCGCAGGTAAAATAGCGGCTAGTAAACCATGGCTAGCACTCTCTTTAGACGTCATGGATCCATTTTCTGGAACAAATGGGAAAAAAGGTTCGTCGTAACATTCGTCGACATATACTCCCGTTTCCAAATAGCGTGCCCCATCAAAGATCACAGGGCTTTCACCATCTCAGAAGTCCTCGCCACCGATATTTTTGCCAACTTTGGACTACCTATCACCTTGGTATCCGACAACGCCCCAGAATTCTCCGAACAAGTATGGGAATATTTGCCAAAATATCGGCCTCAAGATCTCCCATTCATCACCTTACTGGCCTCAAGGCAACGCTGTGTGCGAACGGAGTCATAAAACAATAAACAATCAACTTCACACCTGCTTAATCACCTGACAAACCCAAGATTGCCCCACACTAATAAAAAATTATTCAATGGGGCATAAACTCATGTCCCAGGGAAGACGGTATCACCCCCCATGAAAGGCTATATGGAGTCGCCCCCTTGTTACTGCCATTCCACCACCTCGCACAAACAGCCACCACCGACGTCTCCATTGATCCCCACAACATCTGCGGAACACCTTAAACACTGCTCAAGTGTGCCAAGACACCTCACTCGATGCCACGCCCCCTCAGAACCCCTATGCGATAGGTGACAACTTAATGATAGCCAAATTACCAGTCATCAATAAACTTGGACCAAGATACATAGGGCCATATTGAGTGATTAAGGTACCAAATCCATATCAAGTGATCGTAAATTATCATGGAGACACGGACCTACCGAAATCGCTTTGTGAGAATCTACCGTCCCTTGAGTATGAGAAATGACAGTGAAACAAACACCAGTACCCCAGCCACCCACCACCAGGCACCCACCGACCCTCACCAACCTTCACCAAAGTTACCAGACGCCACCAGACAATTGCCTCAAGTAAGAAACCCGCCAAAAATCACCCAGTCACAACCACCACGCTCACCCGCACCCCCTCCTCGCCCCACCCCACCCCTCGTGCCTCTTCTTGCCCCGCACCTACTTCTCTCTCTCTTTCTCTCCATCGTTACCTCCTCCGCCCCCACCGCCCCTTACCCACAATCAAAACCCGTTCACGCCAATACCTCTCCACACCTCCCCCCTCAAGAAAGAAACCCCCACCCAAATCTCAACCCAAACGTGCTCCACCTCACCTTCAACATCCTCATCTCCATCCTCCAAACATCTCAAAGCTTCCTCTTCCTCCCAATCCCACCCTAAATCCACACCTATCAACTGCAACTCACGAACCTCAACCTCCACCCTCACATAACCTTCTCACCATACAACCGATCACCCTCTACTACCACAGCCTCTTCAACCTACTCACCCTCAACCCTCCACCTCACATCAACCTTTCCCTAACCCATCCCAAACCCCAAACCCCCATCTCATTGTCTAGCACCCCCCCTTCAACCTTACCCTTCTAGTATTCCCCCCTCAACCCCCATCACAACCACAAAATCATCCATCTCCCAACCCCTAACCCTACAACCTTATTCAAACTCAAACCCCACCACCCCAAACCCCAGACCCCCCCTACCCCACTCCCCCACATCCTCACCCTCCTCAGCATCCAGCCCGTCACCTCAACCCCGCACAAATTATTACACTCGTTCGGGCCGTCTCCTAAAACCCCCGTCCAATTTCTCAGCCATTTCCATTTTCCACCCAAAAACAAAATCACACCTTTCCAATACAAAAACAATTACCACCACAACCTCACAACTCTGCGCATAGCATTCGCAACAAACACAAGCCCTGCTCTGATACTTTTGCGTCCACAAGGGATGATAAAACCCCTCAGGTCAAAGGTCAAACCATCACTTGCCCTCTCACCCCAGTCTAGGCAACATTACCTCCTAGACTCCTCTCCACCAGCTTCACCGAGATGAACCACACCAGAGATGCTACACCCCCCGATGCCACCATCTTGCTAACCTTCAACTTGCCTTACATCTACAAGATCAAATGGAGCGAGGACGAGGAAAAGTTGTATAACATCCGGTATATCGATGAAGTGGAAGCCGCATCCATAATCTGCGGCGGCACATCTTACGTCACCATATATACCAAGTCAGATAAGCCTACCGACGTCAGATCCGAAAAATGGTGGGAATACCTGCACTCTCACACCACCTTCACACGCCATGGATACCTCGAGTCACGAGGTCATGGCTACTTCCCCGAACACGGAAATAAAGTAACAGAGTTAAAAATAAACAAGTTACCGAGTCGGGGAAGTAAGGTACAGAAGAAGTAAACGGAAACAAAAAGGAAAACCACAACGGAGGACAAACCAACAACAAATAAGAAGAAAGAAAAAAAGATGAACCACAACAAGTCCCGGAGAAAGAAAGACGATAGGACCAACACAAAGAATGAAAGAAAGAAGGAGGAGAAGCTGAACAAGTCCCCGGGAAAGAAAGAAGACAGAACCAACCCAAAGAACGAAAGAAAGAAGGAGGAGAACCAACAACATGGCCGCCTCCCCACCAACCCCACTAAACATCAACCCATCAACCGATATGCTCGAGTTGCTACCATCACGCCCACTCTGCCGGCCACGCCCGGGAAAAAATATACGTGTCACCATCACCAATTTCCGGTCCCGCAAAAGGAAGGCAGAGCAGGAAGACTTCCCGAAACATAATGGGCCCCAGATATCTCCTCTCCAGATACACCGCTCTTCTGCGCAGCTCCTCCCGCATCATGGCAGAAAGTTCTGAGAGGTCTACCTCCAACCACCTTAATCCGACTCCGTCCCTGTGACCTTCTCACCCTCAACCACCGTACCTGGGACATCGCAGTACAAGTCATGACCATCCCGACTTGCCCAGGATAGAGTCAGTAATTCGAAGGGCTCGAGTAGACTTTCATGCGAGGCTTGAGTTCAAGAATTACCCTCTCTTTCACCTGAGTGTACATGCCATTGTCTGAGTTATTTTCCCTATCTAAGAACTATTGTCTCTCACACCATAGTACTCGAGGTACATTAGGATCTTTTCTAGGCTTGCAGTTTTGACATTAAAAGTGGAAATAAGGACATGTTCCTAAAACACTCTTAATATCAATTCAACACTCTTGGAGAAGTCTTTGCCATAGCAAGACCGCTGCAATAGTCAGGGCTTTGCCAGACACCGTCACTTAAACGGCACTCTGCATATAAAGTCTTTACACCACATGTGCCAAAGCCACGGTTGAAGACATATGCTTGTAAAAAGGCCTAAAAATATGGAACTACTATGAAAGGCCCCAAACCAAATAGTCCATCTGTAAAATCCACTCCATTGACCATACGGCGGGACCATCTAAGACAGAAGAAAGGACTTAGCAACAATCAACTAGATCAACAGTTTTATTGTTACTTCAAGACTCTACCCAGTGTTAGAATATAATATAATAATAATAATAAGTTTTTTTTCCACCAATAGTGGTTATTCTTGTTACATTATTTACAATATATTATACAATATGTATTGGAGAATTTTTGCATAGGAGGCGAACTCTGTTACATGTTTGCAGTCAATATTTAACTACCCATCCTTATTATGCTAGTATAAACAATTACATACATTACATTGATAGAGAAGAGAAGAGCTAGATTGGTGGGTGGGGGTTGGGGGTGATCGAGGTGTGGAGGGCAGGGGTGGGGGTATGCAGGTGAGGGTTATTTGAGCAAGGTGAGGTGAGGTACTGCTTTTTACAAAAGATCAACAAGAGGTCAGGTCAGGGAAGGGGGGGGGGGGGGGGAAGATGAGAGGAAGGTATGTATTTTTAGGGAGAGTGATAGTAATAGTATTAATATTTATAATGATCATACTAATAATAATAATAATGATAATAATAATAATAATAAAGTAGACGCGCCGTTTTGCCCAAAATCAAAACGGCATACCCAACTCTGCGATGGGACACCATCACTACTAGTCACTATCACCATTACTATCATCAGCACTACTACTATTACAGTCATGACTACTACTCTTACCATCATCACTACTCTCATCATCACTACTACTGTCATCATCACTACAACTTTCACCATAATCACTACTACTCACCATCATCACTAATAGTGTCACCATCATCACTACTGTCATCATTATCACTACAACTATCATCATGTTTTTGGACCTAAGATCATAACTATTGCACAAATTCAATTTTTGTTTTTAAATTACCGTCGCATTCACGCACCGAAGGTTCGTGTGAAGTTTGGTGAAAATACGTCAAACGGTCTAGGAGGAGTTCTCGGACAGACAGATGGACAGACGGACAGACGGACAGACAGACATTTCGGTTTGCATGTACCACTATACGGGGGGCGATATCACTCTGCTTACGCAGAGTTGATAATTAAAGTTGCAAGCAGCGTTGTGCGGGGTTCGAGCGGAGTTGCACGCAGGGTATTGTGTTGGATACAAGGGCTGTGTCACATATATTATATCAAAATATCATGTATCTTATCGGGCATGGAGAAAGTACAGAAGGAATATAGTGTAGCCATTTTGGCTATGGCCACTTAGACCATTAAGGAGTGTGACCATTTTGGTTAAAGCTATTAATCCTGTACGAGTAGGCATAATTGCCCGAAATTGCCTTAATTCCCTGCTCATTTTCATGCATAAGCAAAAGCCAGAGCGTAATACAATTATGTATTCGTGAAAGTACGGTAATAACTTTCAAATTAGTCCTGAATCATCCCTGTACGACGTCTGGTTTTCTTGTAACGATCTTGCAAACGAAGGGGAAAATTGCTAAAAATTACCAAATCCGATAGGCGAAATCGCTAAAAATTACCAATTATTTTCTGTTTTCGCTGTGTGACGCTGCACATAAGTGAGCTCTCTCTCACACAAACCTCAGTGTCGGGGCGGGGCCTGTAGGCACCGGCTGGGTTAAGCAGTGTGGCTGTTTTGATTACAGTGCACCCCCAGTAAATGCGCCTATATGGGCTGCAAAATGCGCCGCATTTACGGAACCCGCATATTGTGGAGTTAATAATCAATGGGAATAAATGCTTATGGTCAGGCAGCCCCTCCAAACTAACCCCTTTTTAGCCTACCATACGCCCGATAACCCACCCAATAACCATTTCTGAAAGAAAGATACACTTTACATTAGAAATATCAAATCAAACAACAAATATAACACCATTTACCTTAGATAGAAGACTGCTGGTCAAGAGGCTGTACCAAAGATGTAGTGTTTGGGGGCAAAAACATGACCTTAACATTGGGATGAATGCGTTACCGCTCCCAACCCGCCATCTATCGGGCGCATTTTCGGTAGGCGACACTCGGTAATATGGCGGAAAGTACGTAATTCCCCTTGAATCAAAACGGACAAACCGCATATACAGAATTATGAGCCGCATTTACAGAGTCCTTAAAATATATTATTTCTGATTAGCCACCGCATATAGGGAATCCGCATTTAGTGGGGGAGCACTGTATTTGATAGGGTCACCATAAGGGTAATGGAGTGTGGCCTTTTTTCTGTACAGAAGCTTGGCCTTTTTGGTTGGGTCTTTTTAGGAATGTGACCTTTTTGCTTAGCCGTGGAGAAACTACAGAGGTACAAATTATTATAAGCAACCTCATGCTAAAATTATCTTATATATTTTTGTTTAGCTTTACTTGGCATTCCTCTTCCTCTATGTATCTAGCAATTTAACCCCCTCAAATTCCTTATGACACGATGATGTGGTAATTTCCCCGGGCCAAAAAGCTCTAAAAGACGATCAAGTGATAACTCAAGCACGCTTGAAATACGCAGGCGTTTCGTTCATGGTCACCCCTTCGGGGATCAAGGTGTCCGGCAATATATACCGGTATAGATAAATTCGTTTTTGGGCTATTTCTTCCATTTTATTTATCCTGTTAAAGTGCTTGGTTGTTTTTTGTGCTAATGTAGTTAGTATTTGGTGTAATTTTACATAATTCAGCTAAATCTGAAGACCACATGCAATTTATTTGTGCATGTTCAGTAAGTAATGCTGGGGAAAGGGTTAACGTATTCATCTTTTGGGGTATTTATTCTATGCTTTTATCCTGTTTCTGTGATTGATTGATTTTTGTGCTAATGTAGTTGGTATTTGGAATAATTTTACATATTTTAGATAAATCCGAAGGGTACATGCAATATATTTGGGCATTTTCAGTCAGTATTGCTGGGGAAACGGTTAACATACAGTATTCATCATAAGAAGGGAAGAGGATGTGTAGCTCAGATTTTTGCCCTGAAATGTGTTGTGGAGAAATATCTGGAGAAGGGACAAAAGTTGTATGCTGCCTTCATGGACTTGGAGAAGGCCTATGACAGAGTTGATAGAGAAGGTATGTAGAAAGTACTTGGAATATACGGAGCAGATAGCAAGTTGCTGAAAGCAGTGAAAAGCATGTATGAGGGTGTAAAGGTGTCAGTATGTGTTGAGAATGAACACAGCGAGTTCTTTGATCTGAATTTTGGGTTAAAGAAATGGTGTGTGATGTCCCCATGGTTGTTCAATATAAACTGTACTGTATATGGATGGAGTCATAAAAGAAATGCAAGGAAGAGCAGTGGATGTTGGTGTACCACTAATAAGGGAAGGCAACGAGTGGAATGACAGAGTTGATAGAGAAGGTATGTAGAAACTACTGAGAATATACGGAGTAGATGGCAAGTTGCTGAAAGCAATGAAGAGTATGTATGCGAGTGCAAAGGTATCAGTACGTGTGGAGAATGAACAGAGGGAGTTCTTTGATCAGAATGTTTGGTAAAGGAAGGGTGTGTGATGTCTCGAATCCCGATGGTTGTTCTATATACTGTATACAGTATATGGATGGAGTCATAAAAGAAATACAAGGAAGAGCAGTGGATGTTGGTGTATCGCTGATAAGGGAAAGAAGCATATACGGAGCAGATGGTAAGTTGCTGAAAGCAGTTGTTGTTGTTGTTGTTATTGTTCCCTAGGCAGCCTGGCTGAACAGCCCCGGCTGAAAGCAGTGTGGAGTAGGCCTATATAATTATGAGGGTGCAAAGGCATCAGTATGTGTGGAAAATTAACAGAGCTACTTCTTTGATCTTAATGTTGGGTTAAAGCAAGGGTGTATGATGTCGCCATGGTTGTTAAATATATACCGGTATATATATAATATATAAATATATATATATACTGTATATATATATATATATATATATATATATATATATATATATATATATGGATGGAGTCATAAAAGAAATTCAAGGAAAAGCAGTGGATGTTTGTGTACTGCTGTTTGCTGACGATATGAATGGGAGTTACAGGGTCTGGTAAATATGTTTGGAACAGTGTGTGAAAAACGGAATCTGAAGGTAAATACGGGGAAGAGCAAGGGTATGGTCTTTGAAAGGGGTGGAGCCACAGAGTGTGAGGTGAAGTTGAACGGTCAGGCTATGGAGAATGTCGGCTCATTTAACCCGTACATCCCCAGCGACGCGTCTGACACATCGGTGATGTATGTAACGCACAGCCCCAGCGACGCGTCTGACGAGTCACCCTAATTGCTCCGACCGTAACCTCAGGTGTAGCCACTCGAGAGGGCTCAGATTTGTATGGGAACTGTGTACGTATACCACGCAACCGTGCCGATGGTTGAAAACTCTCAAAGTCCACGTGCGTGCGCGTGAGCGCGCAATAACCTGTTTTTTGGGGGTAATTGCCTTCATTTTTTTACTCTTGTAAAATACGTTTTCGGGGGCTCTGTAGGACCATTCTTTAAGCTTTTTGAGCGGTTTTTCGTGGTTTTTCCTTCATTCCTAACCCATTCGCTATTGTTTCTGGAATAAAACCATTTTCTGAAAACCGGCCGGGTTCTGGTGAACAAACAATACAAAACTAGCCGGGGCTCCACGGGTTAAGTATTTGGGCAGTGTGTTGAATAAAGATGTGAGTATGGATGAAGAAGTGTGGGAGAGGGTGCAACAGGGGAAGAGGGTTGTAGGAATGCTGAATGCAGCAAAAAGAAATATGGTAGTCAGCATGGAAGTAAAGAATTCCTTGCATGACAGTGTGTGTGGTAATCCTGGCATTGACTTACGGGAGCAAAGCATCGACGTTGTTGGAGAGATTCAAACCAAGAATGAAAGGGATGGAAATGAGTTACTTGAGAAGTGTGTACAGAGTTTCATGGAGGGATAGACAGACGAATGAGGAAGTTCAAGACAGGTGTGGTGTGAATGTACTGTACTGGAAAGTGCGAAAAAGAACACATTAAGATAGTTCGGCCATGTGGAACGTATGGGAAGCGAGAGAATGACTAAGAGAGTGTACAAGTGAAGTGGAAGGACAGAGGGAGACATAAATTGAGAGAGAGGTGGAAGGATGGAGTTAAAAGTATATGCGTGAAAGCGGTGCTGGATGGGAGGAGGGGCGTCGACTGACTGGGGACAGAGATGCATAGGGGCGTTTCGTTCGTGGCCACCCCTTCAGGGATCAAGGCGTCCGGCAATAGATAGATAAATTCATCTTTAGGGCTATTTCTTACATTTTATTTATCCTGTTGGTGTACTTGATTGATTGTTGTGCTAATGTAGTTGGTATTTGGTGTAGTTTTACATATTTCAGTTAAATCTGAAGAGCACATTCAATCTATTTGGGCATTTTCAGTCAGTATTGCTGGGTAAAGGGTTAACATATTAATTTTGGGGGGTATTTCTTCCATTTATTTATCCTGTTAGTGTATTTTATTGTTTTTTGTGCTACTGTAGTTGGTATTTGGTGTAATATTACATATTTCAAATAAATCTGAAGAGGATTTGCAATTTATTTGGGCATTTTCAGTCAGTATTGCTGGGGAAACGGTTAACATACTGTATTCATCTTAGGAAGGGAATAGGATGTGTAGCTCAGATTTTTGCCTTGAAATGTGTTGTGGAGAAATATCTGGAGAAGTGACAACAGTTGTATGCTGCATTTATGGACTTGGAGAAGGCCTATGACAGAATTGATAGAAAAGATATGTGGAAAGTACTGAGAATATATGGAGAAGATGGCAAGTTGCTGAAGCAGTGAAGAGCATGTATGAGGGTGCGAAGGTGTCAGGATGTGTGGAGAATGAACAGAGCGAGTTCTTTGATCTGCATGTTGGGTTAAAGCAAGGGGGTGTGATGTGCCCATGGTTGTTCAATATATATATGGATGGAGTCATAAAAGAAATACAAGGAAGAGCAGTGGATGTTGGTGTACTGCTGATAAGGGAAGGAAACGAGTGGAAGTTGCCTGAACAGTACAATACTACTGTTTACTGACGATATAGTTCTGATGAGCAATAGTGAATTGGAGTTGCAGGGTCTGGTAAATATGTTTGGAACAGTGTGTGAAAAACAGAGTCTGAAGGTAAATGCGAGGAAGAGCAAGGTTATGCTCTTTGAAAGGGGTGCAACCACAGACTGTGAGGTGAGGTTGAATGGCTATGGAGAATGTCAGCTCATTTAAATATTTGGGCAGTGTGTTGAGTAAAGATGTGAGTATGGATGAAGAAGTGCGGGAGAGGGTGCAACAGGGGAAGAGGGTTGTAGGAACGCTGAAAGCAGTAAGAAGAAATAGGGTGGTCAGCATGGAAGTAAAGAAGTCCTTGCATGACAGTGTGGTAATCCCGACATTGACTTACGGGAGCAAAGCATGGACGTTGTTGGAGAGATTCAAACCAAGAGTGAAAGGGATGGAAATTAGTTACTCGAGAAGTGTGTACGGAGGTACATGGAGGGATAGACAGACGAATGAGGAAGTACGAGAGAGGTGTGGTGTGAATGTACTGGAAAGTGCGAAAAAGAACACCTTGAGATGGTTCGGCCATGTGGAACGTATGGGAAGCGAGAGAATGACTAAGAGAGTGTACAAGTGAATGGAAGGACAGAGGGAGAAATAAACCGAGAGAGAGGTGGAAGAATGGAGTTAATGGGACCGACCGGTTATTTAGGCTTAAAAAACTCGAAATACTGAAAACACCAATAGGTGTTTACTCAACAAGAGTCAACATCCCTTCATAAGCCAGTGAAATGTTATTAGTGAAAACCCAGTGAAATGTTTTGTTTTATATGTTTTCCAAATTTTTCCTGTAATTCTAAAAACGTTATATAGCGAACTTTGAAATTAACATGCTCGGTAACTACTGGTACAAGGAGCATACCTATATAAATGGAAAGAGCGTAAGCTACTCTACAACCTCCCATACACTTTATCTACTACTTGCCGTGTTCCTGCGTAAAATATTGTAAAACTAAAAAAAACAGTTAAAAAATTCACCTAATTACATTAGACTTTCACATGTTTTTCTCAGAACCTATATTGTCGCACTTTCGGATGTTACTCTAAAATTATTATTGGACCTATAGGAATGGTGTATATACCATTGGAAAGGTAATTACAAACACTACAAGTCCTATAAAGCCAATTTACTCTAGCCAACTTTGTTTGGTTGCAGCATGTTGTCACAGTCGTAAAATTCTACACAATAATTTAACCTTAATTCATAATCACCTAAATCCAAATGTACACATAATATATCAAATGTTCTTTATGTCACCTACAGACACACCTATTGTGAGTTGTTTGATCACATACAGCACATGCTATAGGGATTTCTGTAGGTGTAGACTGGGCCATAGTAGTGCTATAGTTTTCAACCTTTTTTACCTAAATTGAAAGAAAAAAGAAAAAAAAAAAAAAGTGTTTGACCTAGTTTTATGGTCACATACACCTGTGCCAAATTGCATTTACATTAGAAGTAAGGCCTGGAAGTTCGTAAATAACCGGTCGGTCCCCTTAACACCTTACGAGCGGCCTATGCGGTTTATTTATGTGTACCGCCCAGCGGGGTGTTTTTAGCCAAAATAGGGCTGTTTACGTGATCATTTTCATGCCTAAATAAGACCCAGAACGTAAAACAAGTACCTATCCCTGAAAGGGCATAAACAGAGCTTTCGAATGACACCATAACGATCCTTGTATGATGGATAGTTTTCTTGCAATAACCGTGCAACGCGAGTGCAAAAAGCAGGTAATTCGGTACTTTCGGTACATAATTGAGTATGTAGCGAGTGAGAGAGGGAGGAGGGAGCTGAGATTTGTGTCAGTAGGTTCGCCGCGGTGGTCTGGAGCAGTCATACGCTCGCTAGTCTCCTGCCACCACTTGTCTCTCTCTCTCAGCCACATTACGTGCTGAAATTGCCACTCGAGTTATGTCGAGCGCCGCCACATAGTCCAGCTTTATTTAACTCGACTTATGTTGCTCGCCGCTAATTAAGGGTTAAGAAGTATATGCGTGAAAGCGGTGTTGGATGGGAGGAGGGGCGTCGACTGACTGGGGACAGAGGTGCATAGGGGTGTTTCGTTCGTGGCCAATCCTTCGGGGATCAAGGCGTCCGTCAATAGATAGATAGATAAATTCATCTTTAGGGCAATTTCTTACGTTTTCTTTATCCTGTTACTGTAGTTTATTACATTTTTTGGTAATGTAGTTGGTAATTGGTGTAATTTTACATATTTCAGATAGAGGATGTCAACAGAATAACAAATGATGAGCTGAGGAGACGTTTAGGTATAAAGAGTATTAGCGAGGAGATGCGTACAAGTAAACTGGGACGGTATGGACATGTGGAGAAAATGGATGAACAAAATTGGGTGAAAAGATGCAGGTCTGCGATTGTGGAGGGAGTTGCACCAAGGGGTGGACCGAGTAAGACCTGCGATCGGACTATACGTGCCGATCTCAAATCCAAAAACTTGACAAGTGAAGCATCTCTTAACAGGGTTGCCTGGAACGCCGTCATTAGGACAAGAGACTGAAACTGCACATCTGTGTGGAGCACTCAGTCTTATAATGTTATGTATGTATGTATGTATGTATGTATGTATGTGAAGAGCACATGCAATCTATTTAGGCATTTTCGGTCAGTATTGCTGGGTAAAGGGTTAACATATTAATCTTTTGTAGTATTTCTTCCATTTATTTATCCTGTTAGTGTGTTTTATTGATTTCAGTGCTACAGTTGGTATTGGGTGTAATTTTACATATTTTAGATAAATCTGAAGAGGACATGCAATATATTTGGGCATTTTCAGTCAGTATTGCTGTGGCAGTAAGAAGAAATAGGGTGGTCAGCATGGAAGTAAAGAAGTCCTTGCATGACAGTGTGGTAATCCCGACATTGACTTATGGGAGGGAAGCATGGACGTTTCTGACAGGGATTGATCATTAATAATCATCGGTTATGCTAGTTGGAAGATTAGTGGGGTAGAATGTAGAGTTCGGGCGTACCGTCAGCTTTGTTTACATTACGCGGAGCGGCGGCGGACGCTTACCATCATGTTCCCGTCTATTTTTTGTTTCTTTTTGTTTTTTTCTATATTCCAACTACTCCCTCTCGGGCATTGACTGCTTTTGGATACAATAATATGTTGAGGGGGGGCACTCCCCCCCCATGACATATTGTCATCATCATATATATTGCCAGCAGGAGGCAAATAACGGTGTCGGCGGCGGACACTTGCGATAATGTTCCCGTCTATTTTGAATGCCATTGGATAAAATATTATGTTGAGGGAGCCCCCCCCACCCCCCCCCCCCCCCCCCCCCCATGACATGTCATCATCATAATATATATTGCCAGTAGGGGGCAAACAACCAAACAAAATCGCCGTCAAAATAGACGCGAACTTACCGCGATGATCGACCTATGTAAACATGAAGACCGTACGTTCGGACTCTACATCCATCCCAATTAGTGTATTATTTATACCTTAACTTCAGCATATTGTTCTACTTTACCATGCCTACACCTAGGCAGTGCTAGCTAAACCTATCTTTTCAAAATAAGCTTAGCATATTTTTATTTTTTATTTTTAGGCTATAGCCTAACCGGTACGGTAATATATTCTGGGAAAGATGTACTATCCGGGCGTACAGTCGTCATGTTTATGTTGTGTTCTGGTGGATATGTTTCTGTCTATTTTTACTTTTTTCTCTGTAATTAGTCCCCTGCTGGCAATATAGGATACCGGTATATGATCATGGCAATAAGTCATGGGGGGGGGGATTCCCACAGCAGTCAAAATAAAAAGGGAGGTGATCGCGAGCCTGAAAGTGCGGTATACAAGGACCCCAATGGATATACGCCTAACGGCCTTATTGGGCTATCCTTAGTTGGAATTATGCAAAGCTGGTACATGTCATATTTGTAACATATTATGTGGTACCAACATTGTAAAATGCTAACTAAATAAAAATTATTATTATTATTATTAGCGTAAACAAGGAGGGCGATACGCCCGAATACTACATCCCTACCTATGTTTTTTTTAAAGAATCAATTCCATTTTTGTTGACTGCATAGGATACAGTAATAGGCCTCAATCCCCCATGACTTATTGTCACCATCATATATATTGCCAGGTGGGGGCAAATAACTGAAAAAATTGCCATCAAAATAGACGGGAACTTAACCGCGAGCGATCGACCTATGTAAACATGACGACCGTACGCCCGGATACTACATCCTTCGGGATGATGTAGATTCCGGGCGTACGGTCGTCATATTTACATGGGGCGATCGCCGCGGTTAACCTCGCGTCTATTTTGACGGCGATTTTTTTGGTTATTTGCCCCCTGCTGGCAATACATATGATGGTGACAATATGTCATGGGAGGGGGGTGAGGGGGGGCAAAGCCCCCCTCAACATATTATTGTATCCAATGGCATTCAAAATAGACGGGAACTTTATTGCAAACGTCCGATTCCTCCCCCGCCGGCGCCATGTTTACATTTGTCGATCGCTGTGATTAAGTTCGCGTCTATTTTGACGGCGATTTTTTTTTATTATTTGCCCCCTGCTGGCAATATATAAGATGATGACAATATGTCATGGGGGGGCTATGCAACATAATATTGTTTCCAAAGGCAGCCAAATAGACGGGAACATGATGGCTAGCGTCTGACGCCGCTCCGCGTAGTGTAAACAAGGCTGGTGGTACGCCCGAATTCTACATTCTACCCCATCCTTCCCCATTATTGTATCCCACGGCTGGTAACAAAACAATTTCCCAACACCTGGCCGTGGGATACAATAACTACAGTATTTTGAAAAGTTAGGCCTTGAGGTGTTGTGGGTAAAAAATATTACTCTCGGCCTACAGTATTTTGAAAAGTTTGGCCTAAGTCTGGCATTTTGGCTTGACTAGAACGGCCAAAGTGTAGGCATAGTAAAGTGTGGTATTTTGGTTTGGCTAGCTCTGCCTAGGGCCCTAGGAGTAGGCATGATAAAGTAGAACAATATACTGTAGTTAAGGTATAAATAATACACTAATTTCCCAACTAGCCTTACTGATGATTATCAATGATCAATCCCATTCAAAAATCTGGTAAGAGTTGTGTTAGCGGGCGTACCGTCCGATTTGCTTACATAAGCCTAGGCACGCTTGCAGTTACATTCGTGTCTAATTTGACTGCTATTATTTGGCCCTGCTGGTAATATGTAATTATGATGATGACAATAAGTCTTAGGGGATGAGGGGACAAAGCTCCCGTCAACCCATTATTATATCCCACGGCTAGATGTTGGGTAAATTGATTTGTTACCGGTCGTGGGATACAATAATGGGTTGAAGGGGCTCTGCCTCTCTCACCCCCCATGACTTATTGTCATCATCATAGGCCTATATATTACCAGCAGGGACAAATATCAGCAGTCAAATTAGACGCGAATGTAACTGCGAGCATGCGAGGTTACAGAGGTTATAGGTCATTATTTCTTGCCTACTTACAGCGAAGACTAGGCCTATTGTTGATTGGAAAAATGTTTGCTTAATAGGCTATGTTGGCTGTGCATTTGTCTCGATTTGACTATTTTTACCTAATTAGGCCTAAAGCAGCCTGAGCCTATTCCCAACCCCCAAACAGTATCCCATGTTAAGCCCTAGGCTAGGCCTAATCCCACTCTCAATCAAAATTCGAACTGATAAATTCGTACCTACCGGTAGCGCTGCCTAGGCTAGGCCTATATTTTTCGTGAATAGATATAGACAATGGTTTAAAGGAAAGAGCATCCTATATTATGTTCAAATAATATGTAATAGCACTGTGTATGGTTGTATTAAATTTAAATAGTGATAGATGTGTGTATTAATAGGATAAATACTCCGAAGTTCGCATACGTTCAGAAAATTATAGTGCAACACTGTTGCCAGATACTAATCAATCCCATTATCATTATATCATAATGGATTTTACTCATTTGCATAATTTCAAATACCTAGGACATTAATATAATATTGTCCTATCTTTTTTGTAGTGATATTTGTATGATTTAGTGGTATATTGGTGTCTGTCTAGGGTTATAATGCATTGTGAAAGTTACCTCTCTGACTTGGTAACAGTTCGGTATGGGCCGGCTTAAGTAACCCTGCTTTCTTTGAGCAGCTTTCTTTGAGCAGCAACACGGCAAGAGAAGCTTTCGGTTCTGTCATTACTGTTCAAGGTTAACTGCAACTGCTAAATTCGACATCATGTTCAAATAATATGTAATAGCACTGTCTATGGTTGAATTAGACAAAACTCGTGATAGATTTCTACTTTTATGTGGATAAATAGTATTAAGCTGAATAAACTAAATACCGAAAGTTCACTAGAGTGGATGTTGATACATTTGCTAGATATGAGGGAGGAGGGAGGTAGGAAGGAAGGGCAAGGTAAGTCACACAGGCAATTGCCAAAACTTTAAAGGTCCATATCATTGTTATTAAACAAAGCATTTGGCAAAGGGAGGTATTGTTAAAACCTTAGCCAATACTCTGCTATTCACCAAAAATAAATTTGAATTATCATCATTATTTGGTACGGTAGGTATGTATAGGTAGGTTGGCTAAATAATTGGTGGGATTCGTAGGGACTCGAACTGTTTTGAGAGAGTTAAATAAAAAAATAATAATTGATATGAATAATAAATCGACTATGTTATTAAGCAAAACTGGGGGATGCGTGGAAGCCTATAGACTGTAGAAGGTAAACTTTGTGTGGGTAGCGAATGCGGTTTTAAAGTAATTTAAGAATAGACAGTTTTCAATGCTGCGGCCAAACTATTCCACCCATTTATATTCTTTTGGTATCAAAACGTTCGGAATCGCAAGCCTCACCCAACTACGCAAACATGGCTTTGATCATCGGCGTAGTTTTCAAGATGTGGAATTTTAAGCGGAAATCAAGTTTTTTTCAAGATTGCCGGAAAAAAAAACCCACGTGCAAAAGCAAAACCTCTATAACATTTGCGGAGCATTAGTAGTGGAGTCCATCTGCCAAAGCCCAATCGTTTCCAATGAGTGGGAGAGACGGTATGTAGGCGTCAAATTTTTCGGGAAATCGGCTGCCACAGACCTGTTTGGCCGCCATGCCGGATGTTTAGTATATCAAAAGTTGCCCTATACAAATACGCACCTCTTGTGAAAGTTTGATCCCGATCCAAAAATCGGTTCTGGAGTTATTGCGTCAAAACCGGCGTGTAAGAAGAATTTGGATGAATAACCGGATTTAATGATTACAATAGGGGTTCCCCGTAGGGGTCGAACCCCTAATAATAATAACAATTAAAGTTGCAAGCAACGTTGTGCGGGGTTCGAGCGGGGTTGCACGCAGGGTATTGTGTTGGATACAAGGGCTGTGTCACATAATTATATCAAAATATCATGTATCTTATTGGGCATGGAGAAAGTACAGAAGGAATAGAGTGTAGCCATTTTGGCTATGGCCACTTAGACCATTAAGGAGTGTGACCATTTTGGTTAAAGCTATTAATCCTGTACGAGTAGGCATAATTGCCCAAAATTTCCTTCATTCCCTGCTCATTTTCATGCATAAGCCAAAGCCAGAGCGTAATACAATTATGTATTCGTGAAAGTACCGTAATAGCTTTCAAATTACTCCTGAATCATCCCTGTACGACGTCTGGTTTTCTTGTAAGGATCTTGCAAACGAAGGGCTAAATTGCTGAAAATTACCAAATCCGATAGGCGAAATCGCTAAAAATTACCAATTATTTTCTGTTTTCGCTCTGTGTGACGCTGCACATAAGTGAGCTCTATCTCACACAAACCTCAGTGTCGTGGCGGCGCCTGTAGGCTCCGGCTGACGTCCATCCATGCTGCTTGCAAAAGCTGGCCTGGCTCACAGGCTATGAAATAGCCGGAAAATCGTCTCCGTCATATGAGGGACCCCGCGGGAATTGAGTTAAGAAGTGTGGTTGTTTTGATTATTTGATAGGGTCACCATAAGGGTAATGGTGTGTGGCCTTTTTTCTGTACAGAAGCTTGGCCTTTTTGGTTGGGGCTTTTTAGGAATGTGACCTTTTTGGTTAGCCATGGAGAAACTACAGAGTTACAAATTATTATAAGCAACCTCATGTTAAAAATACCTTATATATTTTTGTTTAGCTTTACTTGGCATTCCTCTTTCTCTATGTATCTAGCAATTTAACCCCCTCAAACTCCTTATGACGCGATGGTGTGGTAATTACCCCGTGCCAAAAAGCTGTAAAAGACGATAGAGTGATAACTCAAGCGAGCTTGAAATACGCAGGCGTTTCGTTCATGGTGATCACCCCTTCGGGGATCAAGGTGTCCGGCAATATATACCGGTAGGCTATAGATAATTTCATTTTTGGGCTATTTCTTCCATTTTATTTATCCTGTTAAAGTGTTTGATTGATTTTTGTGCTAATGTAGTTAGTATTTGGTGTAATTTTACATATTTCAGCTAAATCTGAAGAGCACATGCAATTTATTTGTGCATGTTCAGTAAGTATTGCTGGGGAAAGGGTTAACATATTCATCTTTTGGGGTATTTATTCTATGTTTTTATCCTGTTTCTGTGATTGATTGATTTTTTTGCTAATGTAGTTGATATTTGGTATAATTTTACATATTTTAGATAAATCAGAAGCGCACATGCAATATATTTGGGCATTTTCTGTCAGTATTGCTGGGGATATGGTTAACATACAGGATTCATCATAGGAAGGGAAGAGGATGTGTAGCTCAGATCTTTGCCCTGAAATATGTTGTGAAGAAATATCTTGAGAAGGGACAAAAGTTGTATGCTGCCTTCATGGACATGGAGAAGGCCTATGACAGAGTTGATAGAGAAGGTACCGGTATGTAGAAAGTACTTGGAATATACGGAGCAGATAGCAAGTTGCTGAAAGCAGTGAAAAGCATGTATGAGGGTGCAAAGGTGTCTGTATGTGTTGAGAATGAGCAGAGTGAGTTCTTTGATCTGAATTTTGGGTTAAAGAAAGGGTGTGTGATGTCCCCGTGGTTGTTCAATATATACTGTACTGTATATGGATGGAGTCATAAAAGAAATGCAAGGATGAGCAGTGGATGTTGGTGTACCACTAATAAGGGAAGGAATCATAATTATACGAAGCAGATGGTAAGTTGCTGAAAGCAGTTGTTGTTGTTGTTATTGTTCCCTAGGCAGCCTGGCTGAACAGCCCCAGCTGAAAGTAGTGTGGAGTATATAATTATGAGGGTGCAAAGGCGTCAGTATGTGTGGAGAATGAACAGAGCTACTTCTTTGATCTGAATGTTGGGTTAAAGCAAGGGTATATGATGTCCCCATGGTTGTTAACACCTTACGAGCGGCCTATGCGGTTTATTTATATGTACCGCACAGCGGGGTGTTTTTAGCCAAAATAGGGCTGTTTACGTGATCATTTTCATGCCTAAATAAGACCCAGAACGTAAAACAAGTACCTATGAAAGGCATAAACAGAGCTTTCGAATGACACCATAACGATCCTTGTATGATGGATAGTTTTCTTGCAATAACCGTGCAACGCGAGTGCAAAAAGCAGGTAATTCGGTAGTTTCGGTACATAATTGAGTATGTAGCGAGTGAGAACGAGGGAGCTGAGATTTGTGTCAGTAGGTTCGCCGCGGTGGTCTGGAGCAGTCTACGCTCGCTAGTCTCCTGCCACCACTTGTCTCTCTCTCTCAGCCACATTACGTGCTGAAATTGCACTCATTGTCGAGCGCCATAGTCCAGCTTTATTTATTATGTTGAGCTAATTAAGGGTTAAATATACGGTATATATATATATATATATAATATATATATAAAGATATATATATATATATATATATATATATATATATATACAGTATATATATTTATATATATACTGTATACTGTATATGCAATAAAGTCACAGCAACACGTGTCTGTCTGACCTCCCCTGAAGATGTAATAATACACGAAAGCGCTTGGGACTCCATGTTTTTCTTCTTTCCTTGTGGATTTTCCTGCATACTGTATGTATATATATATATATTGCTGGATGGAGTCATAAAAGAAATTCAAGGAAGAGCAGTGGATGTTTGTGTACTGCTGTTTGCTGATGATATGAATGGTAGTTGCAGGGTCTGGTAAATATGTTTGGAACAGTGTGCGAAAAATGGAATCTGAAGGTAAATGCGGGGAAGAGCAAGGTTATGGTCTTCGAAAGGGGTGAAGTTACAGGGTGTGAGGTGAAGTTGAACGGTCAGGCTATGGAGATTGTCAGCTCATTTAAGTATCTTGGCAGTGTACAGAGTAAAGATGGGAGTATGGATGAAGAAGTGTGGGAGAGGGTGCAACAGGGGAAGAGGGTTGTAGGAATGCTGAAAGCAGTAACAAGAAATAGGGTGGTCAGCATGGAACTAAAGAAGTCCTTGCATGACAGTGTGGTAATCCCGACACTGACTTACGGAAGCGAAGCATGGACGTTGTTCGAGAGATTCAAACCAAGAGTGAAAGGGGTGGAAATGAGTTACTTGAGAAGTGTGTGCAGAGTTACATGGAGGGATAGACAGACGAATGAGGAAGTACGAGAGGTGTGGTGTGAATGTACTGGAAAGTGCGAAAAAGAACACCTTGAGATGGTTCGGCCATGTGGAACGTATGGGAAGCGAGAGAATGACTAAGAGAGTGTACAAGTGAATGGAAGGACAGAGGGAGACATAAATCGAGAGAGAGGTGGAAGGATGGAGTTAAAAAGTATATGCGTGAAAGCGGTGCTGGATGGGTGGAGGGGCGTCAACTGACTGGGGACAGAGATGCACATGGGCGTTTCGTTCGTGGCCACCCCTTCAGGCATCAAGGTGTCCGTCAATAGATAGATAGATAAATTCATCTTTAGGGCTATTTCTTACATTTTATTTATCTTGTTGGTGTACTTGATTGATTTTTGTGCTAATGTAGTTGGTATTTGGTGTAATTTTACATATTTCAGATAAATCTGAAGAGCACATTCAATCTATTTGGGTATTTTCAGTCAGTATTGCTGGGTTAACATATTAATCTTTTGGGGTATTTCTTCCATTTATTTATCCGGTTAGTGTATTTTATTGTTTGTTGTGCTACTGTAGTTAGTATTTGGTGTAATTTTACATATTTTAAATAAATCTGAAGAGGATTTGCAATTTATTTGGGCATTTTCAGTCAGTATTGCTGGGGAAACGGTTAACATACTGTATTCATCTTAGGAAGGGAATAGGATGTGTAGCTCAGATTTTTGCCCTGAAATATGTTGTGGAGAAATATCTGGAGAAGCGACAAAAGTTGTATGCTGCATTTATGGACTTGGAGAAGGCCTAGGGGGGGGGGGGGGGTGAGGGGTGGCAAAGCCACCCCTCACCTCAACATATCCCAACCTCAACATATTATTGTATCCAAAGGAAGTCTAAAGAGACAGGAAAATGATGGCAACATATTATTGTATCCAAAGGCAGTCTAAATAGACAGGAAAAGGATGGCAAGTGTCCGACGCCACTACACGTTCGTGTAGTGTAAACAAGGCTGGCGATACACCCGGTAACTACATCCTACCCAGCTAATGTCCTTTCAAAGGGGTAGCCTATAAATTAGTAAACACTAGGATAGCCTATACCCGGCCAGGTGATACGCCCGATAACGCAACTCTTGCCGATAGGCCTAGCCTAAAGGCTAACCTATTCATAAAGGTTTTAATTTCCGGAAAATAAGTTTTATGCATGAATCTATTTTTTTATTAATTTCACCAAAACACCAAACACCTCCAATTAAATTTATGAAAGCATATACAGTATGTTATCCACCAGGATTCGAACCTGGGTTATTACACACAGATTTTTAGACACCTTAACCATTACACCACCAAGACGGTTAAAGGTTTATGCACACGCCTACGACTTATTATCCATTCTCGAATACTGGATATTAATCTAATCATGTTCATATTCCCACTGCACTATGGTAGCTGGCAAGAATGTTAAGTGCGGGCGTACTGCCAGCCTTGTTTACACTACGTGTAGTGGCGTCGGACCTTTGCCATCATGTTCCCGTCTATTTTGACTGCCTTTGTATACAATAATATGTTGAGGGGGGGCTTTTCCCCCCTTCACCCCACCATTGCATATTGTCATCATCATATATATTGGCAGCAGGGGGCAAATTACCGAAAAAACTGGCGTAAAAATAGACGCGAACTTAACCACGGCGATCGACAAATGTAAACATGACGCGGCGGGGAAGGCGTCGGGCCTTTGCAATCATGTTCCCGTCTATTATTAGATGTCCTCTTCGTTTGCTCACGAAGAATGCTAGATAATCTTCAAGGACACTACATCCGCTTTATTAGAAACAATTTATTAGGGAAAATAGGCTCCAATAGAGTCGCCATATTTTTCTCCATATAGTCCGCATGGAGGATTTGCGGGGTAGAATGTAGAATGTGGGCGTACCGCCAGTCTTGTTTACACTACGCGTAGTGGCGTCGGACCTTTCCCATCATGTTCCCGTCTATTTTGACCTAACCTAACCTAACCTAACCTCGTATTCATGTAGTAATTATTATGTTCCTTCCAACAACCAACTATACTCCTAAAATCAATTAATGAAATTTACAAACACATGTGGCAGTCCGTGGATTCGAATCCAGGATGCTCACA
The DNA here is from genome assembly GCA_032716605.1 of Paralithodes platypus. Lineage (NCBI taxonomy): Eukaryota > Metazoa > Arthropoda > Malacostraca > Decapoda > Lithodidae > Paralithodes > Paralithodes platypus. The sequence continues at coordinate 11,168,622 of CM064515.1, read as the reverse complement.
CCGAAAATCAACACCTTATGCATCGCACCACGAAGACAGTTAACACCTTAAGAGCGGCCTATGCGGTTTATTTATATGTACCGCCCAGCGGGGTGTTTTTAGCCAAAATAGGGCTGTTTACGTGATCATTTTCATGCCTAAATAAGACCCAGAACGTAAAACAAGTATCTATCCCTGAAAGGGCATAAACAGAGCTTTCGAATGACACCATAACGATCCTTTTATGATGGCTAGTTTTCTTGCAATAACCGTGCAACGCGAGTGCAAAAAGCATGTAATTAGCCACTTTCCCGATACAATTCCTTATATAGCGAGTGAGAGAGGGAGGAGGGAGCTGGGATTCGTGTCAGTATGTTCGCCGCGGTGGTCTGGAGCAGTCATACGCTCGCTACTCTCCTGCCACCACTTGTCTCTCTCTCTCAGCAACATTACGTGCTGAAATTGCCACTCGACCTATGTCGAGCGCTGCCACATAGTCCAGCTTTATTAAATACGACTTATGTGGTGAGCCGCTAATTAAGGGTTAAAGAATGGTGGACACTGCCTACGATTTATTATGCAACTTCGAATCCTGCATATCAATCTAAGCATGAACACACATCCCAACTGCAACTCTCGTAGGCTATGCATATGTGAATGGAAAGAGCTATTAATGAGGCCTTAACCACTAGGGAAGTCCTCTCGATAAATTACCCCTGAACCAATATCAATTATTATGTTCCTTCCAACAACCAACTATACTCCTAAAATCGATTAATGAAATTTACAAACACATGTGGCAGTCCGTGGATTCGAATCAAGGATGCTCACACCGAAAATCAACACCTTATGCATCGCACCACGAAGACAGTTAAAGAATGGTGGACAGGGGGCAAATAGCAGAAAATATAGCGTCGAAATAGACGGGAACGTAAGTACGAGCGCAAACAATGACGACCGAACGCCCGAACTCTACATCCATCCCGATTTGCATTATCAACAAATTGAAAAATACCCACTTCACAGACAAATACACCAAAAATCTATGTCAAAGCGGGGGTGTGGGGGCGGCATCCCCCACCTATAATACTAGGATAGGTTAGGTAAGGTTGTTAGGTTAGGCTAATGTCGGCAAGAATGTAGTTACCGGGTGTGCGCGGACGCTCACCATCATATTCCCGTCTATTTTAACAGCCTTTGGATACAAAAATACATTACCCTAACCAAACAACCTAACCTAACCTAACTTAGTATTATAGATTTATAAGTATTTATTTTATTATAAGTATTTATAGATGATTTATGTTGTATGTCGGTAGTGGTACACCCGGTAACTACATCCATCCCCTAATGTCCTTTCATAGGGGTAGCCTATAGGCTAGTAAACACTAGGATAGCCTATACCCGGCCAGAGGTAAGAAGAAGAAGAAGAGTCTTGCAGTAGTCTCCTTCAATGCTACCGAATGCTAGACTACTCGGCCCACGGGACAGCTCGGCCCCGACAGCTCGGCCCCGACAGCTCGGCCCAGTAAAAACGAGACAGCTCGGCCCCGTGTTAAGTACGAGACAACTCGTAATTAACCTAACCTAACCTAACCTAACCTAACCTAACCTAACCTAACCTAACCTAACCTACACATTATGAATCGAGAGAACTAGCCTATGACATAATTATACAATAAACGAACATTTCGACCACATTACACACGCGCCATAAACCCTCCACTTAGCTCTCCCCATTCCCAGCAGTTAAATTAGACGCGAATGTAGGCCTAACTGCGAGCATGCGACTAGGCTGTATATACAAAGCTTTTGGTATGCCCACAACTACAATTCTTACCAAAACTGCAATTAGCCTATTTTTATTTATTTTTTTTCAGTCTAGGCTAAATTGTGGTAGGCTAGGCTAAATTCTTTAGCTGCAATTAGCCTATTTTTGTTTGTTTTTTCAGTCTAGGCTAAATTGTGGTAGGCTAGTCTAAATTCTTTAGCATGTGTAGGCCTGTGCTTTCCAATAGAAGTAAAAATATGTAGCCTAGCCTAATGCAATTTTACTAAAACCCAAGCCTACCTGAATATATGCAGAGCTCAACAGCAAAAACAAACAAAAGTCAAGAATGTAGTTACCGGGTGTAGGATACCGCCCGTCTTGTTTACACTACGCGGACGCTCACCATCATGTTCCCGTCTATTTTGACTGCCTTTGGATACAAAAATACATTACCCTAAGCAAACAACCTAACCTATCCTAACATAGTATAATAGGTTTATAAGTAGGCCTATTTATTTTATTATAAGTATTTATAGATGATTTATGTTGTATATCAGTAGTGGTACACCCGGTAACTACATCCATCCCCTAATGTCCTTTCAAAGGGGTATAAGCTAGTAAACACTAGGATAGCCTATACCCGGTCAGAGGTAAGAAGAAGAAGAAGACTCCTGCAGTAGTCTCCTTCAATGCTACCGAATGCTAGACTACTCGGCCCACGGGACAGCTCGGCCAGGACAGCTCGGCCCACGGCGAGACAGCTCGGCCCAGTAAAAACGAGACAGCTCGGCCCCGTGTTAAGTATGAGACAACTCGTAATTAACCTAACCTAACCTAACCTAACCTACACATCATGAATCGAGAGAACTAGCCTATGACATAATTATACAATAAACGAACATTTCGACCACATTACACACACGCCATAAACCCTCCACTTAGCTCTCCCCATCCCCAGCAGTTAAATTAGACGCGAATGTAGGCCTAGCTGCGAGCGTGCGACTAGGCTATAATTATAAACAAAGCTTTTGGTATGCCGACAACTACAACTCTTACCAAAACTGCAATTAGCCTATTTGTGTTTGTTTTTTCACTCTTGGCTCAATTGTGGTAGACTAGGCTAAATTCTTTAGCTGCAATTAGCCTATTTTTGTTTGTTTTTTCAGTCTAGGCTAAATTCTTTAGCATGTGTAGACGTGTGCTTTCCAATGGAAGTAAAAATATGTAGCCTAGCCTAATGCAATTTTACTAAAACCCAAGCCTACCTGAATATATGCAGAGCTCAACAGCAAAAACAAACAAAAGTCATGAATGTAGTTACCGGGTGTAGGATACCGCCCGTCTTGTTTACACTACGCGGACGCTCACCATCATGTTCCCGTCTATTTTGACTGCCTTTGGATACAAAAATACATTACCCTAACCAAACAACCTAACCTAACCTAACCTAACCTAGTAAGCCTATTATAGATTTATAAGTATTTAATTATTTATGTTGTATGTCGGTAGTGGTACACCCGGTAACTACATCCATCCCAAAAAATATGTTGAGCAGTGAAATAAAATTAGGCTAGGCCTTGGCCTGTTTTCTCATAGGCCTAATAATCTAATGAAGTTTACTAGGCTATAGCCTAACCTAATTTAAGTTATTTCACAAAATACTGATACCCAGCCCTCCTCATAGCCTACATTATTTTCCATTGTTAAATAAGTTTGTGCTTAACTGCAGTAATGAAAGACCTGTATAAACTAGCCAATGTCTAAAGACTTGAATCTGGCATAGGATCTTGTTCTGGAGTATAACAAAGAAAAAAGAAAAAAACTACAACGAATAGAACATTCTGTTTATAGGATGATATTAGGAGGATCTAAAGGAACCCCAATTAGCTGTCTTCGAGGAGAAGTAGAAGCATCCCTGTTAGTATCAAAACTAATGAGATCAAGACTACAATACTTACAAGGCATAATGAACGGTGATGGAAATAGAATGTTATATGAAATAATTGAAGAAGGATTAGAGGAGAATAATAATAAATGGGTAAAAGAATGCAATAGGTGTCTAAAGGAGCTTAACATAAATAGAACAAAACTGAGCAGGATGACAAAGACAGAACTGTGTAAGAAGATCTATGAATGGGATACACAAATGTGGCAAAAAGACATTGAATCAAAAATCAGTCTAAACATTTACAAGAAAATAAAAAAATAAATTGGGGGAGAAGATGAAGTATATGACAACACAGCAGCCTCAGTCACATTTTTTAAATGCAGATCAAACACTCTCAACCTAGAAGACCGAAAAAGATTTAAGAAGGTGGATACAAAATGCAGACTGTGTGAAAAAGATGCAGAAAACTTAGAACATTTTATCCTGGAATGTGAAGAATATAATGAAATTAGGACAACAATAACAAGATTACACAGGCCATATATCCAAGACACTGACAAACTTAAAGGAGAGTTACTATTCAAGAAAGAAGGAAACGAAGAGATAAAACAATACTTACATAGATATTGGAAAAGGAGAGAAAAGAGGATAAAAGAACTTGACGAAAGAACAGAAAATTAAGAACACAGGAAACATTAGGAGAGCTAAAGTGTCTTAAAAATGTATAAACAAATGTAAAAGAAAGTAAGAAATGTGTAACAAGAAAAGTTTTAATACTAAGAAAAGAGAAAAAGAAAAAACAAAAAGTGACAATATATTTTGGAAAACATGTAAATTTATAGAAAATAAGGACCCCAGTAAGAAGATGAAGAAATAATACATCTACAGTGAAGAAAGAAAACTGGGGAAGGTGTAAGAAGACCAACGAGGGCCGATACTTAAGGCTATCCCTCAACATCATCATCATCATCATCATAGGCTAATTGGCATCACACGTACTACGAAATTTAAGTAAAACTATGGGAAAACCATGTTACTAAAGCAAAAATGCAATGCCGAAATTGCTAAAAAATACATTAGAGTTAGTGTAAGTGCTTCCCTGAAGCAGAACAGAGGGTAGTAATATAAGGCCTGGAACTAAGGCAAGGCTTTGAGTATCCGGCCCTGAGCTGGTAAACAAACAAAAACGCAAACTCGGCACAATTTCAATTACGTATTTTCATAAAATATATATAGGTTTGTATCACAAAGCTCAAATACATACATCATATTTGGATATACTTCGAATGAGGAATATCTGAGTTTAATAAGATAAGTTTTATGTGTATGATTACATCCAATAGTGAAGTATATACGAAGTATTCAGTACCTGCCTGACCTTTGCTGTCCCAGTGAATTATCTTTGACTATAGTGTGGTGATAGTGTTAACGCTTTCTTAAAATGGCTGGTGTTGACGAGATTGCTACCTCCTCTCATATTCTCCAGCTTTGTCTTGCTTTGCAAGAAAGGCTGGATAATGTGGAGAGAGAGGTGCAGGCTCTCGAAGACAAGAATTTGGCCTTAAAGCTGACTTTGGCTGACAAGAAAAGTGAGGATAGTGCAAATGCTGTTAGGGATCGTGATGCTCCCTGGACAGTTGTTCCAACAAGTGCAACAACCTGCAAATTTCTACGGCGGCCAGTTGCCCTCAGCATCAAGTTCATCACCTTGGATGACGAATGTGATGGTGAGGCTGCGAGTGCTTCCTTCGGCGAGGAAACCAGGAGAAAGGTAAGTAAGTTGCCTCCAAACACAGGGAATGCTATGACTGCTGCCCCCCCAGGAGTACATTCAACTGCTGCCCTAGGAGTTCCTGCCGCTGCCGCAGCTGCTACCAAGTCATCGACAAGGAGAGGCAAGTCCTTCTCAATTGTTGGGGACTCCATGGTCAGACACTTAGCTAGGTCCAGCTGTACTGATATTAGGAAGCTTGTCTGTCTGCCTGGTGCCGGGGTTGGGAAGGTGTTAGAGGAAATTGATTACATCATGAAAGATATTGGAGATAGCCCCATTATCTGTCTCAGTACAGGGAGCAATGATGTTGGTAAAGGTAGGACGGAAGTACTCCTTCGGCAGTACAGGGAGGTGTTAGATAAAGTTAGGAGGAAGGGAGGCATACCTGTAGTACACAGTATCTTGCCACGGAGAGGGGTCAGCAAGGAATGGTCATCTATGGCAATAATTGGTATCAATTGTCAGCTGGAAAAATACTGCAATGCAAATGCAATACCATTCCTTGATAACTGTACCCGTTTCTATGGTAAACATCAGTTGTACACACAGGACGGGGTTCATCTTTCTCGGCTAGGGGTGGCAAATTTAGCTAGGTCAATAGATAGGATTGTCGCGGGGTTTCGCTGAAAATAAAGCCTGAGAATATGAGTAAGAATAATTGTCTAGATAGGGTAAATTGCCGTACTGGTACATCAGATAGGAATAGAAAATATCAGTCACAGGATTTTAATTGTACTGCTAGTAGAAATATTGAAGGTGTAACAGAAGATGGGAATTCAGTTAGAAATAAAGGTAAATCCGATACCAGTAAAATAAATTCATTGCGATTATATTATACAAACTGTAGGAGTTTATGTAACAAAATGGATGAACTTAGAGCACTTGTTAGCAACGAAAATATATACATTATTGCACTGACTGAAACATGGATTAATACAGAATCAAGACATTGTCTAGCAGAATTCCATATACCAGGATATAGTTTGTTTAAACGCGACCGAACAAGTAGGAGGGGCGGCGGAATAGCAGTGTTTGTCAGGAGTTCTTTAAAAAGCTGTATTAAATCAGGTATTAGACTAAATACTGATAACGAAAGTGTTTGGGTAGAGGTTAGCGAAGGCAGTGAGACCATAATTATTGGAGTTATTTATAGACCACCAAATATGAGTAGAAACGAAGGTACAGCTTTATGGCAGGAAGTGAAAATAGCATCAAGGTTTAGCAATGTGTGTATTATGGGGGATTTTAATTTTCCGAATATTGATTGGCAGCATCAAATCGGCGACTCAGATTCAAAAGAGTTTATTGAGGCGGTACAGGATAGGTTTGTATTTCAATTCATAGACTCGCCTACTAGAGGTAATAATATCCTCGATTTAGTTCTCAGTAATAATGAACACATGATAAATAATGTAGAGATAGGAGACCAACTAGGAAATAGTGATCATAAATCAATTTATTTTAACATACAATGGACAGGAAAGGCTAAAGAGAATACGACACTTATAATCCCAGATTTCAGAAAAGCCAATTATGGTGGATTAAGAGGAGCCTTAAGGGTCGATCCTATGGTTAAACTATTAAGTGGACCCATGTGCGATAATGAACATACTCTCTCTCAGATACCTGTCTTAACTCAGGATAATTTGACAGCTACATATAATCATTTTATTTCTTCACTCCACAATGCGCAAAATAAATATATCCCCAAAAGAAAATTTAGATCAACACAGAACCAACCCAAATGGATGAATAATAGACTATTAGACCTTCTAGGAAAAAAGAGAGGAATATATCGAAAAATTAAGAAAGGCGAAATTCACCTACTTGCTTACTATCAGAATCTATCAAGAGAGGTTAAAAAAGGTATAAGGACAGACAAAAGAAATTATGAAATCAGGATAGCCAATGACTCAAAAAATAACCCTAAGGCTTTTTACCAGCTATATAAATCTATAGTTAGAGATAAAATAGACCCCCTTAAAACTTCGATAGGAGAAATGACAGAAAATGATTTAGAAATGTGAAGTACATTAAATAGTCAGTTTCTATCCTTTTTCACTAATGCAAATTTGGCACAGATTCCAGAAGTCCGTAAAGTATATAGCGATAGTATAGAAAATAGGTTAAGTACGGTTTCTATAAGTAGAAATGATGTACTTAAGGAAATTGACAGACTGAAACCTCAGAAATCGCCTGGTCCCGATGAGGTATATGCTAGACTATTAAAAGAATGCAGAGATGAGTTAAGTTACCCATTAACATTTCTTTTTAACAATTCATTAGAAACAGGTATAGTTCCAGAAGCTTGGAAGCTTGCAAATGTAGTTCCGATTTTCAAAAAAGGTGATAAATCAAAAGCATCCAATTACCGTCCCGTTAGTCTCACTTCAATCATAGGAAAGCTACTAGAGTCAATTATTGCTAGGAAAATGGGTAACCACTTAGAAACATTTAACTTAATCAATTCTTCTCAGCATGGATTCACTCAGGGACGTTCTTGCCTTACTAATTTGCTTAGTTTTTTCTCAGAGGTATATGAAGCAGTAGATAATGACAAGGCATACGATATTATATATTTAGATTTCAGCAAAGCTTTCGACAGAGTCCCTCATGAGAGATTGATGAGAAAGGTTGAGGCACATGGAATAGGTGGGGCGTTGTTAGGATGGATTAGGTCATGGCTAATAGGTAGGAAGCAGAGAGTCAGCATAAATGGTACTAAGTCAGAATGGGGATCAGTCAAGAGTGGTGTCCCCCAGGGATCTGTATTAGGTCCTATGTTGTTTATTATATACATAAATGACCTTGATTTAGGTATAACTAGTAGGATAAGTAAATTTGCAGATGATACCAAAATGGGGAGAAAAATTGATTCAGTTAGAGATATAGAGTGTCTGCAAAGGGATCTAGATACCTTACACGAATGGTCAGTAAAATGGCAGATATCAAGAGGGAAACAAATGGCTTGATCAACATGTTATCACCTATTGGCCTCTAGAGGCACCACCATCGCTGTAGAACAGATTTATTACATTGAGTGGGCTCTCCTCTTTTACACCTTGGCGAAGGCTGTCACACGGGCAATTGTCAAACTCTGAAGGTCTATATCATTGTTATTAAACAAAATATTTGGCAAAGGGAGGAATTGTTAAAAACCTTAGCCAATACTCTGCTATTCACCAAAAATAAATTTGAATTATCATTATTATTTGGTAGGGTAGGTATGTATAGGTAGGTTGGCTAAACAATTGGTGGGATTCGTAAGAACTCTAACTGTTTTGAGAGAGTTAAATACAAAAATATAATAGATCTGAATAATAAATCGACTATGTTATTAAGCAAAACTGGGGGCTGCGTGGAAGCCTATAGACTGTAGACGGTAAACTTGTGTGGGTAGCGAATGCGGTTTTAAAGTCATTTAAGAATAGACAGTTTTCAATGCTGTGGCCAAACTATTCCACCCATTTATATTCTTTTGGTATCAAAACGTTCGGAATCGCGAGCCTCACCCAACTACGCAAACATGGCTTTGATCATCTGCGTAGATTTCAAGATGTGGAATTTGAGATATTTTCAAGATTGCGGGAAAAAAATCCACGTGCAAAAGCAAAACCTTCTCTATAACATTTGCGGAGCATTAGTAGTGGAGTCCATATGCCAAAGCCCAATCGTCTCCTATGAGTGGGAGAGACGGTATTTAGGCGTCAAATATTTCGGGAAATCGGCTGCCACGGACCTGTTTGGCCGCCATGCCGGATGTTTAGCATATCAACAGTTGACCAATACAAAAACACACCTCTTCTGAAGGTTTGATCCCGATCCAAAAAGCGGTTCTGGAGTTATTGCGTCAAAACCGGCGCGTAAAGATAATTTGGATGAATAACCGTGTTTAATGATTACAATAGGGATTCCCCGTAGGGGTCGAACCCCTAATAAATACAAATATAATTATATGGATGGATTGATAGACATTGTCGAGGTGCGTGCATTATATACCCGCATACATATATACCGGTTCCATGTGATCTCAACCAGTAGACCATTTAAAGCAGTAGCTCTGAACCAGTGCCAAATTAACCCAGACCAACCAAACCGGGTGCCAAAATATAGTACTACCCTAGCCTAACCTAACCTAACTAAACCTAACCGTATTGGTTGATTTGGTACTGGTTGAGAGCTACTGGTTGAAATGGTCTACTGGTTGAGTTGACCGGTCACCATATATACCCGCACATACACATACACACACGTGTATACATATACTTATATGTACATATGCATACATATTTACACTTACATACAGTATAGACTGGAACAAGACCTCACGGGCTTCACTGTTCATTGTAAAGCGGTGAATGTTAAGGCTCTCAGCCTATGCCCGAGAGGAAGTAAGTTGGAATATTAAAAAAAGAAAAAAAAACAAAAAAAAACATACAGTATAGACGCAAACATACAAACATCGTATACATAAAGTTAACTACATAAATTATTTTGAGGCAGGCAAAGGAGGTTATAGAGTATGAGGAAGGGAAAGGGGGGTGGTGGGGGATTATTATGGCAGAAAAAGGTTAAGGGGGGGGGGGGGGAGGAGCTTGTCGCCCAAAGAAGTTCGAGTGGGGGGGGGGAAGAGGGGGAGTACAAAGGAGTACAAAGGAAATCAAGCAACAACAGATCTAGTGACCCTTCTAGGCTGCTTGTCCTCCAAAACACTGAGGATCAAGTGTCCAAACAGTGGTTTAGAGTGGGTAAGGGAACATTGGAAAGGGAACTACTGCCCTGCCACTAACGTGGCAGGACTAGGAAGTTAGTAGGGGACATATGGGTTAGTAACTGAGGGGAGGAAAAAGTTATTCATTTACAAACGCAGTCAGTCGCGGGTTTGATGCGAGATATTTGTCTAGGCGGAATTTAAATGAATCAACGGTGCTGCAGTCTATAACGTCTGGGGGAAGCCCATTCCACAAGTTGACAACTCGATTGAAGAAGAAAATCTTAGATTCGTGCGAGTTAAAAGATTTACCAATAATTTTGCAACCGTTTCCCGCGTGTAATTAGATTGGTCGATAGTGAAGTACTTACTACAGTTCATATTGTCGATGCCTTTGATGTTTCATGCCTAAATAAGACCCAGAACGTAAAACAGTACCTATCCTTAAAGGGCATAAACAGCTTCGATGACACCATAACGACTTGTATGATGGATAGTTTTGCAATAACCGTGCAACGCGAGTGCAAAAAGCAGGTAATTCGGTACTTTCGATACATAATTGAGTATGTAGCGAGTGAGAGAGGGAGGAGGGAGCTGAGATTTGTGTCAGTAGGTTCGCCGCGGTGGTCTGGAGCAGTCATACGCTCGCTAGTCTCCTGCCACCACTTGTCTCTCTCTCTCAGCCACATTACGTGCTGAAATTGCCACTCGAGTTATGTCGAGCGCCGCCACATAGTCCAGCTTTATTTAACTCGACTTATGTTGCTCGCCGCTAAATAAGGGTTAATCTGCGCTGGGTTAAAGGAAATAGATTTAATTCTCTAAGACGCTCTTCGTATGGTTTGTTCTTTAGGCTAGGTATCATTTTGGTAACTCTACGTTGAACTCGTTCTAGCTTGTTTATATCTTTTTGGTAATAAGGGCACCAGGATTGAACGCAGTATTCCAGAAGAGGGCGGACTAAGGAATTGTAAAGGGTTAGGATAACTTCTTTGGATTTATGCTCAAATGACCTGCCTATAAAGCCAATTATTTTGTTTGCCTTCTTAACAACTTCTGAACATTGTTGACTCGGTTTTAGGTTACTCGATATTGTTACTCCCAGATCAGTTTCTCTGTTTACATTCTTAAGCTGAGTGCCATTCATCAAATAGTTTGCTTTCTCATTTAGGTATCCGACATGTAGTACTTTACATTTATCCGCATTGAAACTCATTTGCCAAATTTGGGCCCAACATGACAATTTATCTAGATTGTGTTGCATATCGTCAACTTGTTCTTTTGAGAGTACGCTATTTGCAATTTTTGTATCGTCAGCAAATTTTGAGATTGTGCAGGTGAGACCCTCATCTATGTCGTTGATGTAAATTAGAAAGAGAATTGGTCCTAGTACTGATCCCTGGGGTACCCCGCTACTTACATTGGTCCATTTAGATGCCTTACCGTTTATGACTACTCTTTGCTTTCTGTTGCTGAGCCAATTTTCTATCCATTTCAACACACCGTCTTGTATTCCATGCGCTTTTAGTTTTAGCAGTAAACGTTTGTGGGGAACTTTGTCAAAGGCCTTTTGAAAATCAAGGTATATAATATCTACAGCTTTACTCTCATCGTAGAGGTTGAGGATATCGTGGAAGAAGTCTAAGAGGTTTGTTAAACAGGAACGTTTTTTACGAAAGCCGTGTTGAGTATCTTTAAGTATGTTATTTTCCTCTAAGTGATTTACGAGTCTGTCTCGTATGACCGTTTCTAGCATTTTACATACAACTGAGGTTAAGCTAATTGGACTATAGTTACTGGGTAGGGATTTGCTGCCTTTTTTGAATATCGGTGTTACGTTGGCTAGCTTCCACTGATCAGGCATAGTTCCAGACTGTAAGGATTTATTGAATAGTAATGTCAGTGGTTTGGAGAGCTCATTCTTAGCTTCCTTTAGAACTCTAGGCGAGATTGTATCAGGTCCTGGCGTTTATTTACCTTGAGTTTATCTAAACAATTCAATACTTCTCTCTCTGTAACGGTGATATTGCTTAGAACATCTGAATTATCAATCTGAATCGGCGATGGTGTAGGGATATCACTGAGGTCTTCTGTTGTAAAAACTGATGCAAAGAAGGTATTGAGGGCATTACTCATTTGTACTTCGTCTTTGGTGTATTCTCCTTTTTCATCGACTAACGGTCCAACAGTTGAAGTAACTACTTTTTTCTTTCTGATATAACTATAGAATTCTTTCGGGTTTGTTTTACTTTGATTCGCAATATGTAACTCTAAGGTCTTTTTACTTTGCTTAATTAACTTTTTGGCTTTGCGTCGTAGCTCTACAAATTTCACCCGTTCTTCGTCATTTTGTGAGGATTTTAATCTATCATTAGCAAATTTTTTAGCAAGCAGGCAGTTTGAAATATCTTTATTCCACCATTTGGGCTTATTATTATGGCCTGGACGCCGTATTTTCGATGGTATGCAGTCTTGCACTGCTTTTAGGTAAGTGGTTTCGAATAACTTCCAAGATGTATTTATGTCGTTATTGTTAATTAAAAAGCTCCAGTCAGTTTCTTTAAACATAGCTCTAAGTTTATGGAAGTTTGCTTTCTTGAAATTAGGGACTTTTTCGATGCTACTATTTGGTTCGTTACTAGTAAACTTTAAAGTGAAAGTTATCGTACGATGGTCGCTGTTACTGAATTCATCACCAACATTCAAATTCTCTATCAATTCTTCTTTTGTTGCAAGTACAATGTCAAGAACGTTATTACCACGGGTCGGCATTCGAACAAATTGATAAAGCGAACTCTCTTGCAAGTTCGTATACAAGTCATGTCCGGAGTGTGAAGTAAGAGTATCGCCCCACTTGGTCACAGGTAAATTAAAGTCGCCAAAAATTACGGTATCTTGCGAGTTACTTACATCTGCAATTTGTTCGTAAATTTCTCGGTCAGTTTGCACTGATTGAGCTGGAGGTCTGTATATTAACGCAAGTATTATTTTTGTACCTTTATTATTCTTTATTAGCACAAAAGATGTGTCGACGTTCACAATTTGAGGTTTTGACACGAGGGTCGGGTTAAGACTTTCTTTGATATAAAATAAAACGCCACCTCCATTTTTATTTATTCGGCTGTTCTCAAACATTACATAACCGGGAAGAGGGGGAGAGTGAGAAAGAAAGAGAGAGAGAGAGAGAGAATAAAATTACTATTGTATGCAATTTCTTATTTGTAGTTATTCATGTAGGTTACTTATTTTTGTAAAGGAGTACACTCTGTAGTCTTAATTTAAGGGTTGTTAACCCCCTGAGCCCCAGCTAGTTATAAATAAATGTACCACCAGGGACCAGCAGGTTTTGAAAAAAAAAAAAATCCAGAAACAATAGCGAATGGGTTAGGAATGAAGGAAAAAAACACCAAAAAACTATCAAATAGGTCAAAAAGGGGTCCTACGGAGCCCCCGAAAGTCAATTTTACAAGAGTAAAAAATTGAAGGCAATAACCCCCAAAAACCATGTTTTTGCACGCTCACACGCACACGGTTGGACTTTGAGAGTATTCAACCATCGGCATGTTGCGTGGGATACTTATACAGTTCCCATACAAATCTGAGCCCTCTAGGTGCCATAGGACCGGAGTAATTAACACTGATGCAACATATGTAACGCTGGGGTTTAGCGTTACATACATTGACGACGCACTGTTTGCGTCGCTGGGGCTCAGTGGGTTAATGAGTTAGCCTCTTTGCCATACGGAGGTAGGGAATTCCAAAGTTTTGGTCCTCTGACTGAGAGAGATCTTTCTCCAATGTCTGTTATAACCTAGGGAACGTAGAAATTAAATTGTTGTCTTGTGGAACTATCTGTGACATTGTTTACAGTAGAGAGGGAGGTTTAGGAGGTGATCAGGGTAGAGATTATTTAAGTATTTGAAGATGGCAACCCCTGTGTCAAGGAATATTTTATCTCTTATAGTTAGCCATTTTATTTTTTTTATAATATGGGTCACATGGTCGTATTCTTTGGCTTTACCGTCTATAATTTTTGAGTTTTTGAGCTTTTGTTAAAAGAGTAATGTTTGATGAGCCCCATATAATATAATGTTTGATGAGCCCCATATAATATAATGTTTGATGAGCCCCATATAATATAATGTTTGATGAGCCCCATATAATATAGAGAGTAATGTTTGATGAGCCCCATATAATATAATGTTTGATGAGCCCCATATAATATAATGTTTGATGAGCCCCATATAATATAGAGAGTAATGTTTGATGAGCCCCATATAATATAATGTTTGATGAGCCCCATATAATATAGAGAGTAATGTTTGATGAGCCCCATATAATATAGAGAGTAATGTTTGATGAGCCCCATATAATATAATGTTTGATGAGCCCCATATAATATAATGTTTGATGAGCCCCATATAATATAGAGAGTAATGTTTGATGAGCCCCATATAATATAATGTTTGATGAGCCCCATATAATATAATGTTTGATGAGCCCCATATAATATAGAGAGTAATGTTTGATGAGCCCCATATAATATAATGTTTGATGAGCCCCATATAATATAATGTTTGATGAGCCCCATATAATATAGAGAGTAATGTTTGATGAGCCCCATATAATATAATGTTTGATGAGCCCCATATAATATAATGTTTGATGAGCCCCATATAATATAGAGAGTAATGTTTGATGAGCCCCATATAATATAATGTTTGATGAGCCCCATATAATATAATGTTTGATGAGCCCCATATAATATAGAGAGTAATGTTTGATGAGCCCCATATAATATAATGTTTGATGAGCCCCATATAATATAATGTTTGATGAGCCCCATATAATATAAGGAGTAATGTTTGATGAGCCCCATATAATATAATGTTTGATGAGCCCCATATAATATAATGTTTGATGAGCCCCATATAATATAATGTTTGATGAGCCCCATATAATATAGAGAGTAATGTTTGATGAGCCCCATATATAATGTTTGATGAGCCCCATATATAATGTTTGATGAGCCCCATATAATATAGAGAGTAATGTTTGATGAGCCCCATATAATATAATGTTTGATGAGCCCCATATAATATAATGTTTGATGAGCCCCATAATATAATGTTTGATGAGCCCCATAATATAGAGAGTAATGTTTGATGAGCCCCATATAATATAATGTTTGATGAGCCCCATATAATATAATGTTTGATGAGCCCCATATAATATAAGGAGTAATGTTTGATGAGCCCCATATAATATAATGTTTGATGAGCCCCATATAATATAATGTTTGATGAGCCCCATATAATATAATGTTTGATGAGCCCCATATAATATAATGTTTGATGAGCCCCATATAATATAATGTTTGATGAGCCCCATATAATATAATGTTTGATGAGCCCCATATAATATAGAGAGTAATGTTTGATGAGCCCCATATAATATAATGTTTGATGAGCCCCATATAATATAATGTTTGATGAGCCCCATATAATATAAGGAGTAATGTTTGATGAGCCCCATATAATATAAGGAGTAATGTTTGATGAGCCCCATATAATATAATGTTTGATGAGCCCCATATAATATTGCAATAATTTAAAATGCTTAACACAAGTGATTGTACAATGATTTTGCTGGTACCTTTGTCAAAATAGTCCTTAATTCTATTTAAAAAAACATTAGTATTCCCATTACTTTTTTATTTACTTCACTAATATGTATGTAAAACGCCATATATCTGTCTATATATACGCCAAGACTTTTTACATACTGTATGTGGTAGGTTAGATTGTGCTGTCTTGGAGTCGTATTTTGGTGTTGCTTGGTATTTTAGATATTAATTGACGTGTCCCTATTGATATGCATTGAGTTTTATAGCGTTCATCTTTAATCTGCTCCTGAGAAATGATTGGTTTGCCTTGCGTAACATTTCTTCAGTTTTATTTATAATAGTGTCAAGCTCGTTAATCACGTCGCTGTGAAGAAACTGAGTGTCATCAGCGTATTGTATTAATGTGCAATCATTAATGTTTTCAGACATGTCGTTTACAAATATAATGAATATTAATGGGCCTAATATACAGCCCTGGGGGACGCCATATTTACTTTTAGTTTTGAGTGCTAGTGGATTATCTAAGTTCGTCGTCGATCCTCGTCCGTGTTTGGCGTTTTATTATTGTTATTTTTCTATGTAAACCGTGTATTATATATCTTGAGTGTATTTCTATCTTTGTATCAAGTGATCATTAATAAGAAAACTTGTGTGTACTCTGTATTAGATTTATCCTTTACGACTTTTGTGCATGTGTAGTTTGATTTTAGTTTCTCCAGTCGAATAAGAACCTACCATATCCAATCAACCCCAGTAAAAAACCTGATATAACAATAATAATACTAATAATAATAATAATAATAATAATAATAATAATACTAATAAAAATAATAATAACAATAAAAATAACCGCGAGTCATACACGAGTTTGTAAAATTGTGGGTATAAACAATACAAATGGCCAGACAATAGTTTTCAGCTTATAGACAAGCTAATCCAGAAACGTTTGGACCAAGACATTGGTCGGACATTTCCAACTTTGTAATTAGACATAGTGAGGAATGCCACAAAACCACTACTGTAGAAAGAAGATACAAAGGAATAGATTAAGAAATCCGAATAATAGCCCGGTTGGTCCCAACGAAGCTGCTCGTTTGTGCATTACTGTACTTCACTTATTCAGATACGAGATTTACTAGGTAGGGGTACCATTGCATGAATTTACCTACACTTATTTTGAATGCCGATACAGTTCCACAATTAATAACATGCCAGCTTATTCCAAATGTTAACGATGAAAAGAAAATGCTTCGCTTGATCAATGTTGAATCCCTGTCCAACAATCTTGATATAAGTTCCCTTTGTGTAATTCGACTGGTCAACTGTGAAGTATTTGTGATTATTCTATATTAACATGACCATGACCAGGATAACATTTAACAGATCCTGTGTACCACAGGCTGAGTAACTCACCCGCCATTGGTTCCATTGTATAATTATATAAATAAACACATAAACAAAACAAATAACGACAGAGCGTAGTTTGTACTCTGAAGACCCTTCCGCTCCCACACCCTAACATTCTGAAGGCAATGTGATGAGCTATTATATATTGTGACTTACAGAAAACAAGAACTATACATTTTAGTTAATACACATCTATGGACGAGAAAATGTCAAGCAAAAGGAATTATGAAATTAAAAAGGTACTCAGCAGGAAAATCTTATGAAGAAGAATATGAAGAGGTCAATAAATATAATGACAAGAACAGTACGAGGAAGGAGAACAGGACGGACACAACATAAACAAAGGTAAATATAGACATGAAAATGTTATGTATACAGATATGAATAAACCCGAGAGAGAGAGATATAGTTACATATAGTTACATATATTCACAGACTGCACAGACCTTGTGGTCCCTACTAGGCAGTCCGGACTTAATGCTAAAATATAATTTGTTACAAAGTGGAAGGTAAGGATAGCAAAGCAGAAGGTTCTCTCCCTACCCACCACTCTCTCTCTCTCTCTCTCCACCCAGAGAGAGAGAGAGAGATGCTGTTGATGGGAGTTAGAACTTCCAAATGGCAGTAATTTAATGTTTGGAATAGTTCTGGTAACTGTAGTGTTGCAGAGATTCTGTTTGTGCAAGCGAAAGTAAGTTTGTTTATAATAGGCTACATCTGCTAGTTTTGTCCTGTTCATATTTTCTGTATGTATTGTGTTTTCTGTGATATAATTATGGCGCTTCTCTGTTGCAAATTTTTGTTTCTGCCTTGCCTTTTTAGTGTTTTGCATACATATATTTTCTATATTTAAATGTTTCATATCCTTTTCACATATGTGTTTTGTATGGTTCCATCTAATAGATGGAACAATGAGATCATGTGTACAGTTGGCCAAATAAGTCGTGTTGCCACTGTCATTACGTTTTGCTCACTATATGCTGTATTAATGTCTGTCAGATGTTGAATAGGGTTTGTAAAGATAGGAACATGGTTGCATAATTATCTCACTCTGAACGATGATTCAAATCCTAGATAGTGCTGATAACCATTATTGATCGAAATATACTTGGTGCCACGACATCACTTATTTGACCAACTGTACCAGGCTTGGTAAATCACCCACCTTTAGTAGTTCCATTGAACAATGATATGAACAAACACAGGGACAAAACACACAATGATCAAGTGGAGTTTGTAGTCTGACGCGCCTTTCTCTCCCTCACTGTAACATTCTCAACACAATGTGATCAGCTACTTTATATTGTGACATTTTAAACAAATATATAATATGATCTATAGAGAAAGCAAGAACATCAATACATCTTAGTTAATACACATCTATGGGCGAGATAATGTGAAGTAAAAGTAATTAAGACATTTGAAAGGTGCACATCAGGAAAATCTTATGAAGAACACAATGAAGGTCAATTAATATGATTCCAAGAACAGTACGAGGAAGGAGAACAGGACGGACACAAACTAAAACAATGTTTGTTCTTTTCTGTGTGGATGAGGGAAACAAACAGCAAAACTGTCTGTGACGAGTTGAAAGAGTGACAGGGCCAAAATCAAGGAATGCACGAGCCAAAATGCCTAGAGACACAGAGTTTGAAGCAATTTAAGTCATAGGATGAGGGAAAGATGGATTCAGCGAGAGAGTTCCAGAACTTAGCTGTTGAATAAAAGACAAAATGGGTTTACTCTTAGGTTGAAGAGTTGCACAGACTAAGGGAGGGATTGTGTTGCAAGTCGGGTGCTACGTGCTCTACGTAACGGAGGTGGTATACATTAAGAGAGCTCTGAGGAACACTGATGACTGTATTAGCGTTAGAATAACGAGAGAGATGCAACATTGTGGCGAAGAGAGAGAGAGAGGTATTGCAGAGAATCGGTGAGTGAACGTGAGATAATGAGACAAAATGCTTTCTTTTCTACCTTGTATAGAAGGAGCCTCTCGTCTAATTAATTACCTCACGTTCACTCACCGATTGTATGAAGTCTCTCTCTCTCTTCGCCGTAAATGGAGATACAAACATGAAAACGTTATGTATGCAGATATGAAACACCCGAGAGATAAAGAGTTACCTAGAGTTACATAGATACACAGACTACACAGACCTTGCGATCCCTACTAGGTAGTCCGGACTTAATGCTAAAATATAATTTGCTACAAGTGGATGGCAAGGATAGCAAAGAAGAAGGCTCTCTCTGCCCACCCACCTCTCCCTCTGACCGTTGGTCGGCATGAAATTAAGTTGGGAAAAGAAGTTCCCCAGCAGAATGAGAAAAACTTCTACTGGGAAATTTATCGTAAAGTCGAGAGAGAGAGAGAGAGAGAGCAGTTGTTGATGGGAGGGAGAACTTCCAAATGGCAGTAGGTGAATGTTTGCAATAGTTCTGGTAACTGATGGTGGTGCAAAGGTTCTGTGTGTGCAACCGAACGGAGGCTTGTTTGTCATACATCTTCTATTATTGTATGTATGCATTGTGTTTTCTGTGATATTAGTATGGCGTTTCTCTGTTGCAAATGCTTACGCATTTTGAGTTTCTGCCTTGTCTTTTTAGAGTTTTGCATACATATCGCTTTTTTTTTTTTTTTTTGGTGTCATAAACGTTTCACATGATTTTGTGTATTGTTCCATCCGATAGATGGAACAATAACACAAACTTATTGCGTTCGCTTTTGCATACACGGAACCTCTTCAATACCATCAGTTACCAGAACTATTGCAAACATTCAATTATTGTCATTGAATAACTGTTCATTCTTGCTTTACGGTATTTTGATTATTATACGTTTGGTTAGGATATTCAGTAAGCATAATTAATGTTGTATTATTGGAACAATATTGCTTTGGATCCCATTCAGTATTTACGAATAATTAATTCTTGTGACAATCTATTGTGATGAATTGCGTTTTAACAACATCAATTCAAGTCTCCCGTGGCGTATTGGTTAGAGCGTTTGATACAGCTAAGGGGATCGGGGTTCGATTACCTCTTGACTATTGGGCAAATCTCCTTACACCCTGTGCCTGTGTTTCACTTATCAGTAAGGACCGGAAGTTGCGGCACTATAACACTCTAAAATAGGCTGGCAAAAAGGCATTTATACATGATAAAAAAGGCTAAAACAAGGCATTTATTGATGAAAAAGGCATTAAAAAGGCATTTATGTTCTGTATTAATACATGGTGAAAATGCTACACTCAAGCTATAATAGGGTAAACATTACCAAAGTAACATTGTCATTGATACACTTTCTACATTTTTCCCTGATTGCACATAATTACAAGCATTGTCTTCAAATTGGCAGACGCTAAATTGTGTCGTCTGTCGGAGAGAGGCTTACTTGGGCCAGGTTGCCATCTGGCGGCAGCAACAAGCACCACTAGTTTACACTGAAAAACACAAAAAAGGTAAAAAAGGCATTATAGTGATGAAATCACCAAAAAGGCACATAAGGCTCTGAAAGACACAACATAGGCATAATAGGCACTTAATCGGTAAACAAGGCATTATTGTGATGAAATCAACAAAAAAGGCACTTATGGCATTTATGGCAAAATCCGGTCCCCAATAGGACTTATACTGATAAGTTATCAGTATAAGTCCGCTTTGGGGTTAGTGGTCTTGTACTTGTTGGAAGGGTATCGTCCAGGTCACCCAAGACTTTAAAATCTAGATTTCGTCAATGTAAGCACAGTGGTGGTGCTGGTCCTGACTAGCTTTCAGAAATAAAACCCATATAGTGTACTGGACAAGCTTAATCCCCTTGAGGTTTCGTCCCACTCATACGTTAATGAGGACCGGTGATGTAAATCTATGTGGCTCAGCAGCACTCCATGATACATTTGATTTTCTGTTTCCTCTTTCATATATTCATGTCATGCCATTACATCCATAACAAAAAAAGTGTAAGAGCTGAGAGAGAGAAAGTGAGAAGCAACAAAGAGTGGGATGATGGGAACATTATGAAGATAACGGTGTGAATAGACGGACCAAGGAGAGGAAGAGAAAACCTAAGAAACATGATTATTGAAGAGATACAAAGAATATGATTAAAAAGAAGAGGTAACAAAAAGACAGGGGACGTATATGAAGAGTAATGGTGAATCAAGAGAGAACTAGAGACACTTGGTTGATAATGAAAGGCAAAGAAAACATGTCGGTATTTTCAAACAAGAGAGAGAGAGAGCAAGATACTGTTGATCGTGGGTACACTCTTGAATGTCATTAGTTGATATGGCACTTATCGTAGTTACAACAGCTTTAAAAGACTCCTTTAACTAACGTGAATAGTTACATATTATCTCCGTTCTCTTTATTCTCTCCCTTGTGCCATGTTACTTGTGTTGCTTCCCTGTGTGCTTTCATGTTTATCATTCTCCTATTTCTAATATACTCATATGTTTTAAGTAACCTAATACAATATTCTGCTATAATTATAATGGAATTGCTTACTCACATATATTATTTCTACTTTGCACATATATTCATTACACTGCTTTTATACGCACATAAAATCTGTATGTGGTTACTTTTTTTGAATGATTTATCTAATAACATAATTATGTCATGTGTCTCTATATGTGTTGCTTTCGTATTCAAATTTATCTTTGATGTATCATCATTTCTTACAACCAGGTACAATGGTCTTCAGCTATAATCACCGACCTTCCTGCTTGTACCTGCCAGTCTCCGGGCCCTTTCTTCTCGCTTCTACCCTGCAAGTCACTTATGGGTGTAAGGAGGGAAGAGTGTGGAGGTGAAGGTGAACACACAATAGAAGCTGAAGACAATATTAACGTGACTAGCTCAATTTAACAAAGTACAAACATAAATATAATATATAGTATTGCTCTAGCATGCGCTACCAGTCACCACACTGCATAGTACATTATTAACCCTTTGTAATGAACATACGAATATACGTAGTGAAATAATGGAAAAACAGCTTGTCCAACATTCCCCATCACCAAGCATTTCTTCCCCCCTGCCCACCACACCTCCGAGGCACAAGGACACAACTCACAGTCCAGTAAGATATGCCAGAGTCGCTGCTATCGAAACGACACATCCTCCAACACCAGGGAAAACTTATTAATTACCATAAACAATCCTGAAGTCCAGAAGAATAAGAACATTAGAAAGGAAAGGCGGCACAAGAAAGGACACCATAAACATCAGTAGTCCAAACGCCATTCTACCCCTCAACCACACCACCGCCATGACCAAGAAGCCGAGAAGGACTACTACAAGCTCCACCGGAAGTCCTCCTCACACCAGTGTCCTTATTGACTGGAGATACATCAGCTAAGACAACTCAACCAAAGGTATGACCACTGCAGGATTTTTTAAGATTGCTACTCAGTTGGAAAGCTATTCTTATTTGTCACTGGAGAATAAGGTAGCAGGAAAACTTGGTCCACCCTTGATACTGTTGGGATAAATGATTCGGTTCACTGGTATGGAATTGCTTACCTCAATTATATGTTTGTTGTTGTGGGTTCAGCAAGTAAGCCATTATTAGACACTTCACTGGATGTAACTAATATAACTTTCTTACCCATAACCGTGGCGCTATTGTGAATAAAGAATGCTGACTGGTCAAGCGCTTTATTCGGGATAGACCAAAACCAGGGCTCTGTGAGATACCGCTTAACTATAACAGCACTCATCAAGGAATCCTTTCGAGATAGCAATATCTCGAAAAAGGCCAAAACTGTACCCATCACCCTCAGTTCTGAATGACTCTTATAACGGTCAGAACAGTTAAGATACGTTGCATCAAAAACAACTATCCTATGTTAGTTCGATAACGTGTTGCTGGTGCACTGGCATTTTGCACACGATAATTAAGACTCAACACCAAGACTCTGAAAGTTCTGCATCAAAACTCTTATAAAGACCAGAGCAGTTAGTGAGTTCTCTCCTATGTTAGCTCGATTCTACTTTACCTATGTACTGGCATATGACAGGTATTATTCAAGGTCCAACACCAAGAGTTTGAGTACAACTGCTGTCCCCTAGCCACGTCAGGACAACCACCACGGCCCAATTTATACCTCGAAGACTACAGAGTGCCCTCTACAGATAAAGAGTGAAATTATACGTTTTGGAAATTCCACAGATAAAGAGTGAAATTATACGTTTTGGAAATTCCCGGAAGAATTACCTGTGAAAAGTTATTAACACTAAGTGTTGTCTAGAGAGAGTATAAATATATAATTTATAAATAAAGTTAGACGTGCCGTTTTGCCCAAAATCAAAACGGCATACCCAACTCTGCGATGGGTTACCATCATCACTACTAATACCATCATCAATCACAATCACCATCATCACTACTAATGCCATCATCACTACAACTGCCAATCATCACGACTACTGTCATCAACACCATTACTATGATCATCATCACTACTACAATTACAATCATCTCTACTACTCTCACCATCATCACTACTACTGTCACCATTGTCACTACCATCTAAATCACTACTATACTGTAATCATTGATACTACACCAATCAACCATCATTACTACTATCATCACCACCATCTTACAATCATCATTACTACAGTTAACATCATCACTACTACTATAACCATCATCATTACTACTGTCATAAGTATTACCATCATGTATCCTCATATCACCATATTACTGCCATCCTCACTACAACTGCACCATCATCACTACTACTGATATCATCACTATTACTATGACCTTCATCATCACAACTATTGTCA
The DNA here is from genome assembly GCA_032716605.1 of Paralithodes platypus. Taxonomy (NCBI): domain Eukaryota; kingdom Metazoa; phylum Arthropoda; class Malacostraca; order Decapoda; family Lithodidae; genus Paralithodes; species Paralithodes platypus. The sequence continues at coordinate 11,144,668 of CM064515.1, read as the reverse complement.
TCACCACTACAACTTTCACCATCATCCCTACTACTCACCATCATCACTAATACTCACACCATCATCACTACTGTCATCATTATCACTACAACTATCATCATTACTTATCACCATCATCACTACTATTATGACCATCATCACTACTACTAGTATTATCACCATCATATCTACTACTGTCACCATCATATCTACTATTGCCATCATCATCACTACTGTCATCATCATCAATACAAATACAACCATCATCAATACTATTATCACCATCATAACTACATCACCATCAATCCCACTATTACTACCATCACTTCTAATGCCAACTAAACTAACTTAACCTAGCAAATGCGGAGTGAGATGTTTTCGCCCCCAAAACCAATGCGTGCTTAGTGTGTGAGCCCCTTCGGGGCTCACACACTTAGAACGCCATCATTGCTGGGTGGGGGAGGGAGGTGGTTGGGGGGGGGGGGGGGGAGGGAGGCTTGGTAAAACCATATTTTGGTCCTAAAATCATAACAATTGCATAAATTCAAAACATCTTTATTGACTGACGTTCGCATTCACGCAACAAATGTTTGTGTGAAATTTGGTGAAAATCCGTCCAACGGTCTAGGAGGAGTTTCGAGACAGACGGACAACAACGACAACGACGACGAGACATTTTTTTCCATATATACAGGGGGGGGGGGGGGGGGGGGGGGGGGGGGGGGAGGGGGGGGGGGGGGTGGGGGGGGGGGGTGGGGGGGGGGGCATACCAAACTCTGCCTATAGCAGAGTTGATAAAGTATAGTACTAGTGACGCGCCTTATATATGATGTTACGTATCTTGATCCTTAAGTGGTTAACTTGATGAATCTAGATAGCACAGAGATATATATTAAGGTATCAGTCAGCTGAAGGCAAAACAAAAGTAAAATCTAATAAAATAATTTCCTGTTGTTGCTTCCTTTCCTTTTTGGATCTTAGGACTTAGTATCCTTTATTGACTGATACTCTTTAATTATGAAAAATACTGAAACTAATTAAAGTCATGTAGTATTTATAAAGAATTATTATTTAACCGAAGCTTAGTAGGCTATGGTTATGAACCGAATAAGTTATAGCTAAAGAAGGACTATTATTTTATAAAAAGTCTTGAAAGATAAATATTAAAGTAAGAATATTTCTGTCTCTTACCCTTTTTGAAATGAATAGATAGTTTTCTTATATGTCCTTTTATTTATATTTAATGTAATTATTCTTGGTTCTTGTCTTACGTTAACAGTATTATATTATTATTATCATCAGGATTTATATCAAAGTCACATAAAAAGTTAGATATATATTTAATAATTAGTTAAATGTATTTCTTAACCACGTAACATTGAGGTTTGATTATGAGTAAATTAAGTTACAGGATCGCTTCATAGATTCGATTCAGGTCTCACTCAAATAATATGAAAAGCAAAAATAATATTTTGAAGCTAAAAGAATTTTCTTCAGCTTAGGAAATCACTAGAAGTAATATTAACACAGCCATGTTAGTCTAAGGCGATATTACTAATACGAGACAATAGCATCACCGTACTAAGCACCGTTAAGCAATGTAAGCTTAATTCAAAGAAAATGAAAGAACTCGTAAGTATTAATATAAAACAACAGTATTACTTTCATCATAACCCAATTACTTAAAGAGTTGCTTTAGTCCACAAGTTAGTCAACTAAAATAGTTAAGTACATAATAATAGCGTTAACGTTAAATCCCAATCAAATAGTTACGTACATAATAGTAGCGTTAACGTTAATTCGCAATCAAATAGTTAAACACATAATAGTAGCGTTAACGTTAATTCCCAATCACATATCTCACTAACCAACATAACGTAAGTGTTTACACGGAACACATTTAACACACACATATATAATCTGACTGACAGTCACAATCCCATTATAATACTTCACCCCGTCTTCCTCCAGCTGCAAGTTCACCTTCCCCAACTCCAAATGAGACTGATTTGAATGCCCACAACTCGGGTCTTATATACTAAACAATGATGGTGTAGGAACGAATCAGGAGGCGGGGGGTGGTGCCCGCTCCAATCACAGCTCCTAGAGTTGCATAACAGGTGCCTGGTCCATTCACAGCTCCTGGCGTCGATCATATGTCATAGCGTCGGGTAGTTTGCAGGGTCCCCTATGACGCACGCAGGTGTGAAGGCTTGTTTGCTGGTATGCGGCGAGCTAGTTTCCCCACTCGCTAGTTCGCTCGCTAGTTTGCTTCGCGGCTTGGGTAGTTTGGCTCCTTCAACTCTAATTCTAACTCTTAAATTAACATACAGGGCTCCGTATGTCAGAATGAGGAAGTACTTCAGTGAAGCAATACTCTCTTGCTCTTATGCTAAATAAAATATAATTAAAGTACTAGTGACGCCCATTTAAATTAGGGAAATACTAATATTAAAATTGATCATATTGATACACAGTGATTTAAAAGAATAAATTAATAAGAAAGCCTCCGAGTCATATAACCTCGAATAACTCTACGCATATTCCTCTGATCCATAGACACACAATTTATAATTAAACATTTAAAAGCACAAGTGTTACACCTCAGTCGAAGGAAATGCTAGTTCTTTATTTACATTTATAACAGGACAAATTGTAATACTTCAATTAAAAGACATTTCGTATAATAACCTATCCATATGAAGAGAAAGTGTAAATACCTCGATTGAAGGGAGCACTAACCTATATTGTGAAAGCAACAGTCATACGAGTGAACTTAGTGGAGCCTCGCTCGTGCGAATTATGTTTTGTTATTTTACCATTATCTAGTATTACGTATGCAATATTCTTGTGCCAATAAATATATTATGAATGTATGTATTGTTATAACTATCCTCTATTACCTTCAGTGTAAGTGTTAAAGCGAATTCGGCTCCTCCAGTCAAGTAAAACCTACCGATTAAAACCAATCAACCCCAGTAAAAACCTGGTATTGTGTTCTTTTATTTAATAATTTTCATTTTAGTAAGCGTTGTTTCCACATAGCGATTTTGATAATTTAATTTGACTTTATATTGTCCTTGTCCCAATTTTGGTTTGTTTAGTTTGCAAGTTTTACATTTTAATAGCAGGTAGAATGGGATTAAATGACTCAGTAATGAATGGTTGCTTTACTACATTCATAACGGTATACATAAATGGTATGTGGAAGTGCTAATCATGAAAGATTTAGTATTTATTAATTGAAATGACTATAGACATATTTATCTCCTTAACGCCAAAGGAAAGTTATCATTACAGACAAACTCTTATTGTGAGGTGCCTGAAGCATGTATGTTGTGTGGGAGAATGATCATCAGAGTAGTAGGACTGTATGAGGGCACTCACTGGCTGACTTGCCCTATTCCTTCCACCATTAATGCGATGAATATAAACACCATGTGAGGAGGAGAACTTTATTGACAACATTTCGAATATAGCTTCATCAGGCCAATAATGAAGCTATATGCGAAACGTTGCCAATAAAGTGTTTCTCCTTACATGGTGTATATATTCATTCTGTCTACTTTTCAAAGTATATTTCTATCAATTAATGCGATCCCCTTAATCGTGTCCATTCATTTATCTTTTCTCCTTTCCAATGACAATACTGCACCAGCATTTAATCTTATATGTTCACACTGACAAGTCACTCTTAAAGTTTGTTGGAATAATTGACTACGAAAGATCCTTCCTAGGCAGAAAATGGGTGGTTAGTTTGATATACACGACTAAGAGCGTTATCATTCTAAATCCGCTAATGATATTCTGTGATTATGCTAATTGGATACCAGTTGTACCAGATGCCTTTCGCTTTATTAATACAGTGGTCTAATTACATAATAGCAAGAACTTTGTGTGTCTAGGCATTTTGACCCCAACGTCCCTTGAATTTGCCTCTGTCACTCTTTTGGCTTTGGGCAGACACTCGTTACAGGCAATGTTATGCCGGGTTATAATACAACCTAGCTTAGTTCTTGGTCTTTACTCAAATCCAACTATGGACTTTTAGACTCAATATTCTCTCAACAGGGTCACGTCGAACACGTTCTTATTCACAAGTTAGGTACTCAATCAGGTTAAGATTAACACAATAAATACACACAGGTAATTATGCACTCTTATTTATTCAACTGGCATATACTGTAGCTATTACTATATATTCCTTGACTATTATAGGGAAATAGTAAGAAATACGTAGGCTTTGACATACACAAATGACAGGTACTTCACACATATAAATAGGCCTTATGTGTTGGTGGATATTGGATAATTACTGCACTACTATAAAGAATAGCCAGCAATTAATTATTAACATGTATCACACACTAAGGTCTGGTAAGAACATACAATGAGCATAAATCAAAGGATAATATTATAATGGAAGTATGAAAATTAATAATCAGACAAAACATACATATAGATAAAACCCTAGATAATAATAAATATGAGAGTTGAGTATCTACGGTGAATTATTCTGAATAAGTTTCGGGCAGGGTGAACGAAATCTCTAAGTACGCGTCAATAAGATGGGCGAAATGAAAGGGAAAGTGTAGGGCGAGTTCTGGGAAGAATGCGCGCTCACAGTTGGCGGGAAGCGAGGGGGGGGGAGATTTAAAGGGCTAACGCGGACAGATTAGTTTGGGCTAGGTAGGTCACTCAGGTCATATATTTGACTGCGATGATCAAAATAATAACTATAGTTAGTGCGATATTATTCTGACTAAGAGGAGGAATAAGTTAAAGTTCAAAGGAGAGGGGAGGAAAATTATTTTTTACTATTAACGATGTACGTAAATAAATAGGAGACAATTTATATCATGAGCATACAATTAATTAACTCTTATATGCAAAGATAATCTAACGGGTCGAGGAATTCAGATTTAATGATTTACATCTACTGAAGAATACTCGAAGGTTGAAGCTAACCTAGCTGAATCAGGCAATAGTTTGATTACAGTAGATTAGAGAACGCATCAACAAGTTAGCGTGTACGAGTAGTGACAATAATACTACAATTTAATATGGTGTACACGACGAAGTTGCACTTAGATGGAAATACCTGATAAGGTATGAAGGAGGTCTGAACTGGTTAACAGATTCCTATATGGAATACAGAACAATTGGCGTTGTATTCGAGTTGGTGAAATAATTAGACAATAGATCTACACAGAACTAGAATTCATAGACGAGCAAGATCGAAATTATCTATTTCATAAGAGAATAAACTAATACGTTATTCACAAATTATACTATTAATGCATGACAAAATAAGGCGTAATAGGGGGGGGAACCGAGTTTAATTAGATGTGAAATTGGGCGTAGATTCTAGGTAAAAGTGAGGATTTAGAAGGGAATCATTTCACGGTATACACTTCTTCTTCAACTTGGTACATACATAAATAGAATGGACATACACAAGGAAAATCTGTGAGTATTCGGCTTGATTAAGAATTTACACTATTATGTAACGTATGCGTAGAATGTTTTATATGAACTTAGAAGAGAGGTTTACACTAGATATTGGGCACAGATCTACACAAGGTTTAATATGGTTTCTGAAGGATTAATGCATACACATCAAATAAAGGATGTTATGCACAGATCTACACAGATTAGCAATGAATATTCACATATTTTACCTTACCTTCACATCAATAATCACAACGTAAGATACTCAGAGACACTTAGGGGGAGCTGGGGGGGTTGAGGTTCGAGAGCAAGTTCTGGCTGACGTAGAGCGTAGGTTCGCCTGGGCCAGACTTCAGGGCTGCTTCGCACCGTCAGGAATCCCACGTCCAGATGTCAGAGACACACAACAGGGCCCGTTGTAGTCTCGAGGGGGAGGTGAATGCAGTTGCCACTTTTAGTTAGATGCTCCGGACTTTTCAGACTTGAGAACATTACCGAGGTGGAAGTGCTTGCTTTCTCAACAATTTTGTTGGGTACTTGTTCAGATATTTTCTTAGCTTCAACTTATAGTAATTCAATGTTAAAGGGATATAGTGAATCATTGTGACATCAATAGTGAAGTAAATACTTAGCTTAAAAATACATGGTAGTTATCATTAGGTACTTAATCATTTAAAGTATTTTATTTAATACTCCGGTGGGAGTTACTAAGTCTAGGAAGGATATAATAGCAGTTCTGGTGATTTTATTATAATTGGGGGTTATTGGTGAATCAGTGAATAACTCTGGTCTTCTCTATGTTCCTGGGTTGGTCCACAGTTCTTCGTAACAGTCTTGTACTGCAGATCCTAATATCCCCACTTATGTTGGTAACACTCTGGTCTTTGATGTGGAATTTGCATAAACATTAGTTCGGTGTACTGCAAATCTGGCTGCTGGTGCAATGAAGGCTGGTGATTGGTGGGGAGGGTTTGAAACCTGGATGGTGATTGGCTGACACTCCCATTCTTTAATAGGGTTGACTGACCTAGGTGACCTGTCTTCCTGGTAGTAAGAAAACGGAAATGACCTGGTAAAATGGGGTACTCTTCTGTTTCTCGTTCCTCTGTATCATGAGAAACTGGTATGGAATGGTGTCTCTGTTATTTGTTTCTTCTTTTCTCCTTCCTACTCACCTGTAGGCTGGCAATCCTACAGGTGTTTCCCAACCCCGTCACTTCAGGCAACATGCCTTCTGTGTCCTTCTTACACATTGGAAACAAAATGTGTGTGCAAGTGTGTGTTAAATAGTGCTATTTGTATTGGATGCGGTAGTAAAATCTGTAAGGGTGTGAGTGCGTGTGTGTTTGGAGGTAGATAGTAACAGTGTGTGATTAGTTTCTGTGTTTGTCATAGTATGTGTTTGTAAGGATGTTCAAGCTTGTGTAGTGGTTGTGTTGGCAGTAATTGTGTTGGCAGTGGTTGTGTTGGCAGTGGTTGTGTTGGCAGTGGTTATGTTGGCAGTGGTTGTGTTGGCAGTGGTTGTGTTGGCAGCGGTTGTGTTGGCAGTGGTTGTGTTGTCAGTGGTTGTGTTGGTAGTGGTTGTGTTGGCAGTTGTTGTATTGGTAGCGGTTGTGTTGACAGTGGTTGTGTTGGTAGTGGTTGTGTTGGTAGTGGATGTGTTGGTAGTGGTTGTGTTGGTAGTGGTTGTGTTGACAGTGGTTGTGTTGGCAGTGGTTGTGGTGGCAGTGGCTGTGTTGGCAGTGATTGAGTTGGTAATGGTTGTGTTGGCAGTGGTTGTGTTGGCAGTGGTTGTGTTGGTAATGGTTGTGTTGGCAGTGAATGTGTTGGCAGTGGTTGTGTTGGCAGTGGTTGTGTTGGTATTGGTTGTGCTGGCAGTGGTTGTGTTGGTAGTGGCTGTGTTGGTAGTGGCTGTGTTGGTAGTGGTTGTGTTGGCAGTGATTGTGTTGGTAATGGTTGTGTTGGCAGTGGTTGTGTTGGCAGTGGTTGTGTTGGCAGTTGTGTGTTGGCAGCAGATATCTTGGTAGCGGATATGGTAGACCTTGAGGGTAATTCAACCTGCAGTCGCAGTAATTCCAACTTATGTCTTTCCTGCATAAACATTGCAGAGACTGTGTGGCAAGTACGTGTTAATGCGAATGTTGAGGTGAGAATGCTGTGTGAGCCTCCAGGAGGCTATATGTATATTATCAAACAAGGGTGAGACCTAATTTCCTGATTAAAATTATAAAGTCTTACATTACTATCGTTCACTGACCGCGACATCGCTGACATATCCACAGCGGTGTCTGCAACGATTTGCAGAAAAATCGTCCAATGATCGCATGAAGTCACCCTCTAATGGCTGCCCGAAATTTAAATTTTACTGTTGTCCGATGTTGTTGCCGACGATATCCTCGACCAACCGCATATGTCACCGACGATGTCGCGGATTACGCAAGACATGTTGCGGATTGCACGGCGACATTCTTAAAATAACGGTCATCACTAGAAAATCGGGCCAATTTGTTGCGAAAGTCAGCCAACAGGCATTCTGCGAACGAAAATTGGGTTGAGTCGTGCATGTGGGAAAGGGCCTGTAGACTGAGAGAGAGGTGGAAGGATGGAGTTAAGAAGTATATGCGTGAAGGCAGTTCTGGATAGTAGGAGGAGCGTTGACTGACTGGGGACAGAGGTGCATGGGGGCGTTTTGTTCGTGGCCACACCTTCGGGGATCACTGCGCCCGGCAATAGGTAGATAGTTTTCAGACCCGTGGGATTTAGGGTCAGGTGTTTGATAGCTGTAGTAATGACCATGTGTGGTAGTGAGATTTCTTGGGATTGAATATGCTTGGTATTGAACTGGCCAGGGATTGATTCTGACTGGTGTAGAATGAAAACGGTCTAGTGGGGAAACGGCAGGGGTGGAAGTGTCTCGTTTTGTTTTTGGGATTGAAACGGCCAGGGGTTGTTATGTACTGATACCTACACTGGATATACCACTACCCTGATATTATCTCTCTCTCTCTCTCTCTCTGATTTTCGGAAAAGAAACAGAACCAACCAAGGACCACCAGGGATGAGGATCGAGGACCGTGGACCACCAGGGACGATGATCGAGGACCGAGGACTACCAGGGACGACGATAGAGGACAGCGAGGACCGAGGACCACCAGAGACGATGATCGAGGACAGCGAAGACCGAGAACCACCAGGGACGATGATCGAGGACAGCGAGGACAACCAGGGACGAGGATCGAGGATAGCGAGGACCGATGACAGACAGGTACATAAATGTAGATCCGACCAGAACCAAAAATTTGATTAAAGACCGTTCCGTGAATTCTAAATCCACAACATTAAAGGTTTTCTATGCAAACGTTCGTAGCATACGCAATAAATTTTCAGATTTAGAGGAACTAGTGTTTACAGAAAATTACGATGTTATTGGCATAACAGAATCTTGGCTCAATACAGAAGACAGACTTTTTAGCAGAATATTCACTTCCCGGTTATGTGATGTTTGATAAAAAATGAATAAATAAAATAAATAAAAATACTTTTTATCAAAGAAAGTCTTAACCCAACCCTCTTGTCAAAACCTCAAATTGTGAACGTCGACACATCATTTGTGCTAGTAAAGAATAATAAAGGTACACAAATAATACTTGCATTAATATACAGACCTCCAGCTTAATCAGTGCAAACTGACCGAGAAATTGATGAGCAAATTGCAGACATAAGTAACTCGCAAGATACCATATATTTTGGAGACTTAATTTTACCTGTGACCAAGTGGGGAGATAGTATTAATTCACACACTGGACAAGACCTGTATGCAAACTTACAAGAGAGTTCGCTATACCAATATGTTAGATCTCCAACCCGTGGAAATAACGTCCTTGACCTTGTACTTTCAACAAAAGAAGAATTGATAGAGAATTTGAATGTTGGTGATGAATTCAGTAACAGCAACCATCGTATGATAACTTTCCGTTTAATGTTTATTAGTAACGAACCAAATAGCAGCATCGAGAAAGTCCCTAATTTCAAGAAAGCAAACTATCGTAAACTTAGATCAATGTTTAAAGAAACTGACTGGAGCTTTATAATTAACAATAACGACATAAATAAACCTTGTGAATTATTCGCAAACACTTACCTACAGTAAAAGCAGTGAAAGACTGCCTAATGATATGCCTAAATGGTGGAATAAAGAAATTTCAGACTGCTTGCTTGCTAATGATAGATTAAAATCCTTACAAAATCACGAAGAACAGGTGTAATTTGTGGAACTACGACTCAAAGCCAAAAAGTGAATTAAGCAAAGTAGAAAGACCCTGGAGTTACATGTTCCGAATCAAAGTAAAACAAACCCGAAATAATTCTAGTTATATCAGAGAGAAAAAAGGTAGTTACTTCAACTGTTGGAACGTTATTCGATGAAAATGGAGAATACACCAAAGACGAAGTACAAATGAGTAATGCCTTCAATACCTTCTTTGCATCAGTTTTTATACCAGAAGACCTCAGTGGTATCCCTACAGCATTGCCGATTCAGATTGATAATTCTGATGTTCCAAGCAATATCACCATTACAGAGAGAGAAGCATTGAAATCTTTAGATAAACTCAAGGTAAATAAATCGCCCGGACCAGATACAATCTCACCTATAGTTCTAAAGGAAGCTAAGGATGAGCTCTCCAAACCACTGGCATTGCTATTCAATAAATCCTTGCAGTATGGAACTATGCCTGATAAGTGGAAGATAGCCAACGTAACACTGATACTCAAAAAAGGAAGCAAATCCCAACCCAGTAACTATCGTCCAATTAGCTTAACCTCAGTTGTATGTAAAATGCTAGAAACACTCATAAGAGACAGACTTACAGGAAAATGACAGACTTAAAGATACTCAACACGGCTTTCGTAACAAACGTTCCTGCTTAACAAACCTCTTAGCCTTCTTCCATGATATCCTCAACCTCTATTATTAGAATAAAGCTGTAGATATTATATACCTTGATTTTCAAAAGGCCTTTGACAAAATTCCCCACAAACGTTTACTGCTAAAACTAAAAGCGCATGGAATACAAGACGGTGTGTTGAAATGGATAGAAAATTGGCTCGGCGACAGAAAGCAAAGAGTAGTCATAAACAGTAAGGCATCTAAATGGACCAATGTAAGTAGCAGGGTACCCCAGGGATCGGTACTAGGACCAATTCTCTTTCTAATTTACATCAACGACATAAATGAGGATCCCACCTGTACAATCTCAAAGTTTGCTGACGATACAAAAATTGCAAATAGCGTACTCTCAGAAGAACAAGTTGACGATATGCAACACAATCTAGATAAGTTGTCATGTTGAGCCCAAATTTTACAAATGTGTTGCAATGCGGATAAACGTAAAGTACTACATATCGGATACCGATATGAGAAAGCAAATATTCGATGAATGGCGCTCAGGTTAAGAGTGTAGACAGAGAAACCGATCTGGAAGTAACAATATCGAGTAACCTAAAACCGAGTCAAAATGTTCAGAAGTTGTTAAGAAGGTAAACACAATAATTGGCTTTATAGGCAGGTCATTTGAGCATAAATCCAAAGAAGTTATCCTAATTCTACAATTCCTTAGTCCGCCCTCTTCTGGAATAATGCGTTCAATCCTGGTGCCCTTATTACCAAAAGGATATAAACAAGCTAGAACGAGTTCAACGTAGAGTTACCAAAATGATACCTAGCCTAAAGAACAAACCATACGAGGAGCGTCTTAGAGAATTAAATCTATTTCCTTTAACCCAGCGCAGATTACGAGGCAACTTAATTCAAGTGTTCAAAATCATAAAAGGCATCGACAATATGAACTGTAGTAAGTACTTCACTATCGACCAATCTAATTACATGCGGGGAAACGGTTGCAAAATTATTGGTAAATCTTTTAACTCCCACAAATCTAAAAATGTCTTCTGCAATTGAGTTGTCAACTTGCGGAATCGGCTTCCTCGAGACGTTATAGACTGCAGCGCCGTTGATTCTTTTAAGTTTCGTCTAGACAAATATATTGCATCAAACCCACGACTGACTGCTTTTGTAAATGAACAACATAATTTTATTCCCCCCTCAGATTCATCAAGAATTATTTTGCGTATATATTACTAAGATGTTACTCTATTTTTCCCAGATATACGAAAGAAGGAAAGATCACTTATAATTGTGTTATGTTACTAACCCATCTGTCCCCTACTAACTTCCTAATTCTGCCATGGACATTAGTTCCAGGGCAGTAGTACGCTTTCCAATTTTCCCTTACCCACTCTACTGTTTGGACACTTGATCCTCAGTGTTTTGGAGGACAAGCAGCCTAGAGGGGTCACTATACCTTTTGTTGTTTGATTTCATTTGTTCTACTCCTATGCACTACTCTCTCTCTCTCTCTCTCTGTTTGACCATACATTCATGCCTGTTATGCCTTCCATTCCCAAATAATTTAGTTGTTCCTTGCTTCATATTACAATGGTCGGCCCTATGTGTTGTTAATTCCATTACCAATTACTTAAACATATTGTACTTTGTTCAAAGATGTTTTGATCTTGTGTAATTTTTACACGTTTAAGCTTTCTTTTGAAAGATATCTAGGCTCATAACAAATATACCGGTACATGCAAAGTAGTTTATCTATAGTTGTTCGCTGTTCCTATGTTTATTCAAAGTAAACACAAATTATAATAAAAAAAATTATCTGGATCTGATGTTTTCTTTAATTTGTCAAGCCTTAACATTTAGTTTTAGGGTAGACGGAAGGTGTTAGAGTTGACGGGAATCGTCAACTCTAACACCTTCCGTCTACCCTAAAACTAAATGTTCTGTTTGCTTCCTTCCTCCTGATGTAGTTCTGTTTATATCCCTTCTCATTTACATTTTCATTATGATGACCCCTTTGGCTCCCTTTCTCTGAATTTTCAAAATTTTCTCTTTCACTAAAATTTTGGTTATGAGATTATATTAACAACTCGGGTGTCCTAGATTAAAGCTCGTTTAGACTCGTTTCATAATATTACTTCGAAATTGTATGTGTAATTAATAGAAGCTGTGCCGGATAATGACCTTCTCTTGAATAGATGGTAATGCTTACGATAATGAAGGTGGTGGGAGTGATAATGAAGACATTAATTCCATATTGTCGGTGTTAATGGTGGTGTTAATGGTGAACCAGGGTGATGGTCAATGATGGTGATGGTGGTGTTAATGGTGAACCAGGGTGATGGTCAATGATGGTGATGGTGGTGTTAATGGTGAACCAGGGTGACGGTCAATGATGGTGATGGTGGTGTTAATGGTGAACCAGGGTGACGGTCAATGATGGTGATGGTGGTGTTAATGGTGGTGTTAATGGTGAACCAGGGTGATGGTTAATGATAGTGATGGTGGTGTTAATGGTGAACCAGGGTGATGGTTAATGATGGTGATGGTCGTGTTAATGGTGAACCAGGGTGATGGCCAATGATGGTGATGGTGGTGTTAATGGTGAACCAGGGTGATGGTTAATGATGGTGATGGTGGTGTTAATGGTGAACCAGGGTGATGGTCAATGATGGTGATGGTGGTGTTAATGGTGAACCAGGGTGATGGTTAATGATGGTGATGGTGGTGTTAATGGTGAACCAGGGTGATGTTAATGATAGTGATGGTGGTGTTAATGGTGAACCAGGGTGATGGTCAATGATGGTGATGGTGGTGTTAATGGTGAACCAGGGTGATGGTCAATGATGGTGATGGTGGTGTTAATGGTGAACCAGGGTGATGGCCAATGATGGTGATGGTGATGGTGGTGTTAATGGTGAACAAGTGTGATGGTCAATGATGGTGATGGTGATGTTAATGGTGAACCAGGGTGATGGTCAATGATGGTGATGGTGGTGTTAATGGTGAACCAGGGTGACGGTCAATGATGGTGATGGTGGTGTTAATGGTGAACCAGGGTGATGGTTAATGATGGTGATGGTGGTGTTAATGGTGAACAAGTGTGATGGTCAATGATGGTGATGGTGATGTTAATGGTGAACCAGGGTGATGGTCAATGATGGTGATGGTGGTGTTAATGGTGAACCAGGGTGACGGTCAATGATGGTGATGGTGGTGTTAATGGTGAACCAGGGTGATGGTGGTGTTAATGGTGAACCAGGGTGATGGTCAATGATGGTGATGGTGGTGTTAATGGTGAACCAGGGTGATGGTCAATGATGGTGATGGTGGTGTTAATGGTGAACCAGGGTGATGGTGATGGTGGTGTTAATGGTGAACCAGGGTGATGGTCAATGATGGTGATGGTGGTGTTAATGGTGAACCAGGGTGATGGTCAATGATGGTGATGGTGGTGTTAATGGTGAACCAGGGTGATGGTTAATGATGGTGATGGTGGTGTTAATGGTGAACCAGGGTGATGGTCAATGATGGTGATGGTGGTGTTAATGGTGAACAAGTGTGATGGTCAATGATGGTGATGGTGATGTTAACGGTGAACCAGGGTGATGGTCAATGATGGTGATGGTGGTGTTAATGGTGAACCAGGGTGATGGCCAATGATGGTGATGGTGGTGTTAATGGTGAACCAGGGTGATGGTTAATGATGGTGATGGTGGTGTTAATGGTGAACCAGGGTGATGGTCAATGATGGTGATGGTGGTGTTAATGGTGAACAAGTGTGATGGTCAATGATGGTGATGGTGATGTTAACGGTGAACCAGGGTGATGGTCAATGATGGTGATGGTGGTGTTAATGGTGAACCAGGGTGATGGCCAATGATGGTGATGGTGGTGTTAATGGTGAACCAGGGTGATGGTTAATGATGGTGATGGTGGTGTTAATGGTGAACCAGGGTGATGGTCAATGATGGTGATGGTGGTGTTAATGGTGAACAAGTGTGATGGTCAATGATGGTGATGGTGATGTTAATGGTGAACCAGGGTGATGGTCAATGATGGTGATGGTGGTGTTAATGGTGAACCAGGGTGATGGTCAATGATGGTGATGGTGGTGTTAATGGTGAACCAGGGTGATGGTCAATGATGGTGATGGTGGTGTTAATGGTGAACCAGGGTGATGGTCAATGATGGTGATGGTGGTGTTAATGGTGAACCAGGGTGATGGTCAATGATGGTAATGATCGTGTTAATGGTGAACCAGGGTGAGGGTTAATGATGGTGATGGTGGTGTTAATGGTGAACCAAGGTGATGGTCAATGATGGTGATGGTGGTGTTAATGGTGAACCAGGGTGATGGTCAATGATGGTGATGGTGGTGTTAATGGTGAACCAGGGTGATGGTCAATGATGGTGATGGTGGTGTTAATGGTGAACCAGGGTGATGGTCAATGATGGTAATGATCGTATTAATGGTGAACCAGGGTGATGGTCAATGATGGTGATGGTGGTGTTAATGGTGATGGTCAATGATGGTGATGGTGGTGTTAATGGTGAACCAGGGTGATGGTCAATGATGGTGATGGTGGTATTAATGGTGAACCAAGGTGATGGTCAATGATGGTGATGGTTGTGTTAAAGGTGAACTAGGGTGATGGTCAATGATGGTGGTGTTAATGGTGATGGAGACTATGGCGTAAACTATAATGGAGGTATTGTTTGTGATTTTGATGTGGATTCTGTTTACATAAGGATCTATGAGTTCAATAATATTGATAATATTTGAAATACGATTAACTACACATTGGTAATAACATTAGCATTATGCTGGAGCAAATCTGGATATTGGTGAGTTTTGCTAACAGGAGAAGCTAAGAAGTATATATATAATTACGATAAAATACAAGGCAAGTGATACAATAGGTAGAGAACAATATTTTAATTTATATACGAATACATAAATGTTCACACAAAACACAATGGAGTATCAAATATATAGAAAACATATACAACATTAATAGAAAAATATGGAATGACAGCGTGCATGCTGTACACGAGCGATTGGACTACATTATTAACACTTACGCTGCGAGCATATTTCTGCCTATTTCCGCTATATTATGGCTCATTCGGTCACTCCTGGTTGATTAAGCAAGTGTTTGAAATAAATAAAGTGTATTAAGCCAAAAACTAGAAGAAACAAGCTTCAAAATGATACCAAAACGAGCTTCCTAGCGCACGGTCTTCACCCGCAGCGCCACTATAGACATTCGCTAATATTGAGCAATTATCGCTAATGTCGCGTTATATTTACCTTTGGCAGTGCTGTATGTCTAGCGAGAGTATGGCTCATACTCCTCAGTTCCCGGCCGGTTGGCTGGAGAGAGGATGGGTGGCCTGCCGCGCTCCCGCTCCCTCGCACTCTATTCTAAAGGCTTTAAGAGGCTTTAAAAGCCTTTAAATTGCTGTAAATTGCCATGGCATTCCAGAATATCTCATGCAGTCAATGGGTTAACACGTGCAAAGTCTATTTATGGAATTATCTCTCAGCATGAATTCTTACTTATTAGATTAAATCAAACTTCTGTTACAAACAGTATGACGTATATAGGTTGGATTTATACAAATAGAAATGGTGAATTATTGTTTATAAGTTAAATTTGAATTGAGCGTATTCATCGATATGAAAAAAACATGTTTTCTCTAGTTGTTCGGCTATAGTTTCATTATCTTCACAATGAAATGCAAATCAATAACTAATTGGAAGTCACTAAATAAATGCGTGTGTGATCTCTGTAAAAACTTGCGGGCCCTAGAGGCTCCCTTATAAAAATGATTTCTTCTTGTTTTATCTCTTTTTCTCCTCCGTCTTTCATCACCTCAATACTGACCAGTACACTCTAATATACTCGTCGTTATCTTCCACCAACTGGTTCCGGCTATGTATTGTTTGTGATGAGCACCAACTGGTTCCGGCTATGTATTGTTTGTGATGAGCACCAGCTGGTTCCGGCTATGTATTGTTTGTGATGAGGTGTGAAGGAGAGCTATATGAGTACAAGCTCTCGGATACTTGA
This sequence comes from Paralithodes platypus, assembly GCA_032716605.1. Taxonomy (NCBI): domain Eukaryota; kingdom Metazoa; phylum Arthropoda; class Malacostraca; order Decapoda; family Lithodidae; genus Paralithodes; species Paralithodes platypus. Next base: position 11,128,258 of record CM064515.1, on the reverse strand, counting down.
GGTGGATGGGAATGAAGGCAGACTTGCTAATATTTTCCTTCTGTTCTGTAGATGGCTCCTCCACAGTGCTTGGGTGGCTCGGCGAATTCCCTTTCACAATCCCTCCATGGTGGTTGGAGATGATAGGAGTTTGAGTGTGAGCGCCGCTGGGGAGATGCTCTACTAACTGGACCGTGTCACAGAGTGAGCTCCCTGGCCACACCCTCCTCCTTATATACCCGCGCCTCACGCCAGATGGCTCGCTGATTGGTCAAGCCGGCTGGGTGAGTGAACAGGTAACCGCGTGCCAGCTTTGATTTTGTCACTTCCCCCCTTTGAGTTATATTTTCTCTCAAATAGTACCCCGGAAAGCATTGCCAACATTATTAAGTGGCTGACGGGAGTATGGGGCAGACACAGTGGTAATAGGATGCTATTTGACGGGATATACAGTGCAGGAGTTAAATGAGAGCGAGTTAGAAGTTAGCCAATCTCCGTACTGTTTAACCCTTCTTGCCTGGGTGGCCTACATAGCTCCATATCGAGCTTTCTCCATGACACACGGATGGCATACATAGCTCCCTAGCTTTATTTCATGGCTTAAAACCACTTAAAACCACACTAGAGAAAGTTTTGTTGTCTTAGCGGGTGTTCCGTATAACCAACAAGAACAAGAACACATAGCCAGTCAGTCATGTGACTCCTACTTGCATGCAGGCCTAAAGAAAGCTTGTACTTGTTGAACCTGAGTCCCAAACGATGCCTGCAAGCAGACGACAGTGACATAGGAATAGTTACACTGGTGAAATATATCAATAATCAATAATCAATATAATCAATATCATTACATACTAAATATTCTATAATCAATAATCAATAATAAATTGTTGAAGGAATGTAAATAGACTGCAGCCGTGGCTGCAGCTACTGTGTCACTGCATTTGAACAGTTCTCAGTATCACAATAAAACGGCCGATCTTACTTACAAACCTCACACAAATAACTGCTCAATGTTGTTTTTTTCTATGTGATTGAGGGAGACAAAAGGCATAACTGCCTGCAGCGAGTGCCTCCCCCAATTTTCAAAGAGTGACAGGGCCGAAATCAAGGGACGTTCGAGCTAAAATGCCTGGACACACGCAGTTTGAAGCAATTTAAGTCATAGGAAGAGGGAAAGACTGATTCTGGGAGAGAGTTCCAGAGCTCAGCAGTTGAATAGAAGAAAGTCAGAGAATAACGTTTCACTCTTGGGTTGGAGAGTTGCACAGAGTAGTGGTGGGATTGTGTTGCAAGGCGGGTACTACGTACCCTACGTAGAGGAGGTGGTATACACTGGGAAAGCTCCGAGGAACACTGATTATTGTAGTAGCGATAGAATAGCAAGAGAGATGAAACATTGCGGCGAAGAGAGAGATTGCAGAGAGTTGGTGAGTGGACGGGAGTTAATGATACGAAAGGCTTTCCTTTCTAATCTATCTAGGAGTGCGGTGTGAGAGGATCCTCCCCACACATGTGAACAGTACTCAATACAAGGACGCACTGTGCCCCTGTACAGAGCAAGAAGCTGCGCAGGGGTAAAGAACCCCTTGAGGCGGTTGAGCACACCCAGCTTCTGGGAGGCTGCCTTAGAGAGACTGGTAATATGGTCTTTCCAAGTGAGAGCAGAAAAAAAAGAGACACCGAGAACATTGAGAGAAGATGAAGGGTTGATTTTTGTATTGTTGAAGAATAAGGGATAGTCCTCTGGAGGTTCCTGACGGGTAGTAAGATGGATAAATTGAGTTTTGGAAGCATTAAATGCCACAAGGTTTTCTCTACCCCAATTGAAAATAGTAGCTAGATCAGAAGATAAGCATTATATGGCTTCATTACGTTTACGTGTACAGTGTTTTAGTCTCCACCCATCGCAAGATAACACTGATTAGTGCCTCTGGTATGTATATAAACTAGGTAAAGCCATTCATTTGCAGAGATATGATTATCGGTAAATGACGAAAATTGGAAGTGTACACGGTTTCTAGGCTCCCGGTGGCTATAACTGACCTAATTATCTTCACCATAAAAACTAAACCACTTGGTCTAGACTCTAGAGACTTCTAGTCTTCACCCAACGCAAGATAACAACGAGCACTGCTGCTGGGTATATATAATTATATATAACCTAGGTTTATGTACCCAGGCCTTGGTAGCTGGATACACATCTTTCTGCCTCACACATCAGGGGTATCAGGAAAACCCTCTTTATATAACATACACATCCAACTTCACAACATTGCCCTACATCGCTATCCTCTATCCATAAAACATTACTCTTCCCACTACATATCATACATGTAACACCATACACCTTACCCAATAAATATGGCAGTACAATGGTTAAGAGCAAACCTGGTGGTCCCTCGGATATCCACCCCCGGCAGGGTTGGGTCATTGACACAGGGCCCTCCCGGTCGTCATCATGCGACTGTGTCAAGAGCATTGCAACGTCCCAAAGCTGCTCGTCGGTGCAGCATTTTCTTTAGCAATATAAGGGGACTTCACTCTAACATCAATTCTGTACACCAATTTCTTCAAGCAGAATCCCCTACTCTCCTTTTTTTGACAGAGACTCAAGTAACATCCACATCTGACACGTCTAGATTTAATTTTCCAGGTTATCAACTGCTCCAAAATTTCAGACCTAAAGGAGGTGTATGTTGCTTCGCAAAATCTGAAATTGCCCTGGAGGAGTTAGGTTAGGTTAGGTTAGGTTAGGTTAGGTTAGGTTAGGTTAGGTTAGGTACTAGTTTCAATTGTCCCTATTTTGATTATTCTATATACAAATTAATTTCTGCTGGTAAATTTAAATACATATGTTGCATCTACCGTTCCCCAAATACTACTCCAGAGCAAAGTCTTTTTGATTCTCTGTCCTCACAACTCAGTGTCCTCAACTTAAATGCTTCTTCTGAAATCACAGTGTTGGGTGATTTTAATGTCCATAATGTTGAATGGCTCACTCATTCAGCCAGGACTGATGATGCTGGTCTTGAATGTGAGCTATTTGCAGACTCATTTAATCTCACTCAACTAGTCAACCAACCCACCCTTGTACCAGATAATCCTAATCATAATTCCCACCTACTGGACTTATTTTTAACAACCAATTCAGAAAATTATGATGTTACAGTGAGGTCCCCGCTTGGATCATCTGATCACTGTCTGATACAGGCCACCTGTCTATCACCTACCACACCTTCCCACTCTGAACCTGTTTTGGTGACTAAATGGCATTACGATAGGGCAGACTGGGAGGGTCTTCAAGGTTTCTTTATTGATATTCCCTGGACCTCTTTCTTTTCTAATGATGCACACTCCACCTTGAGCCACATACAAGATTTTGTAAAAATTGGAATGGAAACTTTTATTCCTCATCAAAAGTACATTAAAAGATCTAATTCACCTAAATGGTTTGACCATAATTGTGCTAGAGTAACTGAACAAAAAGCAATAGCCTACAATGCATACACAAGATCAAAAACACATGAAGTCTTTAATTACTTTAGAAACATCAGAAATCATGCCAAAACTGTATTAAACCTAACTAAATAAAACTTTCTCCACAAGCAGGCAAATAAACTTCTAAATAATCCAAATGATAACAAAATATTTTGGTTTACTCTTAACTCATTCAAATCCAACTTCACAACTGCTTCATCCATTCCACCATTAAAATCTCCGACTGGCAATCTTGTAAGTGACCCACGAGGTAAAGCTAACCTTCTTGCGGATATTTTCTCCACCAACTCAACCTTAGAAGAAATAAATCAAGATGCCCCTGTACTTAATTTTAATTCGCCTGAAATTCCCTCACTTAAGATCCACACCAGACATGTCAAAACTATTTTGCAGAATCTCTCAGTAGATAAGGCTCCTGGTCCAGATGAAATTCCTCCAATAGTACTTAAGAATTGCTCCTTGGTGCTCGCTCCTGTATTGGCAAAATGTTTCCGTCTATGTACTCATACCTCATGCTTCCCAGTACCCTGGAAAGAAGCAAACATCCATCCAGTTCCTAAAAAAGGTGCCTCTTCAGATCCATCAAACTACAGACCAATAGCTATAACTTCCACTCTTGGCAAAGTCTTTGAAATTATATTAAATAATCACATAATTAAGCATCTTGAGAATAATAAATTAATCAGTGATAGGCAATATGGTTTTAGACGATGTCGATCAACTGCAGACATTCTTTGCCTTCTTACGCATCAAATCAACCAAGCTACAGACCAACATGGTGAAACACATACAATAGCACTGGATATATCAAAGGCATTTGATAGAGTCTGGCATCAATCCTTATTGTCGAAGATGTCACACTACGGCCTTGCATCATTAGTTCCACTAATTTCTTCTTATCTTCATAACAGAAAAATATGTGTAATGGTAGATGGCCTTCATTCTCAATTTCACTCAATAAATGCTGGTGTTCCCCAGGCATCAGTTTTGGCCCCAACTCTGTTCCTCATTCATATCAATGATCTTATATCTACCACTCATAATCCAATACATTCCTACGCAGATGACTCAACACTCCACAGTTCCTTCACATTTACCAATTCTTTCACCCAACCCGATCTTATAAATTCAAAAATAAGCACTGCAATTTCTCTGAACCAGGACCTTTCTAGAATTGAAGAATGGGGACAAAAGAATCTAGTTTCCTTTAATGCACAGAAAACCAAGTACATTCAATTTTCTAACAGACAGAATCTCACTGACTCCCATATATTTTTAATGATGTAAATATTCCCACTTCCCCTAGTATTGACATTCTCGGTGTAACATTAACTACTAACTTGAGCTGGACACATTATGTTAGAAGCATTGCTAAGAATGCCTCTAAAAAACTGGGACTCCTGTACAGAGTTCGAGAATTCTTCACTGACGAGCAGTTGGCCGTAATATATAAAAGTCATGTGCGTTCTCAGATGGATTACTGTTCACCTCTGTGGAGTGGAAGTGGAGTGGTTGCATTGAGGCAGTTGGACAAAATTCAAAATAAAGCTATTAGATTAATCAATAACCTTGCAATCACACAGGACCTTCCTACATTATCCATACGAAGAAACGTTGCATCCCTTGAATTATTCTACAGATATTTTCACAGCAATTGTTCCGAGGAACTTGCTTCAATTGTGCCGCCTCTCCACATCTTTCCCCGTAGAACTAGGGCAGCTGAGAGCGCCCATGAATTTACACTTTCTCCTCCACAATGCAGAACTTCTGCTTATCAAAATTCATTTATCCCTAGAACTACTACTCTTTGGAATTCACTTCCCTCGAATTGCTTTCCACAAACTTACAATCTACAAATGTTTAAATCCAGTTGTTACAAACATTTTATGAATGGAGGATGCCTTTAGGCACATGGACCTTTTTGTTTTATCTGTGTTTTCCTTCCTCCGTTCATTGTCTTTAAAAAAAAAAAAATAACTAAATTGCTGCATTTAGTATATTGGATACTTTTTAGATTTGTAGTGCTTATTTGAAACGGAAGTAGATTAGGAGCAATTTTAATGTTTATTTGTTATCAATTAACAGAACGCGCTTTATATCAGGAAAGAGTCGGATTCACAGCCCTTCGTTTGGTTTCCTTATATAATAGATAATTATGTTAATTTTGTAGAGAATGTAGTTTGTGATGTAGCTTCACTTATTATATAATTTGCGAATCCATATACCATGTTTATCGACACCAAGGTTAGAAACTATTAAACTATATCAAATATTTTAGTATTATAAATAGGTCTTAATATGGTAATTTCATACATTTTAGCTTGATTATGCCAGATGTATGGCAAAACGTCGCGCATGATAAAGTTATCTAAGTATAGATGTATCCCAACCCTGCAATCAAGTTATATATAAAATAACCAGAATAAGGAATACCACCATACCACACAAAAAAAAGCAAACCGACGAAGGGGAGACTAATGTAACCAGCACCAACAGACAACAACAACAAGGAAAACGGAACAGGATGGACGAAGGAACTACTCAACCAGAATTAACAATAGCAAAGGAAAGAAATAATAAAAGCAAAACAACGAAGATGCCCAGAATACCCAACCTTCCCCACATCATCAACAAAGAAGACAACAGCAGAAACCAGAAGCAGAATATCTACACCCAGAAGGAAAACTCACCTCCATCACAGAAGACCAACACGCCAGTAAAACCATGTGTGGGAAATAAAACCAAGACAAAGCCCACCACACCTAGCCGCCCCAAAACCACCTGTGCATCACTACCTTTTTATCAAACGAAACGCCAGAATTGCCACGATCAAACCTGATGTACCAACCACACCAGGCAAAACCATTGCAACTTCACACCAACACCACAAGGCCGCAAAGAAGAAAAATTTGTTCAGTCAGGGACAAAAGGACCAACATAGACGCACTAGCCAGGGGCACTTACTCCATTTTTTTGCCAAGAAGTCTACTCACCTGCCCGCAAACTTCTAAGGGGTCTTCCTAATCACCCCGGAATACGCCCCCCTGGACTTATGACCTTCTGATCCCCGCACACCTGACCAGGTACATCTTAGTCAAAGCCGTCACTACCCTGACAAAAACCTGGATAAGGCAAGCAATTCTAGGGCTTGGTTCAATGTATATGTACACAATCTAGCCCTAGAATTACCCTCCCATTCAAGGATTGTACTGAAACCATGGTGAATGTTTTTCGAGGTCTGAGGAGTTATTTTACCTATTGAGGAATTAATATTATCACATGCCATGGTATAGTGCTTAATAATAAGATCCCTAACAGGCTGCACCTTTGGTATTAGAAGCATAAAACCGCACAATAAGACTATAGAAAGATACTTGCCATGGTAAAGGTCATTTGACTAGTTTAGCGCTTTGTGAGATACCGCTAACAACGGCACTCTACATATAAAAGTCCTTAGTGTATCTGTCTGACGCCATGGTCGAGGACACTTACAATTAAAAGGCTTAACTCTTAACCAATGGTGACCGCCATATGACGGGCGAGAGATAAATGGACTATCCTCCGGTACCCATCATACCTGTATGACGAGTGGCATTCTGAGCACATTATGGGCTCTGAGAGAGAGTCCGCGCTTTGGGAGGATAATAGGCGAGCTCTGACCGATCAGCACCACCAGTGGGCTGCGTCTGGTATCACCGCCACCTACCTACACACACCCGGCCTCGTAAGACAAGGAAGAAACTGAGGAAATTACCTTATTTTAGGGTTTTTCAGCTCCGGTTGGGCGATCGCTACAAGATAACCTGTGGTCGTACAAGGACGATTCAGGTGTCATTGGAAAGCTCTATTATCGTCCTTTCACTGATACATAATTGTATTAAGCTCTGGCTCTTGTTTATGCATGAAAAAGAGCATGGAATGAAGCCTGTTTGGAGTAAATATGCCAGCCTGCCATGTAGTTGATGTTACAAATGGGGGCGTCCTTTGAGTGTTAAACACCACCCCTGAGTTCTTTGAACCACTTAACACGGTCAGTGGCAGATCGAGTGAAATGAGAATGTTCATGATCTTACTATCTCCTCGTGTTAGCCCGATACCTTGTCGCTGTGTCATGACACTAGAGACATTGTATTAACCCTTAACCATCGGCGCTCGACATCTGTCAAGTTAAAGAAAACGTGCCCATATGCGGGCCTCGGCATATGTCGAGTGCAATTTTGAGCACATAATGTGCTCTGAGAGAGAGCTGAGCGGTCCGAGGAGCATAGATTGCTTCCTGACCGCTCGCCACCACCGCCGTGGGTCGACTGAAATTTATTACACCCTCCTCCACCCTCTCTTACTCGCTACACAGGGAATTATGTAAGGAAATTACCTTATTTTAGGGTTTTTGCACTCGTGTTGCACGATCGTTGCAAGAGAACCAGTGGTCGTAGAAGGATGGTTCGGGTGTCATTGGAAAGCTCTGTTTAGGCCCTTTCAGGGATAGATACTTGTATTATGCTCTGGGTCTTGTTTATGCATGAAAAAGAGCACGGAAACAACCCCATTTAGGGTAAAACCACCCGCTTGGCGGGTAGTAGAAGTTACCGACCCACTCGCTCTTTGTGTGTTAAAGACCCTAAGTCAAGAGTACCGAAACGGAACTTCACCACCGATTAGCATAACAGACAGGATAGACGAGTAACTCTAGCCCCTGGACATGTCCTAGCTTATTACACGCATTAGTCCGATGAAAGTGCCCAATGTCGTGACATCAAGGAACTATCATTTAAGACCCAAAACCAGCTAATCCAACTGTATCCCAAACTACCCATCCACACGGCAGGACCACCTAAACGGCTCAACGGAGAACTAGAAGACCAGACAGCTACTATCTCATCTCAACTTACACTACGTTCGTCACCCCAAACTTCAAGTGTTAGCCTAGGAGTAAATGTTGAAAATCCACTCTCACTAATACACTTGTGCAATAAGGTGAATTAGTTATAATGACAGAGTTCCCAAATTTAGACTCTGCACAATTCACACCAGTGCGACGGGTGAATCAAGATAAAAGTAGAGTCCACCATTGAGACTGTTTATTTCCATTATTGTGACAAGTGAGCCAAGATAAAGATAGAGTCCACCATTGAGACTCTGTTTATTTCCCCAGTGCAAACGGGGACTATTATCAAGACAGAGTCAACTATTTAGACTTTGATTATTTCTTCGAGTTGTGAGATTCTCTATATTTGTAGAAGCATAGTGAAAGAGAGAGATAGCTAAGAGATTCCTAGTTCCATTTCGGATCCTGGACCGTGCTCGGCACATACCTGTATATGTTATAACCATTTATTCACATATCAATATTAGTATTGTTAAACTTAGCGATTACATAACTAAAGTTGTTCATCAAATGTACACAGTGTTATATGTTACCCTTTTGTTTCTTCTGTGCATGTGTTCTGTGACTTTTACTTCTCCAGTTAAGTAGAACCTACCAAATTCCAATCTAAACCTGGTAAAAACCCTAGTATAACATATACTGTATATATATATATATATATATATATATATATATATATATATATATTATATATATACAGTATATATATATATATATATATATATATATATATATATATATATATATATATAAAACAACCGTGGACTAGACCTACTAGGCTTGCCTGAGATAGAAGCGCCAGGATTGGAATTTTTGGAAACTCCCTGAGCCTCAATATAAAAAAAATTTAGTTTGTTTTTTCCTCCATCGCTGAATATTTCCATTGTATCTAGCTTATGTTTATGTGGGCCGTTGATATAGAAGTATTCTTTGTTTTTACTTTGCTAGTTTACTTTTGACTTTCATATGTGTTTGGTCGATTTAGTTTTCAGTTGACTATAAGTGTATGGAATGTACTAAATTAATTATGTCGTATTTTGTTCAAAATATTTTCAAAACTATTTCGTTACAAAATTTACTCTTCCACATGCTTATCGTTGTATCCTTCCTGTATCATCTTGTATTAATTATGTGTTTCTCATTACCATTCCCTGAAGCACACCATATACAGTATGTGTTATAGGGTCCCCTTTATTACCATTCCCTGAAGCGCACCATATACAGTATGTGTTATAGGGTCCCCTTTATTACCATTCCCTGAAGCGCACCATATACAGTATGTGTTATAGGGTCCCCTTTATTACCATTCCCTGAAGCGCACCATATACAGTATGTGTTATAGGGTCCCCTTTATTACCATTCCCTGAAGCGCACCATATACAGTATGTGTTATAGGGTCCCCTTTATTACCATTCCCTGAAGCGCACCATATACAGTATGTGTTATAGGGTCCCCTTTATTACCATTCCCTGAAGCACCATATACAGTATGTGTTATAGGGTCCCCTTTATTACCATTCCCTGAAGCGCACCATATACAGTATGTGTTATAGGGTCCCCTTTATTACCATTCCCTGAAGCGCACCATATACAGTATGTGTTATAGGGTCCCCTTTATTACCATTCCCTGAAGCGCACCATATACAGTATGTGTTATAGGGTCCCCTTTATTACCATTCCCTGAAGCGCACCATATACAGTATGTGTTATAGGGTCCCCTTTATTACCATTCCCTGAAGCGCACCATATACAGTATGTGTTATAGGGTCCCCTTTATTACCATTCCCTGAAGCGCACCATATACAGTATGTGTTATAGGGTCCCCTTTATTCTACAGTATATGTTGCTGATACAAATAATACACTTTTCTGATAGTATTTTTCTGTATGCATCATTTCAGCTATACTAATTTCCAACTTATCTTTTATGCGGTATACGGTAGGTAGGTTGGGGGGTGGAGAGACAAATGAGAGAGAAAGGGTGGAGAGAAGAAAAGTGTACTAAGGAAGAAGGAAATAGAAGAGTTAAAGCTGACGGGTTGGCTGTGTATGGTGGAGAAAATAGGTTTTCTATTGGTATCAATTCCCCCTTATAAATACTGCCACCATCGCAGGCTTACCCTGGGATTAATTAGATAACTCAAATTAATACTTAGAAACAGGTAACTGAAACTTGAGAATAATTCACAATAGTTTATTTAAAGATATCTTAAGACTTATTCAGAAGTACACTAATATATTGATTGTATAAGTATTCGTAATAGTAAGATTAATTCAAGTATGGTATATGTCCGTTTATCACACACAGAGCTGATCTCTGACCCCTCGATGAGCGAGCTGGGGTCTCCGTGTTTTTCTGCCTTCCAGCTCTGGAGATCCTCCTTATATTATCTCGGGTTACGCCCTCTGTATGACGTAAAACCACTCATTACCATTCTACGTGTACATCACAACCAAACCTGGTACCTGTCAATAATGACGTATTAGAGTGGCGTCTCACAACGTGATCCGCCCTAGGTAAAACTTTCCACTCACAGTCTCCATGCCAATATTACAGGCGCCGTGACACGTGATGTTGTGTGACATGGTTTGGTGACATCTGTCCTGACATATGTGAATTCCATGACCTGCGGGGTCAAATGTATACATCCTGTTGGCCCCTCGGTCTGCATCCATTGTATTTGATACAAGGAAAATACAACGTTAATAATATAAGCTGTTATAATAGAGTTATTAGATTATTAGATTACCATATGTGTAGTATGTGTACCCCTGTACATATATAAGTCATGAAATAATAATTGGATAAATGGGAGTACATAACACGCCCCCCTTAAGAACAAGAGATATAATTTCTACCACTGAAATTACTCCCAAACAAATATAATAGAAAGTGATTATAGTATTAAGAATAAATGTTCTAGTTTTGTGATTTTTTGTAAGATTTTCGAAGTTTGTAAACCCATTATGGTAAAGGAATTTAAAATTAAGAAGAATCTGGAAGAAAAATATTTACATAATGAAAACTATAAAGAGATTACTGTGTATATATATAAGTGTACACATATCCCAAACAAACAAAGACATAGGAGCAAATCGAACATAATTGAACCACTGTAAGAGAAAGTTTATCATCCTTTCGATAGGATCCACCAATTACCACATCACTCAATCAATGTCTTTGATCGAAATACTATCCAGTCATTAGTTGTTCTGAAATATGAATACAATAAGTTGTAGGTTATAGTCTAAGTTAACACTTAAATGAACACTGATAACTCGTGTTTCAAGAGTTATAATACTAGGTTTCAACATTGAAAACACCGTGACGAAGTTGTAGATATAGAGTGCAACTAATTTTCAATATAGATAAACACTACGGTGAAGCTTATAATAAGGAAAAGAAAGAGATAGGTAAAACCTTTGAAATCTGGTTTTCAACATGGAATAACAAGGAAAGAAAATTAAACCAATCATACAATATGCAATATGCAATAACAAGTCAAATGTGCAAAATAGTTATATACACAATAACAATTACACAAACTATATATAAAAATGCTGAAAATAGAAAACCTGAAAAAGAACAATTCCAATATACAAACAACATTTAAGTAAAGTAAGTTAAACACGGAATCGGATCAACCAAAATACTACAGGTCTGTTTACAGGCCTCTACTGCCTTACAAATAATGAAAACAATTTATGTCCTAATATTTTGAATAATCTCAATCCTTGTCAACCTACCCTCAATGTTCTTGGAAATTACAAGGAAAATGATAATGCAAATAAGCACGACAAGACCAGTGAACAGTGGCAGAGAGTAGATGTACTCCGGACGAACGAAATGCATGAATGACAACGTATCCATGGATGTGTTAATCAGCTCCAAAGTTTCAATTTCACACGACATTATCTTAGGAAATGAAAAGTTGTTTGTGATGTTCACTTCAGACGGAATGCTAGCAAACAGAATATCCTGTTCTGTGAACGAAAGCATGTGAGTGAATGATGGGTAAAGAGTAATATGAGATGAAACCAACAAACACGAGTCCCTTACATAAACCTGGCCAATACATGATTTATGAAAGGGTGCACGGTCCGGGCAAGTAACAAGTAGTTCTGAAGCATTCACAACATAAAGAAAATGAGTATTAATTACGTGGACGTGAAAAAATGGGTGAAATTGAACCGGAGTGAAATTACAGTTATCCAGGATATCGGCATTGCCAATAATAGCTTGAACGCATTTGTTAGACTTCATTGGCAGTAAAGGAACGGCAGACGCAGGGCAAGTAGTAAACAAGCCGAGAGCCGTGTGACACCACGCATGAACAGTGGAGGAACTCAGTAACGATTAGTAATCATCAGTATACTTCCCTTTCGAAACTAGCAAATTTTCAGCAGGAAAATTAATAGTGAGCAAGGAATTATGAAATTTTACCGGAAAAGGTATAACTTCAGACCAAGACAAAATCATGTCAGAAGCAAAAGGGATCAAAATAAGAAATTTACCGTGACTCACATACACCTCGAGGAAAGGGTAATAAGACTCTAATTCTGAGTGACCCACCGAAGGTACCAAATCAAATTTCCTATTTGCCAATTTCAGAAACTTGTATAAGTCATCCAAGGAAAGTAAGTCAGATGTCACTAGCCCGTTCTCCGCATGAACTAAAGCATGCATATAGCGTTCAAAATCCTTCCCCAAAATAGTAGATAAAATATGGAAAGTGTCAATACGAGTGGATATCATGACGAGCTCCTCAAAGAACGTTACGTTACTCTCCAATGCATTTAGTGAAACTTGTACATCATTAAGAAACTTTACTCATATCAGTAATGGTGTTCACCATATTCTGTAAATTCATGTTGTTCGTAGACATAATCCTGTTCTGTTTCTCCAAATATATAGAAAGATCCTCAATTTTACTCTCAACAGACTGAAGGTCTTCCTCAGTAACGAGGCCAAACAAACCCCCACGTAGCTTACCACCTACATTAATCAAACCCCTTTTACGGCGAGAGTGAGAGTCAGGTTCTGCATTACGAAAAACATGGTCTACCTCAGACGGAACAACAGACAATTTCCAGCGCATCAAATGAAATTAATCCACACTCTGAGTATTAGAGTGCTGAGTCAAATCTTGAAGCTCGTCCAACATATCCCTCGTTCTAGTTACATCCTCCGAAACTCTTCCACATCCCTGTTTAGTCTTAGTTAAGTATGCCATATCCACGTAAGATCCTACCACATCGGACACTATTACAACTTTACCCTTAGGTCTCATAGTCATTCCCGACCTAGTGAGATTGGTAGGATTGTCTGGGCTAGCAGCGACAGTGCGTAGCTGTCCAGCCAACCATCCCAGTATCCAGAATACCAAGAAGCGCCCCACAATCCTTCCTATGACACCCATCTGAGGAACCAAAACAAAAAAAATATGGTGACTAAAAATGTACATGTAAAATGAATCCAAATTCATTCCCAAACTGTCAACCCACCATTGAGCAACAAAATTACTTCCCTCTTTAACAAAAGCAAGATTACTCGATCTTAAATTATATTTATGAGCACCATTTGTCTTTTTAGGCCGTTTACGTCCCTTAACATTCCTCGGACTCATCGGTTTGTGGTCAACAGAAATATCTTCATAACCAGGTAAATTACGTATAACACGTTTCAAATTATTCACATGAGCCCTTTTCTCAACGCCCTTTTCTAAGTGTTTTATAACAGCACTATTCTTGTCGACTGAAATTACGCGGTAAGGACCCTGGCAAACAGGTTGTAATTTATCTTTGGAGTAAAATTCCCTCAAATAAACAAGATCCCCTACAACAATATTAACATCCCTTTTATGTTTATTCGCTACGTCCATCATGTCTTCCTTTGATTTCGAAAGAGAACTGCGTAATGTCTTATAAATAGACCGAAAATTATTCAAGTGATACAACACGTAATTCATCGCAGTTATAAACAGGAGAATTAGACTGAACCAACGAATTGTGAGGAAGTCTCATATCTCTACCAAAAATAATGAAATACGGCGAATCTGCAATTGAGGAATTTATCGAACAATTTAGTGTTGATTCTGCAAAATGTAGAACTGAATCCCAAGTACTCGTATCACGATCTAATAATAAGCCGCGAAGGGCACGGATAAGAGATTGATTAGCGCGTTCCGCCAAGCCATTAGACTTGGGTGAATGAGGACAAACAGTAACATGATTTATGTTATATTCATCGCATAGTTTCGCCATACTAGAATTACAAAATTCTGTGCCATTATCAGTTATAATTGTATTAGGACAACCAAATTTACACACGACGTCCGCTAAAGATTTATTAGCGACCGATTTCGCCTCTTTATCCTGCAACACTGATAACACGACATACCGTGAAAAGTGACAAATAGTGAGCATTATATATTGACTTCCGGCGTCAGTCAGTGGAAGTTTCAATAATTATATAGCAACCACATCGAAAGGATACGCCGGAATCGGATAATCCCCGATTTTCACTTCCGGGCTCAACTTACGCTTAATAGTGGTACATGTAGAACAACTGTCAATATATCTATCTATATCCTTTTTCATCGTTCGCCAATAATAATTTATCTGAGCTTGTGTCAAACACCGAAGCTTCCCCGGATGCCCAATTGTATCATGTCCATGTAAAATAGGTAATAAAGTACTAATTTCCGAATCTGGAATGACGAGTTGTAAAATTACCCTGTCATTTAAATCCCTCTTTCTGTACAAACACCCTTCATACATTACAAAATTAAAATAATCAAAACCTGCTAAGTCGGGGTGACCAAGGACATTGTCGCTAAAATCACCCGATTCTAAAGCAAGAATTACTTTACCCCAAAAACTATCTTTACGCTGGTCTAACGCAATCCTTTTACTGCACAACAGTGCGTTAACCGACACTAAACAAACAGGATTCCTTTAAAACGCATCGGCAACTGTGTTGAGCTTGCCTTCAACGTACAATAATGTAGGATTGTATGATGCTAATGTCAACTTCCACCTGGCATGTCTACCCGTGAGAAGTTTATCATAAAACAATTTAATTAGAGGTTTATGGTCTGTCCAAACAGTTACATCATAACCATATATTACCTCACGAAAAATATTTAACGCCCAAATTAGCGCTGCACCTTCTAAATCGGTAACACAATAATTCTGTTCTGCAGGTTTTAAAAAACGGCTCGCGAATCCTAACGGCCGTAAGAGATTCCTATCATCATACTGCATAAGAACAGCCCCAAACCCAGTATATGATGCATCAGAATTAATATAGAAAGGTTTCTTAAAATCTGGGAAAGCAAAGGTCGGTCGAGATGTTAAGCTCGCCTTTAACTCAGTAAAAGAACCCTCTTGTTCAACTCCCCACACAAATTTAGCGTTTGAGTAAAATATATACGGGCTTCGCGATACTAGCGTAGTTTCTTATAAATGCCCTATAGTAGCCTGATAGGCCCAAAAATTGCCTTAACTGTTTTACGTTAGTGGGCGTAGGAAATTGCCTTAACTGTTTTACATTAATGGGCGTAGGAATTTAGTGATAGAATTTGTTAATTGAGCAGTGGTATTTACCCCGTTCGGAGTTAATTCATGCCCCAAAAATGACGGTTTGTTTTTAAAGAATTCACATTTACTGATTTTAATTTTTAAGCCTGCCTCATTTAATTTAGAAAGTATATTTTTCAATGCGATAAGATGTTCCTCTACCGTTCTAGAAAAATATATAATATCGTCTATATACACATAAACATTGTGACCGATCAATCCTGCCAATACATTATTCATTAATCTCTGAAAAAATCGCTGCTGAATTTGTAACCCCCATGGGTAAACGTTTGTACTCGAAAGTACCGGAGGGAGAATTAAATGCTGTATAGTGTCTTGACTCCGGTGATAACATAATTTGATGAAACCCACTTGAAAGATCGAGGGTTGAGAATACCTTGTTATGTGTTCCCAAACTAGCAAGAATTTCCGGTATCGCTGGTATATGAAAATGATCGGTTTCCGTAATGGTATTAAGTTTTCTAAAATCTACCAAGACTCTAAACTCCCCCTTCGCCTTCTTCGGGACTAAGAAAAGAAGTGATCGCCAAAGTGACGTTCATGGTTGATGGTTGGTTTGATGACATCAGTCCTGACATATGTGAAGTCCATGACCTGCGGGGTCAAATGTATTTTTTTTTTTCCTATGTGATTGAGGGAGGCAAAAGGCATAACTGCCTATAGCGAGTGCCTCCCCCATAGTTGAAAGAGTGACAGGGCCAAAATCAAGGGACGTTCGAGCCAAAATGCCTGGACACACGGAGTTTGAAGCAATTTAAGTCACAGGAAGCGGGAAAAACTGATTCTGGGAGAGAGTTCCAGAGCTCAGCTGTTGACTAGAAGAAAGTTTGAGAGTAACATTTCACTCATGGGTTGGAGAGTTGCACAGAGTAGGGGTGGGACTGAGTTGCAAGACGGGTACCACGTGCCCTACGTAAAGGAGGTGGTATGCACTGGGATAGCTCTGAGGAACACTGATTATTATAGTAGCGATAGAATAGCGAGAGAGATGCAACATTGCGGCGGAGAGAGAGAGATTGCAGAGAGTTGGTGAGTGGACGGGAGTTAATGATACGAAAGGCCTTCCTTTCAACCTTGTCTAGGAAAGCGGTGTGAGAGGAACCTCCCCACACATGTGAACAATACTCAATACAAGGGTGCAGTATGCCCCCGTACAGAGCAAGAAGCTGTGCAGGGGAAAAGAACCCCCCTAAGGCGGTTGAGCACACCCACCTTCTGGGAGGCTGCCTTAGCAAGACTGGTAATATGGTCCTTCCAAATGAGAGCAGAAGAAAAAGAGACACCAAGAATATTGAGAGAAGATGAAGGGTTGATTTTTGTATTGTTGAAGAATAAGGGATAGTCCGCTGGGAGATCCTGACGGGTAGATAGATGGAGAAATTGGGTTTTGGAAGCATTAAAGTTAACAAGGTTTTCTCTGCCCCAATTGGAAATAGTATTTAGATCAGAATTTAAGAGTTGTATGGCTTCATTACGTTTGTCGTTGAGGGATTGCTGGCTGGGGCGTTCTGAAAAAGTAAGGGAGTAGTGTAAGGTTGAGTCATCTGCGTATGAATGGATGGGAATTAAGGTACAGTTAAAGAGATCATTTATACAAATTAGAAAGAGAATAGGAGATAGGACAGAGCCCTGAGGAACACCAGAGTTTTTAGGGTGAGGAAGTGAACAATGGCCATCCACAACCGCAGCTGTGGAACGGCCGGAAAGGAAATTAGAGACAAATGCACAGATGGAGGGATAGAAACCGAAGGAGGGTAGTTTAGAAATTAAAGATTTATGCCAGACTGTATCGAAGGCTTTCGATATGTCTAGTGCAATAGAAAAAGTCTCACCGAAGTCCCGAAAGGAGGATGACCAAGAGTTAGTAAGATATGAAAGAAGATCACTAGTAGAGCGACCCTTAAGGAAGCCATACTGGCGATCTGAGAGCAGCTTATAAGAAGAGAAATGCTTAAGAAATTTGGAAGCAAGAATAGTTTCAAAAACTTTAGAAAGACAAGAAATGAGAGCAATTGGACGATAGTTGGACGGTTGAGAGCGGTCACCCTTCTTTGGGACAGGTTGAATGTGAGCAAACTTCCAGCATGAAGGGAAGACGTTAGAGGATAGACAGAGATGAAAGAGTTTGCCTAGGCAGGGAATCAGCACGGAAGCACAGTTTTTGAGAACAACAGGAGGAACACCGTCCGGACCGTACGCCTTATTAGTGTTAAGCCCAGAGAGGCTAGAAAGTACATCTTTTGAAGAGATTAGGATATTAGGCATAAGTAAGAGAGAGGAGGGTGGAGAGGGAGGAATAGCACCGGAATCATCCAAGGTGGAGTTTCTAGCAAAAGTTTGAGCGAAGAGTTTAGCTTTGTCAGAGGAAGAAGTGATGGTTGTGCCATCAGAGTGGGAAAGGGGAGGGAAAGACGAGGAAGAGAAATTGTTGGGAGAGGTTTTTGGCTAGATGCCAGAAAGCTTGGGAAGAGCTAGAGTTGGATAGTTCAGTGCATTTATTATTGATGAAAGAGTGTTTGGCAAGTCGAAGAACAGATTTGGCTTGATTCCGGGCAGAAACATATGAAGAATGAGAGTCTTGAGTTTTAAGGCGTCGGTACCGTTTGAATGCTTCCTCCTTATTGAGGACAGCAGTAGAACAGGTGTGAGTAAACCAAGACTTTTTAGCATTAGTCTGAGAGAAAGAGAATGGAATGTATGCTTCCATGCCCGATAGGATTACCTCGGTAATGCGTTCATCACTCTCCTCGGGTCCTCGGCCACGGAAGCAGAAATCATTCCATGGGAAATCAAAGAAGTACTGCCGAAGAGCCTCCCAGTCGGCAGCGCCAAAGTGCTACAAGCGCCGCCGGCTAGGAGGATCAGGTGGCCGTACTGGAGAGATAGGACAGGTGACAGAGATAAGTTTATGGTCGGAGGAGCCCAAAGGAGAGAAAAGATCGACAGTATAAGAAGAAGGGTTAGAATTTAGAAACAGGTCAAGAATGTTGGGCCGATCTCCGATGCGATCCTGGATACGGGTGGGTTGCTGAACTAACTGCTCTAGGTCATTTAGGATAGAAAAGAGTAGGCTTGTTCACCAGGTGGATCAGTAGTGTGAGAGGAGAGCCATTGGCGGTGGTGAACGATGAAATCTCCTAAGATGGAGATTTCTGAGAAAGGAGAAATGGATAGAATGTGTTCCACTGTAGAGTTTAGATAGTCAAAGAATTTGGGAAAGTTGGTAGAGTTAGGGGAAAGATAGACAGCACAGAAATATTTAGTTAGAGAATGACAGGAAAGTTTGAGCCATAAAGTTGAGAATTCAGAGGAGTCGAAATCGGGAACACGAGAGCAAGTGAGTTTGTTGTGCACATATGCACAACATCCGCCTTTGGCTTTGAAACTAGGATAGAGAAAGTAGGCCACTCGGTCTGCATCCATTGTATTTGATACAAGGAAAATACAACGTTAATAATATAAGCTGTTATAATAGAGTTATTAGATTATTAGATTACCATATGTGTAGTATGTGTACCCCTGTACATATATAAGTCATGAAATAATAATTGGATTAATTGGAGTACATAACAGTTGTTTATGTCTAACTTACTGATGACGTGTTGTATCCTGTAGCCTTTATTCATCATATACTAAATGTATATATATATATATATATATATATATATATATATTCGAACTCGAGACCCACAAACAGGACGACAGTGCTCTACCACTATACCATCAAGAAGGTTAAACGTTTAGCACACACTCTTCGTACATTTACCTTGTTGATATATAGGAACATGCACAGAGTGTTACACTAAACCCAGCCTCACTACGATAGTCAAATGGAAGTACTGAAACACGTAGATATAGTATTATGAAAGAAATGCCAATTAACACGACATTATTTAATATAATATTCTACAAACGTCCTTAACATCTAACCAATTACACAATGTAATGTGTTGGGTTAATAAATAATGCATGATTGCAACTGCCGAGAATCGAACTCGGAACCCACAAACAGCATGACAGTGCTCTACCACTGTACCATCAAGAAGGTTAAAGGTTTAGCACACACTCTTCGTACATATACCTGGTCGATATATAGGAACATGCACCGAGTGTTACACTAAACTCAACCTCACCATGATAGTCAAATGGAAGTACTGAAACACGTAGATATATTATTATGATAGAAATGCCAATTAACACTCTATCCATAAACAACGTATTCTCCATGAACCAAATACGGCCTTAATAAACAATAGAAACTCGTTTGGATTCTAACACTCCACGTTCAATGAAAAGGCTAATAGGCTGTATGTAACAATGACACCTAGGCATGAACATAGCTCCCATTACTCTATTGCAACGGGATGGGTCAGCTGCAACTCTCCCAATAATGATTAAAAGCAAAACTTCCCTTGTCAACAGCCTGAATGCTGGACTTTGGTTTGTGGGCAAAATAAAACAGAAAATGTCCTAACTGATATTGGGAGGTGGGTAAATACAATGGGAGATTATAAGATAAAGTACGTCGTAAATTTACACAAGAATAAGTCATGTCGGGACAGGTAACTCTTATAACTAAGTTACTGAAGGTGTCGACCCTAGAGCCACAAATGTCCTAAATCACAATACTCTGGCCCAGTCCTAACGTTGACGGGAACCAGAGGCGGTCAGTGAGGCTACTAGCAAAGTAAGAATGTTTTGCAAAACTAGCTGCGGCCTGTAGGCAATAGGAACGTAGCCTCCTACAGAAATGCGAGATCCCCCCCACCACCACTCTATCCACGGCGGCAAAGCTAAGCAATATGATCCTAACCTACTCAGTACGCATCGTGGAGAGAGACCATTAATTAAAGACCATAATGCACTAAGACGTGCACTACAACACGGACGGTAGGAGTAGGCTGGGAAAATGTTAACACAACCAAGCCGACGCTTACCATTAGCTGGTGAGGACCAGTCTACCCCAGGCAGTTTCTCTCGACGATGCGTAGCGAAATATATATAGCTATGCTCGTAGAAATATATATACAATAATACACAAATATGTAACGAGAGATTAAGGCATTTACTGGGGTCCTCAACCAAGACGCCTCAACATCAATTGCCAACTTAAAATATAATGGAATGCCAAATGTAAGCTCGGTGCAACCAGCACACACAAGCTTCTGTGCTAGCCCAGGAGGTGGTGTGCTAAGATGTCGGGAATACATTATTCTTTAATTATTTCCGAAACTTGCTACTGAAAAGTAAACTCATCTCAATGTTATATAAACATTAATTAAATAATCTTACATTTCACTTCAATATTCATATAACACAAGCAATTAGGTGACAAGACCTTATCTTATCAACAAATGTAATAGAGACCATGGTAATACGTGATCAATCCTATTGGAAGGCGACATGTCCTGGAGTTACGTCATGCTATCACATTAAACCAAAATTATACGGATCTGTATTTTATGATATAATTAATTATACAGGACTCACCAAACAAATTAACAATTAAGGCTCTAGGAAATCCCTCGGCAAATCAATAAACACACGACACGAATACAAAAACATTTACACACAACGAAGTACAGTTCCCAACAAACAGCAATGTAATAACCTTGAGGGCAAGATTCTGTGATATATATATAAACAGGGGGAGGAGATAGTACAGTGGATACCATTGTGGAATGATGCCTAAAGGACCTCAGTCAAGTCCACACCAAACGTCAAAGGGTTTTTCCAAGGTGATCTGATCGTTTCTGCTGCTATACAAGTATTCTGGCTACACCGGCACATCAAGAAAACACCCTCTATATCATTACGAATTCATAGCATAGAAGATACCCAACCATATTCGAAGATGCTGTGAACGACCGCATAGCTGCTCTCTCCAAATCAAGTGACGTGTACTGTACATATAAGGTGTCGTAATCTAGTGTGGCAGAAAGGCAGCAACCATCACCTTGAAGCTCTACCGAGACCACTTAGTGCGACACATCATTGTGAAGCACTCAACATCTCGAAGCTTCAATCGATAAACTCAGGGCCTCGTAAGAATGATAGGCTACAAAATAGCCTACAGTCCCGATGTTGAGATAGTAAAAAAATATATATATATGTATATATATAATTATATATATATACTGTATACTGTATTTTTTTTTTCTATGTGATTGAGGGAGGCAAAAGGCATAACTGCCTATAGCGAGTGCCTCCCCCATAGTTGAAAGAGTGACAGGGCCAAAATAAAGGGACGTTCGAGCCAAAATGCCTGGACACACAGAGTTTGAAGCAATTTAAGTCATAGGAAGAGGGAAAGACTGATTCTGGGAGAGAGTTCCAGAGCTCAGCTGTTGAGTAGAAGAAAGTTTGAGAGTAACATTTCACTCTTGGGTTGGAGAGTTGCACAGAGTAGGGGTGGGATTGAGTTGCAAGACGGGTACCACGTGCCCTACGTAAAGGAGGTGGTATACGCTGGGAAAGCTCTGAGGAACACTGATTATTATAGTAGCGATAGAATAGTGAGAGAGATGCAACATTGCAGCGGAGAGAGAGAGATTGCAGAGAATTGGTGAGTGGACGGGAGTTAATGATACGAAAGGCCTTCCTTTCAACTTTGTCTAGGAGAGCGGTGTGAGAGGAACCTCCCCACACATGTGAACAATACTCAATACAAGGACGCACTATGCCCCTGTATAGAGCAAGAAGTTGTGCAGAGGAAAAGAACCCCCTAAAGCGGTTGAGCACACCCAGCTTCTGGGAGGCTGCCTTAGCAAGACTGGTAATATGGTCCTTCCAACTGAGAGCAGAAGAAAAAGAGACACCAAGAATATTGAGAGAAGATGAAGGATTGATTTTTGTATTGTTGAAGAAAAAGGGATAGTCCGCTGGGAGTTCCTTGCGGGTAGATAGATGGAGAAATTGGGTTTTGGAAGCATTAAAGGTAACAAGGTTTTCTCTGCCCCAATTGGAGATAGTATTTAGATCAGAATTTAAGAGTTCTATGGCTTCATTACGTTTGTCGTTGAGGGATTGCTGGATGGGGCGTTCTGAAAAACTAATGGAGTAGTGTAAGGTTGAGTCGTCTGTGTATGAATGGATGGGAATTGAGGTACAATTGAGGAGATCATTTATAAAAATTAGAAAGACAATAGGAGATAGGACAGAGCCCTGAGGACCACCGGAGTTTATAAGGTGAGGAAGTGAACAATGGCCGTCCACAACCGCGGCTATGGAACAGCCGGAAAGGAAATTAGAGACAAAGGCACAGATGGAGGGATAGAAACCGAAGGAGGGTAGTTTAGAAATTAAAGATTTGTGCCAGACTCTATCGAAGGCTTTCGATATGTCTAGTGCAATAGAAAAAGTCTCACCGAATTCCCAAACGGAGGATGACCAAGAGTTAGTAAGATATGAAAGAAGATCACCAGTAGAGCGACCCTTAACCCCTAACTGTCGGCGAGCAACATAAGTCGATTTAAATAAAGCTGGACTATGTGGCGGTGCTCGACATAGGTCGAGTGGCAATTTCAGCACGTAATGTTGCTGAGAGAGAGAGACAAGTGGTGGCAGGAGAGTAGCGAGCGTATGACTGCTCCAGACCACCGCGGCGAACCTACTGACACGAATCCCACCTCCCTCCTCCCTCTCTCACTCGCTATATACGGAATTGTATGGGGAAAGTGCCTAATTACATGCTTTTTGCACTCGCGTTGCACGGTTATTGCAAGAAAACTAGCCATCATAAAAGGATCGTTATGGTGTCATTCGAAAGCTCTGTTTATGCCCTTTCAGGGATAGATACTTGTTTTACGTTCTAGGTCTTATTTAGGCATGAAAATGATCACGTAAACAGCCCTATTTTGGCTAAAAACACCCCGCTGGGCGGTACATATAAATAAACCGCATAGGCCGCTCTTAAGGTGTTAAGGAAGCCATACTGGCGATCTGAGAGCAGCTTATGAGAAGAGAAATGCTTAAGAAATTTGGAAGCAAGAATAGTTTCAAAAACTTTAGAAAGACAAGAGATGAGAGCAATTGCACGATAGTTGGAGGTTTGAGAGTGGTCACCCTTCTTTGGGACAGGTTGAATGTGAGCAAATTTCCAGCATGAAGGGAAGAAGTTAGAGGATAGACAGAGACGAAAGAGTTTGCCTAGGCAGGGAGTCAGCACGGAAGCACAGTTTTTGAGAACAACAGGAGGAACACCGTCCAAACCGTACGCCTTATTAGTATTAAGCCCAGAGAGGGTAGAAAGTACATCTTTAGAAGAGATTAGGATATTAGGCATAAGTAAGAGAGAGGAGGGTGGAGAGGGAGGAATAGCACCGGAATCATCCAAGGTGGAGTTTCTAGCAAAAGTTTGAGCGAAGAGTTTAGCTTTGTCAGAGAAAGAAGTGATGGTTGTGCCATCAGAGTGGAAAAGGGGAGGGAAAGACAAGGAAGATAAATTGTTGGAGAGGTTTTTGGCTAGATGCCAGAAAGCTTGGGAAGAGCTAGAGTTGGATAGTTCAGTGCATTTATTATTGATGAAAGAGTGTTTGGCAAGTCAAAAAACAGATTTGGCTTGATTCCGGACAGAAACATTGGACGAATGAGAGTCTTGAGTTTTAAGGCGTCGGTACCGTTTGAATGCTTCCTCCTTATTGCGGACAGCAGTAGAACAGGCGTGAGTAAACCAAGATTTTTTAGCATTAGTCTGAGAGAAAGTGAATGGAATGTATGCTTCCATGCCCGATACGATTACCTCGGTAATGCGTTCAGCACTCTCCCGAGGGTCCCCGGCCACGGAAGCAGAAATAATTCCATGGGAAATCAATGAAGTACTGCCGGAGAGCCTCCCAGTCGGCAGCGCCGAAATGCCACAAGCGCCGCCGGCTAGGAGGATCGGGGGGCCGTACTGGAGAGATAGGACAGGTGACAGAGATAAGTTTATGGTCGGAGGAGCCCAAAGGAGAGAAAAGACTGACAGTATAAGAAGAAGGGTTAGAAATTAGAAACAAGTCAAGAATGTTGGGCCGATCTCCGATGCGATCCGGGATACGGGTGGGTTGCTGAACTAACTGCTCTAGGTCATTTAGGATAGAAAAGACGTAGGCTTGTTCACCAGCTGGGTCAGTAGTGTGAGAGGAGAGCCATTGGCGGTGAACGTTGAAATCTCCTACGATGGAGATTTCTGAGAAAGGAGAAATGGATAGAATGTGTTCCACTGTAGAGTTTAAATAGTCAAAGAATTTGAGAAATTTGGTAGAGTTAGGGGAAAGATAGACAGCACTGAAATATTTAGTAAGAGAATGACAGGAAAGTTTGAGCCATATAGTTGAGAATTCAGAGGAGTCAAAATCGGGAACACGAGAGCAAGTGAGTTTGTTTTGCACGTATGCACAACATACTGTATATATACTGTATATATATATATATTGTCACTCCCAAATAAGTTTGTAGCCTATATACTTTGTGAGTGAGTTATAGTTTGCAGGGCCTGTTGTGGGGGGGGGGGGGGGGTGACCCTGTGCGAGGCTAGTAGCTAGCTAGCCCTCGTGGCTAGCAGGCCGGCGCCTGTCGTCTGTGTGGCCGGTTGGCTATTACTATAATTAATTAGTTTAGTTAGCCTTTGTGCAATTATTTAGTCTATCATAAGTTTACACAATGATGTCTTATGTTTTACTTGATTACTTTGTATTGCTAGTGAGAGCCCAGGCTGCCTAGTTAATTGTATGTTCTGGCGGTGCCTGGCGCTTCCCTTCCTCCCTCGTCTTGGCCATGGGAACCAGAGCGAGTGCAACAGCTTCACTCTAGTCCTGGCTCTCGTTCTGACAATATCTCTGTTTGGTGTTGGTTAGGCTTGCTTCGTGTTTTCCCTTGAATACCGCATATTTCTTTTTGTTCGTTATTTGATTGGAGCATAGCAAGGGCTGGAGTCATATTGAGCATATAGTTTTGTTTTAACATCTTTAGTTTAATATTATTTATTGCATTCATTTCTTCTGTGGCAATCTAAAATATAAGCTTCTCCTTTTATTCCTCCATGTTCTTTTCCATTATTCTGCAGCATTGTTTCACCATTATTAGATGTGCATATTATTCATGGTTGATGTCACTGGGGGGATTGGGTGGCTGGACTGTTTATCTCTGTTTTTGTTAGGCCTTTGAGTACTGAGGTGGCTGGGTGTGTGATAAGGTAGGCTAAGCTTTTTCCACCACACAGCATCCTTTGACTCGGGTCTTATCCAACCCTTTAGTGGGTGGCAGCCAGCTTCCAACTTCCCCTGGATATCAACCCTTTGAGCCTTGTTTAGTTTTTAGCAGCAATACATTCGGTGCAATCAGGGACTAGGGGTGGAGCCTGTTACTAGGTGAGGTTGTCCCCATTGCACTTGTTTGTATTGAGCTAACCCCAGATGATGTTGTAAGGGTTAAGTCATTAAAGTTGTTTACCCCTTACAACACCACCGCCGTGCTGTGCTGAAGAGAGCCACTCGGTGTATTATTAGGACATAGGCTAGGGATAATAGGCTTGGCACTGAGTTTTATTGCACTGGACTTTCTATGGGTTTTTGCTCTGCATTGTTCTCAATTCCTAAGCGATTGGGTATGATATAGAGTGTTCAGGGAGTCTAGTACAGGATAGTGTGATAGTATAGAGTTATTGTGGTGTGAAGCAATTATATTTAGATTGTCAGTAATTTTTCTTGTAATTGAAAGTCTACGGACATAGTACTCTTATTTTATTAACCCGGATCCACAACTATTGCTAAGATGTCGCATGTTGATTACATTCCTGTTCGTATTGTGGGGAAGGAGGACGCCTTTCAGTTTATTACAACCCAACCTAGTCAAGAAGAAGTTGCTAGCAGGAGTAGTGATGAATTAACCCTTTATTAGCGGCTCACCACTTAAGTCGTATTTAATAAAGCTGGACTATGTGGCGGCGCTCGACATAACTCGAGTGGCAATTTCAGCACGTAATGTGGCTGAGAGAGAGAGACAAGTGGTGGCAGGAGACTAGCGAGCGTATGACTGCTCCAGACCACCGCGGCGAACCTACTGACACAAATCTCAGCTCCCTCCTCCCTCTCTCACTCGCTACATACTCAATTATGTACCGAAAGTACCGAATTACCTGCTTTTTGCACTCGCGTTGCACGGTTATTGCAAGAAAACTATCCATCATACAAGGATCGTTATGGTGTCATTCGAAAGCTCTGTTTATGCCCTTTCAGGGATAGATACTTGTTTTACGTTCTGGGTCTTATTTAGGCATGAAAATGATCACGTAAACAGCCCTATTTTGGCTAAAAACACCCCGCTGGGCGGTACACATAAATAAACCGCATAGGCCGCTCGTAAGGTGTTAAGACGTGTGTTTGAGGCATATGGATGGAGGTACAAGGGTATGTGTTACGACCGGGGCTCGTATAAAACAAGGGCTCTTAATCATTAGACTAGAAAGGCACACAGCCACAACGGTAACACTAGATCCAACCCTCGAACTTATATTGCCGGCGCACAAAAAACACCTATACCCTCCAGAGTTAAATCTGCGATAACGGGGTATCCTATAACTCGATATAAGTGCACTACTACTACAGGCTGATGATCTCTGATACAGCCTGATCACAACAACATACAATTACGTTAATAAGGTATACAAGGAAAAGATAGAGATCTTAATTAAATCACTGCAATGATTTAATGCAAACTAGAAGAAGGTATATTTAAAGTTACTCTAAACAATAATGAACTGTCACTCCTATACTAAAGAAAGTGAACGAAAGTCCCAAAGTATCGAGCAGGAATCTTCTGAAGAAAGTCTGATGCTGGGGTAAGATGATCGTATCGGATTTTGAACTGTTATATAAAGCAGGGACAATATAGGACAAGTGTAGAGGCAGACAGTGTTATGACACGGGAATAACGATAAATGCACATTAGTATTATCTCCAACAACAAAAGAAGTACTTAGTCAGGCAACTCAAAAAGCCAGCTCAGGTTGTGCAACTCAACAACAACCAAGGCTTACAGTCAACGTGAAGAAGAATGCTGCATACATAACATAAGAGTTTATAATTCTAAACGGGTGTCTGCTAGGCTAATAAAGTCTAGCTGGGATGTCGTAGGCTAGGAAACAATGGCTGAGCAAGCGGCTCGTAGCCTAGCGAGGTCCTTAAGACTGTGCGGCCAAATTACGTTAATTGACGGGGTGCTCTCTTGAGAGATCCAGATCGCTAGTATCTGGTTCTCTCCTGGCGACCCTCTCAAAGTCAAAACAAAACGAGTTAGCACAGTGCTGGGTGGCAGAGGCAAAAGCCCTCACTCGCAACACAGTGCTAAACTCACAAGGTACACAGTCAGAAAGACCACCTAGGCTTCCAACGTCTCTGTTGCGATTGTACAGGTTCAACAAAACCTAGTACACATCGGAAATCACAACAACAATGGCCTCACCCCAGTCTAGCATTAAATAGCCCAGCAGACAGCCAAGGAATAGGCAGGGAGACACCGTGAGTGTGTCGAACCTCTACAGGCAAAATGGTAACCCCTCCAAAATGACTAACTAAACATATAATATCCGAGAGCTTCAGCATATAATACGATGGCCGATATATGAAATCGTGGAGAACCAAAGGGGAGTTATGATATTAAATAGAGAGGAAGAATGAGAGGTAAGAAGTTGAGAGAGAGAGAAAGTGCTCTATAGGTAGAAGTCGGGGACAGGTGGCAAGGGATATGTTAGGGGTATGCTGGTCAAGCAAGCTCTGAGCATGGAAGGAACAAGGCAGCAGGGAAGTGCGGGGGAACTACCTCCTGACGCGGCGGGAGGGGGTGGTGAGGCGGCCAGCCACTCAGAGGGCCCGACCGTGGCATGACGTCACCGAGGCAACATGTAACCCTCCGCGAGTACCCTCTGTCTCCTGCACTTACTCACTCACACTCTCTAGCTGTATCATTCAGTCTTATACATTAAACTTACAACTGATGATATAAAATACAATGCATTGTCACAGGCGAAAATAAAGACCACTTCTGTGTTGCCTGCGACATGACGATTCACAAGAAAGAACGTACAACATTGTAGACAGACTGTAGCCAAATACACTGCCCTGGCGAGTGCTAGCGAGTGGCCAAGCGAGCGGCTGAACCCATGTGGCGTTCTGCCAAGCTGCAAGCGTCACACCCCCCCGAAGATATTAGACGCTCAACCATGAGCTCCATATCTGACAAGCAGAACGCCGACAAGACTCGTCACTCCTAATCACTTCGCAACAAAGAAGGCAAAGCTCAGTTCTCATCAACAAAAAATTACAACCCCTCTCAACACAATAGCTTAATTAATTCACACTGCTATGCTCTTAGAGCGAGCTTCTACTAGCCCAGCCTTCTGAGAGAAGCATAGGTTCGACTCAGAACTTTAGCTATAACATACTTTAACAAAAATTTAACTATTAACCCTTAATTAGCGGCGAGCAACATAAGTCGAGTTAAATAAAGCTGGACTATGTGGCGGCGCTCGACATAGGTCGAGTGGCAATTTCAGCACGTAATGTGGCTGAGAGAGAGAGACAAGTGGTGGCAGGAGACTAGCGAGCGTATGACTGCTCCAGACCACCGCGGCGAACCTACTGACACAAATCTCAGCTCCCTCCTCCCTCTCTCACTCGCTACATACTCAATTATGTACCGAAAGTACCGAATTACCTGCTTTTTGCACTCGCGTTGCACGGTTATTGCAAGAAAACTATCCATCATACAAGGATCGTTATGGTGTCATTCGAAAGCTCTGTTTATGCCCTTTCAGGGATAGGTACTTGTTTTACGTTCTGGGTCTTATTTAGGCATGAAAATGATCACGTAAACAGCCCTATTTTGGCTAAAAACACCCCGCTGTGCGGTACATATAAATAAACCGCATAGGCCGCTCGTAAGGTGTTAAAGAAAGAGTTTTTATAGAATTTTAATTTTTAATATGTTTATGGCGGCTGCACTACAGGGGCAAGCCTAGTTTTTCTCCACTCTCAACACACACTGACTGAACGGCGAGGGTTCTCCTGCAAACAGACCCTCCCGTGACAAACAATCAGCCAAAACATTATCAGTGCCCTTAACATGCCACACATCCAACTTGTGTTCCGGCAGCTCCACAACACCTGACACTGATAAACTGCCCAGTTCATCACAAGACTGGCACTTCTCTTCGCTCTTTCCGGCACCGGGGCTTGCCTATAACCGTTCACTAGTTCTACCTTCGTTATTAGCGATGCAGCCCCGATGCGGTCTATGGTGTCGTCAACTCTCGATAAGGTATAGGCGTCTGTCAGGGATAATGCACACACTCTCTTGCAATCAACACACACACTGATCTTGCCACTTAACACAGGTTGCAAAGTTACAGGCAACGACCACTCACGACATTCCTTATCCCTCAGACCCTTCGTCAACACGTAATCTAGCTCTGCTTGCACCACAGGCTGTCGAGCAGGATTTATACGGTAGGGAATTAAATTGAGCCTTGCACTGTCTCCAGCCTCCATGTCGGATTCTACCCCGTACATCAGGCCTGGAGAAGCAACAAACATGCGGATGCACTGCCACAGCCTAGTAAACAACTTATCACGCAAACCAACATGTCTAGTGCCCTCCCACAACCCAGCCGAGACCGCAGCTTCTACCCTGTAGTCTCCCTCCTTCTCCACCTTCGTCCCTAGAACAGCCAGGTCATGAGAGGGACAATCAGTACCACCTGTACAGTCACTCCCATAGTTCATTATTGCTAAGGCTTCCCTGCCGATACCGTACATGCGCACCACCGCATTCCTTACGACTACATCTGCCTTCGCAGCATCACCGCTTTTAGCGACATGGCCAGATACAGTCGGTCTATGGTAGGGATGTTGCATTCGACTAGAGCAGCATTGGGAGGCTATACGACGACCAGGCACATCCACTCCACAGCCAAACTTACCAATCTGCTCAATGTCCTCCTTCTGACCACCACCCTTGGCAGCCATGGGTCGACCTTGACCTGACAACCATGTCCAAGCCTCGTCGCCCACCTTGAACCACAGAAACAACGAGGCTAACGTTCTTCCAACATTCACGTGACCTGCCCGCGGAACATCTTGCACCGCCTGAGTTGTGAGGCTCTGGTGCCCGGCACGACCAGTGGGGTATGAACCGAGCTGGTGCTGGAGCGCTGCACACTGCTGCTCAGGCAGGTGCTCTAGCGCTTCCACAGCCACCAGACTCGTGGCCCCCGCCCACTGCTCCGCCGAGACATGACAATCCCAACTCTCCTCCACCTGTGCCCTACTGCCCCCCTCTCCTTCTCCACCTTGGCCGCTGCAGACCAACGCAGGGACAGTAGGCTGCTCAGGTGGTTGCTTCACAAACTCCTCCAACAGGTTCACATGACATGTTTCCCCGTCCTCGTGTTTGATCTCGACAGCACCATTACCACACTTCTGAACTTCCGGATCCTCCAACTGCAGTTTACAAATATCTGAGGGAACCAACCTGTCTAAATGCTTCTGAAGCAACCCAAGTCCTCCCCCAATATCAAACTGAGCAACCCTTTTTTCTCTCTGTGTGTAACGTTGCTGCCTCGGAGTCTCTTCCTGTCCTACCTCCTCACTAGCTGACAGGTCCTGGGGCTTCTCCAGACTCCAACAATGGTGTCAATACTAAGTCGCCAAGAAGCGCTGCTGGTACTAAACTCTCCAAACTTTTACCAACCTTAGCCGTCTTCTTCCGACCGTTCCTCCGTTGATCAGAAGACTGAGGAATAGGCTGTGACACTTTGGATGCAAGAGGTCTTGTAACAACGCACGCCATAGGTTGTACTTGACACTTCTCTACCCACTCCTGTTCCTCCCTACTCACGTCGGCCGGCTCAACGGCAACGACTAAGGGGGAAACCTTAGAAGTAGGCACCGCAAAGTCGTTGCCAAGAAGGAGGTCGACGCCCCTAACAGGCAAGTTCTCCACAATTCCCACATCCAACTCTCGTGTCACACCATCTACCTCCAGTTCCATCCTGACCAACGGGTATGACCTGATAGCATTGATACCTTGCACCACAACCACCCGTGCCGCGTTTATTGGTCTACCAGTAAAGTTCTTCATCAAAGTCTGAGAGGGACCCATGTCTCGCAACAGCTCAACTCCATGCTTCTTACCAGCCCAGTTCACGCAGCCACGCCCTCGATGGTCGCAAAAGACATCGCGGACAGGATTCGAGCCTTCCGGATTCTTCTCCACTGGCTGTGTCCCAGCCTCTGACGTTATACCCCGGGCAAACTCAGACGACTTCGGGGACACCCCAATGTTGCGAGCCAAAGACACAACTGCATTAGGTAGGTTGCTTGGACAGGCTCTTGCAAAATGCCCCTTCTCATGACAATGAAAACACTCTAACTCCCCCTTGGGCTTCCCATGAGGTGGGGAAGGGCACTGACCCTTCTTAAGCGGGACGGTACTAGGTTAATGGGCAATTTTGGTGTCGTTGCTCTTGATCTTAGTGTAATTATATGTATCAGTGTTTCGGGGAGGGGGAGGGTTACGCTCCTTATTGCCTGCATCACTTCTCTGTGCAAGACCGCACCCACGAATCAAAGATAACCGAAGGTCAGCCATCTCAGCTGCCTCCTGAAGAGTTTTCGGGTTTTTTTCTTTAAGATTCAAAGTCAAATCGCCGCCTGTACACTTGAAATTTTTTTCTAGAAGCATCAGCTGTTTCAACTCCTCAAACGTCGATGCCTTCTCAGAACGCAGCCAGTTTCTAAATGCATCGGACAGATCCCGGGCATGCTCAAGAAAGGTGCACTCACGACCCTTCGTTACACCCCCGAACTTCAATCTGTACGTCTCTGGTTGTAACTCATATGCCCGCAGGACAGCCTTCTTCAATACCTCATAATCGATGCAAGACTCCAAGGGCAACGCATCATATGCCTTGAGTCCTTTGCCAACCAACCTAGAGGAAACAAGGGCTGCCCACTTAACCTCGGGCCATTGGTGCTCCCGGCACTTCTTCTCAAAACGCATACAAAATTTGGTGACACCCGACTCGTCAAATACAGGTACTAATTTAAGAAGGTGCGATAAAGACTGATCAGGACCTCGATTCCCGGAACCCAGACGCTGCCCTGTCGTCTCCACCCGAGACTTCTCAAGATCTATGTCTGCACAGTACCTCATAGACTCAGCCTCACGTATGGCCTTTCTCTCCTCAGTCTGAAGCTTAGCCATCTCAAACTCCCGCTGCTGCTGCATCTTAGCCATCTCCAGCTGGAAGAGCATCTCTGCAGTTAAACCTTGAGGAGAAGGAGATGCAACAATTGGAGACTCACCCAAGTGCAAACCACGCTGCCAGTGACTATCGGCCTGCGGGAACGTACCTGGCTCCGGAGCCCGAGGGGGCGCCATGGTAGGAGTCGAGTGGAATGGGGGCTGGGCCGAAGGTGCCCCAGCTCCCGCTCCACCCGAAGCCCCACGCACCCCGCCGAGCACACATGCCACCAGGTCACCTCTCGACATGCTGCTAGTGCCCACATGCCCCATGACCGTGGCCAAACACTGGAGACCATACCGATCAATCCCCGACACCCGGTCAACAGTAATAGGCATCTCCAGAAACTTCCTTGCATCCTCCTCACTAGTTATAACTCTAATGCCTTCTGACAAACCCCTCTGCTGCACCTCAGAGTCTGTTTCCCGTACTGTGTCCTCACTGTACACTGATCCGTCGTCCGACATATTGTCTACCGAAAATTCTCAACATTTATAAAAAAAAAAGAAGTACCTAAACTCTTATGTAGCTCTATTCACTCAAAAATATAAAATGCTTGAAGACTCTTAAGTGTTATACTACTTGCCAAAAAAAAATTCCACGTGTCCACTATATTCCTTTAAACAAAAACAAATGACCACAACACTCCTGCAATATTTCTCTAAGTTCACAAAATCCTAAGCAAGGTCGCCATTTGTTACGACCGGGGCTCGTATAAAACAAGGGCTCTTAATCATTGGACTAGAAAGGCACACAGCCACAACGGTAACACTAGATCCAACCCTCGAACTTATATTGCCGGCGCACAAAAAACACCTATACCCTCCAGAGTTAAATCTGCGATAACGGGGTATCCTATAACTCGGTATAAGTGCACTACTACTACAGGCTGATGATCTCTGATACAGCCTGATCACAACAACATACAATTACGTTAATAAGGTATACAAGGAAAAGATAGAGATCTTAATTAAATCACTGCAATGATTTAATGCAAACTAGAAGAAGGTATATTTAAAGTTACTCTAAACAATAATGAACTGTCACTCCTATACTAAAGAAAGAAAGTCCCAAAGCATCGAGCTGGAATCTTCTGAAGAAAGTCTGATGCTGGGGTAAGATGATCGTATCGGATTTTGAACTGTTATATAAAGCAGGGACAATATAGGACAAGTGTAGAGGCAGACAGTGTTAACTGACACGGGAATAACGATAAATGCACATTAGTATTATCTACAACAACAAAAGAAGTACATAGTCAGGCAACTCAAAAAGCCTGCTCAGGTTGTGCAACTCAACAACAACGAAGGCTTACAGTCAACGTGAATAAGAATGTTGCATACATAACATAAGAGTTTATAATTCTAAACGGGTGTCTGCTAGGCTAATAAAGTCTAGCTGGGATGTCGTAGGCTAGGAAACAATGGCTGAGCAAGCGGCTCGTAGCCTAGCGAGGTCCTTAAGACTGTGCGGCCAAATTACATTAATTGACGGGGTGCTCTCTTGAGAGATCCAGATCGCTAGTATCTGGTTTTCTCCTGGCGACCCTCTCAAAGTCAAAACAAACGAGTTAGCACAGTGTTGGGTGGCATAGGCAAAAGCGCTCACTCGCAACACAGTGCTAAACTCACAAGGTACACAGTCAGAAAGACCACCTAGGCTTCCCACGTCTCCGTTGCGATTGTACAGGTTCAACAAAATCTAGTACACATCGGAAATCACAACAACAATGGCCTCACCCCAGTCTAGCATTAAATAGCCCAGCAGACAGCCAAGGAATAGGCAGGGAGACACCGTGAGTTTGTCGAACCTCTACAGACAAAATGGTAACCCCTCCAAAATGCCTAACTAAACATATAATATCCGAGAGCTTCAGCATATAATACGATGGCCGATATATGAAATCGTGCAGAACCAAAGGGGAGTTATGATATTAAATAGAGAGGAAGAATGAGAGGTAAGAAGTTGAGAGAGAGAGAAAGTGCTCTATAGGTAGAAGTCGGGGACAGGTGGCAAGGGATATGTTAGGGGTATGCTGGTCAAGCAAGCTCTGAGCAAGGAAGGCACAAGGCAGCAGGGAAGTACGGGGGAACTACCTCCTGACACGGTGGGAGGGGGTGGTGAGGCGGCCAGCCACTCAGAGGGCCCGGCCGTGGCATGACGTCACCGAGGCAACGTGTAACCCTCCTCGAGTACCCTCTGTCTCCTGCACTTACTCACTCACACTCTCTAGCTGTATCATTCAGTCTTATACATTAAACTTACAACTGATGATATAAAATACAATGCATTGTCACAGGCGAAAATAAAGACCACTTCTGTACTGCCTGTGACATGACGATTCACAAGAAAGAAAGTACAACATTGTAGACAGACTGTAGCCAAATACACTGCCCTGGCGAATGCTAGCGAGTGGCCAAGCGAGCGGCTGAGCCCACGTGGCGTTCTGCCAAGCTGCAAGCGTCACATATGTCTAAGGAAGAGTTAGTTGAGGAGGTGTGCAAGTTGGCTGCGCAGCCTAGGGGTCCTTATTTTGAAGCTAGTACTTGTGTTGTGGATGATGGCACCATCCTGCATGTGCCGCAGTGTCCTAGCAGTCAGGTTAGCTATTATTTTACTGGGGCCCGGAGTGGAGCAACGACTCCAGAGCAAGGTGATACTGTAGTTAGACAGTCTCCTACTAATACCACCGCACCTGCCACCACGCTTCCACCGTCAGCATTTAATTCTATCAGTACGGCCCCTTCATTTTCACAGGGCTATGTTCATGGCCAGTACATTTATTTCAAGTTATGCTAGCAATCCCCAGTATCCTACTTCTTCCCCCCATGTGTCGTGGGCCACACCCCAGCATTTCACTGACACTCATACGGTGGGGGCTCAGCCCAATGTTCCCACTTACGCCCAGTTTCCTCCAATAACCCCGATAGGGTCGAGAAGGAGTCCAGAGGTCGAGCTTCAGCTTATGAGATTGGAGATAAAGGAGAAGAGAATAGGCCTACAGGCAGAGAGAGAAGAGAGGCAGAAAGATAGAGAGATGCAAGGGAGGATTAAGTTGAAAGAGTTGGAGGTAGATTTGGAGAAGACGAAGTTGGAAACCATTGGGCAAAGACGACAAGGAAATAGTGCTGGTCATACATCTAAGGAGGAAGCAGAAGAGGTGTTGTTGTCTCGACGGCTGAAACTCGTGCCGGCCTTCGATGAACTTAAGGTCACAGAGTGGTTCTTACGTTTTGAGAAGAAGGCCCACGAGTATCAGTGGCCGAGGCACCGCTGGGCACCGTTGGTGTCTAATGTGCTAAAAGGCAAGGCTCTCGATTCATACGATCGCCTAGAAGTGCAGGAGCTAGAGTATGATGTACTTAAAGAGGCTGTGTTAAAAGCCTACGAGCTGCGTCCCGAGCCTTACAGGTTGGCCTTCAGGGGGGCTCGCACGTGGAATGTGCCAGGTACCTGCGCGATACTCTAGCTAAGTGGCTGCATTCAAGGTTGATGGAGCAGTTTACAATCATAGTTGAAAAGGACGTTGGGGGAATTTTTTTAAAGAAAAGCGGTTTAAATCAATAAGAAAAGCAGCAGTTTGGGCTGATGACTTTGCACTATCCCGGCGTGGCACGTGCATTGGGAGGATTGGTGACAGGAGAGACCGACCTGTGCACCAAGCAGCCACAGTATCAGCTCGCCCATCATCACCCAAAGGTTCCACAAATAAGACACAACATTATACCAAGGCTGACAACCAGCAAGCTTCTACGGAAGTGAGATGTTATTTTTGCAAACAAGAGGGCTATATTAAACCTCGGTGTGCTAAATGGAAAGCTACCCAGGAACCCAAGGCTGTCCAGTTGGACGCGACACTAGGGGAGATGCCTGTGAAAGGCAAGCCAGGTACTGGTGACTTTGGGGGGCAGTGTTGGCCAGCGCGAAGCAGGGTAGCAAGCACTTTGCCACCCCAGATGGTATCACCACCTGATGTTACGATCGGGTCTCGTATAAATCAGAGGCTCTTATACATTGGACTAGACTGGCATAAATGCAACAACGGAAACGCTAGATCCAACCCCTGATATATAATCCCGTCGAACAAAGAACAAATATACCCTCCAGAGTTATATCTGCAATAGCGGGGTATCTTAACTCTCAGTATCTATGTGCTTCTACTATAGGCTGATGTTCTCTGAAACAGCCTATTACCTATAACATATGGTTGCTTAGTTATGGTACACAAGGAAAAGATAGTTAACTTAATTAAATCACAAGAGTGATCTAATGCAAACAAGAAGAAGGTTTACTTAACGTTACTTTAATCAATAATATCTGTCACTCCTTTATGAAAGAAAGTGTTGCAAAGTCCTCAAGCACCGAACAAGGAATCTTCTGAATAATGTCGGATGCTACTAAGAAGAACGTATCGGAAATGGAACCACAAAATAGCAGGAGGCAGGACAATGCACGTGTAGGCTGAATACACAAAAAGGCTGGACCTATAATGTTATTAGACACAAGAATATTATAAGCGGTGCAACAGTAATAATGCTCGCCACGAAAAAGTAGTACTCCTATTAACAAAACCGGTCTATGCTGGTTGTGTCTCTCTACAGCAACCTAGACCTCAAAATGCTTGTGTAGAAATAATGGGTATGCATGAAAGAGTATATGATCTAATCCAGCTAATGTCTACCCGGGTTAATAAAGTCTAGCTGGGATGCGCAAAGGTACAGAATTCTGGTGGAGCAAGGCAGCTCCTAGCCTAGTGTGGACCTTGGGTCTGTGCGGCCTGATTACGTTAATATGAAGGGGTGCTCTCTTGAGGATTCTCGATCACAAGTATCGAGTATCCTCCTGGCGACCCTCAAAAGTAAAAGCAAATAGAGTTAGAACAGTGTTGGGTGGATTAGGCAAGCAGCCCTCACGCACTACACAGTCTAAACTCCAAGGTACACAGACAAAAGATCCACCCAGGTAACCCACAGAGTCCGTAGTGTCGTGCAGCTCAAAAGTAGCCTACACACAGTGAAAACACCAACAGCAAGGTACCTGATCCCTAGTCTAGCATTATTTAACCCTGTAGAAACATTAGTGATTGATGGAGACAGTCCGAGCAATACAATCTCCCAAAAAGACAATGACTATCTTCAACCTTAGCCTAGTACATAAGAAATGTGAGACCCAGCATATAATACAGTCTGGCCACCAATTCAAGGTGTGGATGCAGGGAACCAGAGGGGGATTGATATTAATAAAAGGTGATGAAGTAGTGGAAATGATAGAGGCGGTAGAAGAGAAAGATTCTAAAACAAGAGTGTGGAACAGTTCAAGGGAGATGCTTAGTGTATGCTGTCTGGGACGGATCTGACCAGGATATTTCCAGGGACCGCATGGGTGGAGTCCCAGTTCGCAGGAATGGCACGAGGGCGCGCGACAGTCGCCCAGTAAGCAGCCGCCTAGTAGGCCGTGTTAGGCAGGAGGCAACGAATCCCGCGAGGCCTATGTAAGGGGGCCGGCCATGCGCCACACTCACCACCAAGTCACACCACCTGGTCTCTCTCTCTCTCTCTCTCCCGCTCGCCTTCCCATCATTCAATTACTTAACACAATACTTTCAATTGACTAAATAAAATAGAAAGGATTGTGACAGACGAAAACAAAGAACAGTTCTGAACTGTCTGGAACACAAGCTTTCTCGAGAAGGAAAGTACACAATGATAGGTAGACTGTAGCTACATTATCTGCCCTGGCGAGTCCTAGCGAGTAAGCCATGTGGTTCTGGGGGAAGCGGTGGGCGTCACACCCCACCCAAGATTTTTAAGAGGCTCAAAGTATGAGCTAAATCTGACACGCAGAACCCATACAAAATTCACCACTCCTAGTCACCCAGCGACTATGAAATGTAAAGCAAAGTTATCTTCAAAATAACACATTATAAAAATGAACAACCCCTCCCAACACAATAGATTAAATTACATAGTTATGCTCATAAGAGCGAGCTTCACTAGCCCAGCCTTCTGAGAGGAGTACAACTCAGAAGTTCTGCTATAACATACTTAAAAAAAATTTAACTATCAAAGAAAGAGTTTTTATAGGATTTTTATATTTTTTAATATGTTTATGGCGGGTGCACTACAGGGGCAGCCTATTTTTGTTCTTCTTCTATACCAACACAGCAACTCCTACTTTACGACCCAATACGCTGGGCTACCCACGCGAGCCAACAAGCACCAGACGTAAACATACTAATCAAACCAAAGTAGGAGCCTACCCTTGTGATGATCTACCCCGGGTCTTCCACCCTCGATAAGCAATCTGCAATCACATTCTCAGAACCGGCAATATGGCGTATGTCTAGGTTGTATTCCTGCAACATTAATGACCACCTGGTCAGCCTCATATTCCGGTTATGGAATTGATTCAGGAACTTGAGGGGGTGATGGTCGGTGTAGATCACCACCACTGGTCCATAGGCTGGAACATACACCTCAAAGTGCCTGAGCGCTAGCACAATCGCCAGCAGTTCCTTCTCAACTACTGAATAGTCTTTCTGCGCCGAGTTGAACTTTTTTGAGAAGAAACTGACTGGGTGCTCCAGCCCATCTTCGTCTGATTGCATCAGAACGGCACCAGCCCCCACACCACTGGCATCAGTTGCCAGCTGGAATGGTCGGCTAAAGTCCGGGGCCCTGAGGATTGGGTGAGTACACAACAGGTGTTTTACTAGCAAAAAAGCCCTCTCACACTCAGGCACCCACTTAAACTTTCTATCTTTGGCCAATAGGTCCGTCAGAGGAGCCAGCACAGTAGAATAGCCCTTTATAAAGCGGCGGTAGTAACCAATCATGCCCAAAAACCTCATGATCTGCTTCTTGGTGGACGGCCTGGGGAATTGGTTAATAGCCAATATCTTGTTCTGTGGGGGGCACACCTGGCCCAAACCCACCATGAACCCCAGATACTGCACGGTAGCCCGCACAAAATCACACTTTCCCAGGTTGACCACCAAGTTTGCCTCGCTTAATTTCTTAAATAGGGATTCTACATGTTCACAGTGGCTCTTGAAATCGTCATCGTAGATAATGACGTCGTCCAGGTACACGGTACAGTTCGGAATGTCAGCCACTAACTCGTTCATCAAGCTTTGGAAGGTCGCTGGTGCGTTCTTTAGACCGTACTGCATGACATTACAACGATATGTAGCACCATCCACCACAAAACCACACACCTCTTTCGCCCGTTCAGACAAAGGCACCTGCCAGTAACCTTTTACCAGGTCCACCTTGGTCAAGAACTTGGCCCTGCCAATCTTGTCTACACAGTCATCGACCCGGGGAAGAGGATATGGGTTGGTGGGAGTCAAGCCGTTTAGCCTGCGGTAATCAACACAGAAGCGCACCTTGCCATCCAGCTTAGGTTGCAGCGTTACGGGAGATGTCCACTTTACCGCCCCCTTCTCGATCAGTCCCTGTTGCAACATATACTCCATCTCCGCCCGGAGGGCCGGAAGTTTAATAGGGGGCACCCTATAGGGCACT
Organism: Paralithodes platypus; assembly: GCA_032716605.1. Lineage (NCBI taxonomy): Eukaryota > Metazoa > Arthropoda > Malacostraca > Decapoda > Lithodidae > Paralithodes > Paralithodes platypus. The sequence goes on along the minus strand of CM064515.1, from coordinate 11,087,486 downwards.
GATTGAAGGGTGGGTGGTCTCCGACGTCAACGTCGTGCACCTCCTCAGTAGTGAGGCCTGGGTGTTCCGCAAATACAGTAGGGTATAAACAAAATAGGCGCTCGACAGTCACACGCTGTTGCTCAGGTAGGTGTTGCAAAGCCTCATGAGCCGCCTGTCTCGTGTTTCCCGCCCACTGATCTGCAGAAACATGATAATCCCAGTTGTCATCCACCTGCGCATGACTGTCCCGTTCTCCTTCTCCACCTTGACTGTTGAAAGTCATCACAGGGACAGTGAGAGGCTCAGGTGGGCGCCTCACATACTCCTTCATCAGGTTGACATGACATAACTGATTCCTCTTACGCCTGTCTGGAGTGGCCACCAGGTAATCTAAGTCCGAGAGCTTCTCTGCTACCCTATAAGGACCAGCGTACTTTGCGGATAAGGGGTGACCTACAAGAGGGAGTAGTATCAACACCTCCTGACCCACGTGAAACTCCCTGAGTTTCACCTTGTGGTCGTACCTGTCCTTCATGAGGGCCTGAGAGCCTACCAGATTGCGGCCAGCCAACTCCAGACTACGCAACATTCGTTCTCTACTCTCAAGTTCGACAGCACCGTCACTACACTTTAGAACCTCCGGGTCTTCTAGCTGCAATTTGCGAATATCTGAGGGAGCTAGCCTGTCTAAGTGTTTGCGAAACAACTCATGCCCTCCCCCAACATCGAACTTTGCATCCCGTTGCTCTCTCCGTGTATACCGTTGCTGCCTCTGAGTCTCTTTAAGCCCTGCCTCTACACTCTCAGTGACAGGTGGTGGTGCTTCTCCAGACTCTAATAACGGTGCTAATACTGAGTCCCCGAGAAGCGCTGCTGGTACTAGACTCTCCACCGTATCAGCTTTCAGCACCTTCTCGTGACCGTTTCTCCGCTTATTTGAAGACTGTTGGTTAGGCTGTGACTCCCTGGATGCGAGAGATCTGGTTACAACACACGCCATTGGTTGCACCTGACACTTCTCAACCCACTACTGTTCCTCCCTACTCACGTCGGCCGGCTCCTCGGCAATGACTAAGGGTGAAACCTTAGAAGCAAGCACCGTAAAGTCATTGCCGAGAAGGAGGTCGACGCCCCCAACAGGCAATTTCTCCACGATTCCCACATCCAGTTCGCGAGTCACACCGTCAACTTCAAGCTCCATTCTAACAAGCGGGTATGACCTAGTTGCATTAACTCCCTGCACCACAACTACCCGCGCCGCGTTTATGGGTCTACCAGTGAAATTCTTCAAGAGTGTCTGAGAGGCACCTGTGTCACGCAAAAGCTGTACCCCGTGCTTCTTGCCCCCCCACTTCACGCAGCCATGCCCTCTATGGTCGCAAAAGGCATCGCGGACAGGGTTTGAGCCTTCCGGATCCTTCTTCACTGGCGGTGCTCCATCCTCTGATCTTATGCCTCCAGCAAACACAGAAGACTTCTGGAACACCCCAATGCTGCGAGCCAATGACACAGCCGCCATGGGAGGTCTGCTCGGACAAGCTTTTGCCATGTGCCCCTCTTTGTGACAGTGATAACACTCAAATTTCCCCTTGGACTTATACTGAGGTGTAAAAGTCCCCTGACCCATCTTAAACGGGGCGGTGCTAGGTTTGTGATCAGTCTTGGTGTCATTGCTTTTAAATTTATGTGTGTCCATATTCCGGGGAGGGTAACGCTCCTTAACGCCTACATCGTTTCTCTGTGCAGAGCCGCACCCCCGAATTAGTGACAACCGACGATCAGCCATCTCTGCTGCTTCTACGAGAGTTCTTGGGTTCTTCTTTTTAAGGTTTAAAGTCAAGTCGCCGCCCGTACACTTATAAAACTGCTCTAGAAGCATCAACTGTTTCATCTCATCAAACGTAGTTGTCTTCTCTGATCTGAGCCAGTTTCCCATAGCGTCGGACAGGTCCCGGGTGTGCTCCAAGAAGGTACTGTCTCGCCCCTTAGTCACACCCCGGAACTTTAACCTATATGTCTCGGGTTGTAGCTCATATGCCCGCAGGACAGCCTCCTTGAGCTCCTCAAAAACAACGCAGGACTCCAAAGGCAGTGCATCGTAAGCCTTGAGCCCCTTACCTACGAGTCTAGAGGACACAAGGGCCGCCCACTTAACTTCAGGCCACTGATGCTCCCGGCACTTCTTTTCAAATCTATTGAAAAACTCGACACCAGACTCGTCAAATACAGGGACCAGTTTGAGAAGGTGCGACAGAGACTGATCATGCGCACGGTTTCCAGTACCGAGTCGCTGTCCCTCTCAACACGAGACATCTCTAAATCAATGTCGGCACAGTATCTTGTAGATTCTAGTTCAGTCCTAAGCTCAGCTTCCCTCGTCTGTTGCTGAATCCTAGCCAGCTCTTTTCTCTCTTCTATCTTAGCTAGCTCATTTCTCTCTTCTATCTTAGCTAGCTCTTTTCTCTCTTCTATCTTAGCTAGCTCTATTCTCTCTTCCATCTTAGCTATCTCGAGCTGAAAGAGCATCTCTGGGGTCAAACCTTGAGGAGGAGGAGGGGATGCAATGATGTTAGAAATACCCAGTGATCCCCCCAGGGGCAAACCACCCTGCCAGTCACTACCCACCTGCGGATGCGTGCTCAGGGTCGGTACTCCAATAGGAGGATTGGGAGTCGAGTGAAGGGGAGGCTCGGCCAAAGGGCTCTGAGCACTCACCCTACCTCGTACGCCAGTCACCCCACCCAGCACACACGTCATCAGGTCATCCTTGGTCATGCCACTAGTACATACATGACCGATAGCTGCGGCTAAGCACTGGAGACCGTACCGATTCATACCCACCAACCGGTCGGAAGTTACAGGCCATTGTAAAAAAAATCCTTGCATCCTCCTCACTGTTCACCAAGTTAACAACCTGCCCATGCTGCTGCTCCTCAGCTTCTACATCACGTATTGTGTCTTCATCCTGCACTGATCAGCTATAAGACATGATGCTCACTGAAGATTTTTCACTTTGATACACAAAAAAGAAGTACCCCAAACTCTTATACCACAATATTCACAATAAAAAATTCTCGGAGACAGCTTAACCCTTCTTTAGCGGCCTATGCGGTTTATTTATATGTACCGCCCAGCGGGGTGTTTTTAGCCAAAATAGGGCTGTTTACGTGATCATTTTCATGCCTAAATAAGACCCAGAACGTAAAACAAGTATCTATCCCTGAAAGGGCATAAACAGAGCTTTCGAATGACACCATAAGGATCCTTTTATGATGGCTAGTTTTCTTGCAATAACCGTGCAACGAGAGTGCAAAAAGCAGGTAATTAGCCACTTTCCCGATACAATTCCGTATATAGCGAGTGAGAGAGGGAGGAGGGAGCTGAGATTCGTGTCAGTAGGTTCGCCGCGGTGGTCTGGAGCAGTCATACGCTCGCTAGTCTCCTGCCACCACTTGTCTCTCTCTCTCAGCAACATTACGTGCTGAAATTGCCATTCGACCTATGTCGAGCGCCGCCACATAGTCTAGCTTTATTAAAAACGACTTATGTGGTGAGCCGCTTTTTAAGGGTTAAGTGCTATAATACTTTGCTAAAAAAAAAAAATCTTGCATGTCCTAAAAAAATATTCCACAAAATCAACAAATGTTCACTGCCTGAACTGTGAGAAAAATCTGCACAATAACCTGCAATTATATGTCAGTTCACCAAATCCTGAGCTAGGTCGCCATTTGTTACGATCGGGTCTCGTATAAATCAGTGGCTCTTATACATTGGACTAGACTGGCATAAATGCAACAACGGAAACGCTAGATCCAACCCCTGATATATAATCCCGTCGAACAAAGAACACATATACCCTCCAGAGTTATATCTGCGATAGCGGGGTATCTTAACTCTCAGTATCTATGTGCTTCTACTATAGGCTGATGTTCTCTGAAACAGCCTATTACCTATAACATATGGTTGCTTAGTTATGGTACACAAGGAAAAGATAGTTAACTTAATTAAATCACAAGAGTGATCTAATGCAAACAAGAAGAAGGTTTACTTAACGTTACTTTAATCAATAATATCTGTCACTCCTTTATGAAAGAAAGTGTTGCAAAGTCCTCAAGCACCGAACAAGGAATCTTCTGAATAATGTCGGATGCTACTAAGAAGAACGTATCGGAAATGGAATCACAAAATAGCAGGAGGCAGGACAATGCACGTGTAGGCTAAATACACAAAAAGGCTGGACCTATAATGTTATTGGACACAAGAATATTATAAGCGGTGCAACAGTAATAATGCTCGCCACGAAAAAGTAGTACTCCTATTAACAAAACCGGTCTATGCTGGTTGTGTCTCTCTACAGCAACCTAGACCTCAAAATGCTTGTGTAGAAATAATGGGTATGCATAAAAGAGTATATGATCTAATCCAGCTAATGTCTACCCGGGTTAATAAAGTCTAGCTGGGATGCGCAAAGGTACAGAATTCTGGTGGAGCAAGGCAGCTCCTAGCCTAGTGTGGACCTTGGGTCTGTGCGGCCTGATTACGTTAATATGAAGGGGTGCTCTCTCGAGGATTCTCGATCACAAGTATCGAGTATCCTCCTGGCGACCCTCAAAAGTAAAAGCAAATAGAGTTAGAACAGTGTTGGGTGGATTAGGCAAGCAGCCCTCACGCACTACACAGTCTAAACTCCAAGGTACACAGACAAAAGATCCACCCAGGTAACCCACAGAATCTGTAGTGTCGTGCAGCTCAAAAGTAGCCTACACACAGTGAAAACACCAACAGCAAGGTACCTGATCCCTAGTCTAGCATTATTTAACCCTGTAGAAACATTAGTGATTGATGGAGACAGTCCGAGCAATACAATCTCCCAAAAAGACAATGACTATCTTCAACCTTAGCCTAGTACATAAGAAATGTAAGATCCAGCATATAATACAGTCTGGCCACCAATTCAAGGTGTGGATGCAGGGAACCAGAGGGGGATTGATATTAATAAAAGGTGAGGAAGTAGTGGAAATGATAGAGGCGATAGAAGAGAAAGATTCTAAGACAAGAGTGTGGAACAGTTCAAGGGAGATGCTTAGTGTATGCTGTCTGGGACGGATCTGACCAGGATATTTCCAGGGACCGCATGGGTGGAGTCCCAGTTCGCAGGAATGGCACGAGGGCGCGCGACAGTCGCCCAGTAAGCAGCCGCCTAGTAGGCCGTGTTAGGCAGGAGGCAACGAACCCCGCGAGGCCTATGTAAGGGGGCCGGCCACTTGCCACACTCACCACCAAGTCACACCACCTGGTCTCTCTCTCTCTCTCTCTCCCGCTCGCCTTCCCATCATTCAATTACTTAACACAATACTTTCAATTGACTAAATAAAATAGAAAGGATTGTGACAGACGAAAACAAAGAACAGTTCTGAACTGTCTGCAACACAAGCTTTCTCGAGAAGGAAAGTACACAATGATAGGTAGACTGTAGCTACATTATCTGCCCTGGTGAGTCCTAGCGAGTAAGCCATGCGGTTCTGGAGGAAGCGGTGAGCGTCACACTGAGCATAACCAGACTTCCCCTGAGTGGTGTCGGCCATTCATACACGATGGATTTGTACGGGTTGGGGAGCAGACTTACCCTGTCAAGGTGTTTAGGGATACTGGTGCACAACAATCCATGTGTCGCAACCTGACAGGGGGACCTATTAGCACAGGAGAGTTTGTAATGTGCAGGGGAATCAACAGTGAACAATTCTGAGATTTAGTCCCAGTGACCCTAGAGTGCCCACTTTTGACTGCCGAGTGTAAGGTGGCCATGGTGGACACTCTGCCAGTTGAGGGGGTGGACTTTTTGCTCGGGTCTCACTTGGCAGGGGATGTAGTTTTCCCGCCTCCTATAGTCGTCGCTGAGGCTGCTTTTGTACCCTCTGGTGTTGTTGTTTGCAAGAAGATAACATGGACTCTATCTACCCTGTTGGTGCAGTGACCCAATCAGTGGCACATTCGGCACAACAGGTGGATGATTTAGTGGATGTGGGGGCCGACAGCCATGAGTGTGGGCCATCCCATGATGCACTACTAGATGACACTGGCCCGGAGGTAACTGTGGGCTTGGCTGACCCCAGTGAGGCTACCGAGATTAGTAGAGGTGACCTAGTGCCGGACGAGGAGTCTGACATAGTGAAACCGACTCAACCTTCTGATATTTTTAAGAGGTCAAAGCCTTGATGAAGTTACCTAGAAACAAACTGAGCAAGTTGCAGCAAGAGGACCCCAGTCTGGGCCTCCTGTTTAAGAAGGTTGGTACGACTGGTGGGAAGACCGATCAAGCAGAGAAATTTGTTGTAAAGGGGGCATTGTTGTATCGGCAGTGGAAGCCGGATACAAACTCAGGTTTGGGGGAGGAGCAGTAAGTGGTGCCTGCCCAGTTCCGGAAAGGGCTGGTTAGGTTAACACAGGTGGCAGGTCATTTAGGGGTATGTGAGACTACTAAAAGGCCACAGTCTCATTTTTGGTGGCCTAATATGCATGCATCGGTTGCTTCTTTTTTGATGTGTCATATTGGTAAGGTAGTTGGAGAACCCCACCCAGGAATACCCGTGGCACCTTTGATCCCTACACCTGCAGTTGAACCGCCATTGACTCATGTCATAGTTGACATGGTTGGCCCCTTATTACCCACCAGTTCGGTAGATAAATACTTGCACACTTTAATTGATACTACCACTAGACACCCGGAGGCTATCCCGGTTAGCTGCATGAACACCAAGATGAGAGACCCTTGTAACAAACAGGCTAAATCTAGGGTGTTCAAGGTGCGCGATGAGGCTTTGGCACGGTTGTCAGTTCAGGGTCGACCCATGGCTGCTAAGTTTTGTGGTCAGTATCAGGACATTAAGTAGATTGGTGAGGTTATGTAATAGATACGACCGACAATCGCATAGCCTCCCAATGCTGCCATAGTAAAATGCAATAGCCCTACCATAGACCGACTGCATCTGGCCGTGGCGCTGAAGGCAGTGATGCTGCGCAGCAGGTGTAGCCGCAAGGAATGCGGGGGTGCGCATGTACGGTATCGGTGGGGAAGCCTTGGCACTTATGAACTGTGGGAGTGACTGCACAGGTGGTATAGATTGTCTCTCTCATGACCTGGCTGTATTAGGGACGGAGGTGGAGAAGGAGGGAGACTATAGTTTAGAGGCTGCGGTCCCGGCTGGGTTGTGGGAGGGCAATGAGAATGTTGTTCTTCGAGATAAGTTGCAACCTCTTGTTCCTAAGCGCCAAGAGGAGTTGTTTACTAGGCTGTGGCACTACTTCCGCATGTTTGTTGATTCTCCAGGCCTGATGTCCGGGGTGGCACCCGACATAGAGGCTGGAGACAGTGCAAAGCTCAAGTTGGCTCCCTGCCGTATAAATCCTGCTCGACAGCCTGTCTTAAACGCAGAGCTGGACTACATGTTGGAGAAGGGTCTGAGGGATAAGGGATATCGTGAGTGGTCTTTGCCAGTGACTTTGCAACCTGAGCAGGTTGGCAAGCTCCGTTTGTGTGTTGACTGCAGTAGTGTTAGTGCATTATCCCAGACAGACACCTATCCATTACCCAGAGTCGACGACCCCATAGACCGCATCGGTGCTGCCACGTTCATCACTAAGGTGGAAATAGTGAAAGGTTATTGGCAGGTCCCGTTGCTGGAAAGAGCAAAGAGAAGTGCCAGTCTTGTGATGGACTGGGCAGTTTATCAGTGTCAGGTGTTGTTTTGCTGCCGGAACACAGTTTGGATGTGTGGCATGTTAAGGGCACTGATAATGTTCTGGCTGATATAAGGAGAACCCTCGCCGTTCAGTTAGTGTTGGTGTAGCCTCCTATTTTAGTTTGATTAGCATGTTCACGTCTGGTGCTTGTTGGTTGCCGTATGTAGCCCAGCGTAGGGTCGTAAAGTAGGAGTTGCTGTGTTTCTGTATAGAAGAAAATATTTAAATACAAAAATGTAAAAAACTATAAAAATACTAAAAAAGACTGTAGTTGTGTATGTCTTGTAGTGTTATTGAAGTATGGACAGTCTGTTTCAAGATGCACCAACAGACTCCCCCTGGGTGTGAGGGTGTCACTCCCAAATGAGTTTGTAGCCTATATAATTTGTGAGTGAGTTATAGTTTGCAGGGCCTGTTGTGGGAGGGGGGGGGGGGGGGGACCCTGTGCGAGGCAAGTAGCTAGCTAGCCCTCATAGCTAGCAGGACGGCGCCTGTAGTCTGTGTGGCCGGTTGGCTATTACTATAATTAATTAGTTTATTTAGCCTTTGTGCAATTATTTCGTCTATCATAAGTTTACACAATGATGTCTTATGTTTTACTTGATTACTTTGTATTGCTAGTGAGAGCCCAGGCTGCCTAGTTAATTGTATGTTCGCGGTGCCTGGCGCTTCCCTTCCTCCCTCGTCTTGCCCGTGGGAACCAGAGCAAGTGCAACAGCTATAGTCTAGTCCTGGCTCTCGTTCTGACAACATCTCCGTTTGGTGTTGGTTAGGCTTGCTTCGTGTTTTCCCTTGAATACCGCATATTTCTTTTTGTTCGTTATTTGATTGGAGCATAGCAGGGGCTGGAGTCATATTAAGAATATAGTTTTGTTTTAACATCTTTAGTTTAATATTAATTATTGCATCCATTTCTTCTGTGGCAATCTAAAATATAAGCTTCTCCTTTTATTCCTCCATGTTCTTTTCCATTATTCTGCAGCATTGTTTCACCATTATTAGATGTGCATATTATTCATGGTTGATGTCACTGGGGGGATTGGTGGCTGGACTGTTTATCTCTGTTTTTGTTAGGCTTTTGAGTACTGAGGTTGGTGGGTGTGTGATATGGTAGGCTAAGCTTTTTCCACCACACAGCATCCTTTGACTCGGGTCTTATCCAATCCTTTAGTGGGTGGCAGCCAGCTTCCAACTTCCCCAGGATATCAACACTTTGAGGCTTGTTTAGTTTTTAGCAGCAATACATTCGGTGCAGTCAGGGACTAAGGGTGGAGCCTGTTACTAGGTGAGGTTGTCCCCATTGCACTCGTTTGTATTGAGCTAACCCCAGATGATGTTGTAAGGGTTAAGTCATTAAAGTTGTTTACCCCTTACAACACCACCGCCGTGCTGTGCTGAAGAGAGCCACTCGGTGTACTATTAGGACATAGGCTAGGGATAATAGGCTTGGCACTAAGTTACATTGCACTGGACTTTCCATGGGTTTTTGCTCTGCATTGTTCTCAATTCCTAAGCAGTTGGGTATGATATAGATTGTTCTGGGAGTCTAGTAAGGGTATGGTTAGGTAATGTTGGGGCAGTTTAGAATAACCTTAGAAGTTCTCTTGCATAATACACACACTGTGGACTAGACTCGGGGACAATAGATATTTTTGTGTCTCCTTGTTACTGCTTTAATAGAGCAAAGAGGAAGATAACCAATTTTCCTAGAGAACCTGCGTATCTTGGTGTTTGAGTCAGATATTATGAGCGTATCTGTTGCAGGGTAGTACGGTGCTGTGGGCTAGGCTATGTAAGCATCTGGTTGCGCCGGGTCCCCTCATAACAATATATATATATATATATATATATATATATATATATATATATACCGGTATGTATATATATACTGTATAATATATATTTCAAGTGCAGTACATTGCAACCCTCCATATTAAGCTGTATGATTGTTAATTTAGCCCTTTGATGCTTAGTCACACGTTTCAATTGATTTGAAGGATTTGTTCAAAGTATTTCCTACGCGAATTGTGGGTTCAAACTTTCAGAATGTCAGTAAAAAAAGAATAACTGAAAATGCAATGTGGAATAAGTAGGGAATCTATTGGCAATGCTGTGTGAAGTTTTGTTATTCTGAGAGAAAATAAATATTGACTTCAGTGTGTAGTGAGCAGTGAGGAGGGGAACCTATGCTGCTCCAGCTTTTAACCTCTAAGCTGCAATGTTACTCTTGGAAGGTTTTACTAGGCGAATGCGACGTTCCTTACGGAAGATGGCACTTAAAAACAACATAAAATGCCCCAGTCCCGGATAAGTAGAAGCAATATGTGAATAGGTGGCATGTCTCCTTACCACCATCTCCTGCTCCTTTATTCTACTTCTTCCCTCCACCACTCCCTATAAATCCTCCCTCTCACCTTATATGCATTCAGTCACCCTCCTCTACACTTCCTGTACGTCCCCCCATACCTAGAGCCATCAGTGTGGCTCAAGCCTCCAGAGAGAGCACACCTATGTCGCTCTCCCTCGTATGCATTTGTCACCCAATCGTCACAATGATATGTATTTTCACTGGATATAATATGCTCTTTACACTTACTTTCAGGTTCTTCAATGTTTATATGTTCATTATATAAGTAAAATATGTGCATATAGAACAAACTATGTCCGTATTGACCCTTAAGATCCAACACTGGCGGACCTTTATAAAACATTATTTCCCCGGGTGAAACATGGACGGTAATTAAAATACTTGAGATTAAAAAAAAACACTATGCAACAACAATACAGAAAACGAAGCCTGGAAACAGAAGGGGAAACCAAGGAGAACAGAAAGGACAGCAGAGAACAGGCACCATTGAAGAATACGGAGAGAAAGCATGAGGAGACCAACAAAACAGGAAAAGAGACGAAAATACCAAAAACCACCACACACCAGACAAACGCAGGAGAAAAGAAGAACAAGAAAGGAAAGCAACAGAAGGAGAAAGAAAACTCGCCCCAACACAGGAACAACTCACAAACACCACCACCCAGAATAAATAAGAAGACGAAGGTAGAAGAAGAAAAACATGGCCGCTCAAGATCAAAATTAGCCCCACTACGCACCAGCATCCGGGAAGCCAGAATTGCCACTATCAACCCCACTCTACCACCCATCCCAGGAAAAACAATCAGCATCATCATAAACAATACAGAACAGAAAAAGAAAATACGATACTGCCAAACAAAAGAAGAACAACAGACGCAAATCTCACCTCTTCAGATGCGCCGATCTTCCGCGCAGCTGTCTTACCACCAGCGCAGGTATTTCTAGGGGGTCTACCTAATCCCCCTGAATGCCCACCCCCTCCCCCCCCCCTGCACCTATGACCTTCTGACCTTCAAGTACCGGTCCTGGGACATAGCAGCCAACGTCATGACCATCTCGATGAGAACCAGGTAGAGTCAGCAATTCAATGGCTCATAATACCTTACATGTAAGATTTTTTAGCCTAAGAATTACCCTCCCATTCATTGAAGTATTCATGCCATGGCTGAATTCTTTATGGTCTGAGAGTTCTTTTTCCGGCTAGTGAACTTTTCTTCTTACATGTCATGGTATAGTAAAAACATTAGGATCTCTTTTAGGCTGCACTTTTGACACTGGAAGTTGCACTGAAGGGCATGCCACAAACTGACTTCCAGGATCAATCCCGTACTCTACAAAACTATTAAAGAAGTTTTTGCCATCGCAAGACAACACGAATGCTTCGGGCTTTGCGAGATACCGTCTCAATAACGTCACTTAGCATACAGAAGTCCATACTGCATCTGTCCAACGCCATGGTCAAGGACATATGCTGTAAAAAGGCTTAATGACCGACCCCCGGGTTCTTTGAACATTCTTACAACGGTCAGAGGCAGATTGAGTGAACTAGTAAGGTCATGATCTTACTTATCCTCACATTAGCCCGATACCTTGTTGCTCTGTCATGACACTAGCGACTTTGTATTAAAGACTTTACATAAAGAGTACCGTAACGGAACTTAATCACCGACTATTATAAAGGTCAGGATAGTCGAGCATTCATAACTTAAGACATGTCCTAGTTCATGCTCGCGTTTGTCCGTTGGTATGCACCCTATGTCATGACATGAGGAACTACCATTTAAGATCCAAAACCAACTAGTCCATCTGCATCCCTACCCCCATTAACCACGCGGCCCGACGGAACCAAGAGAAAGGACTCAGCAACTCACACTTCATCCACCTGTGCCTGCAGCTTCAGATCTACACAGTGTTAGAATAGGAGTGCATCAGGAGTTATATTAATTCCTACACCAGTGCGAACCAAATATATCTCATTAATTGATGCAAGTGAAAGAATAAGAGGGCTACGTGTATTCTATAGGTTCGTCGTGGATCCTCGTCCGTCCTAAGAATATTATATTGTGAATTATTCTATGTATCAGTGTAAGATGAATTATTTGAGTTGTGTATTCAAGTGATTATTAACCTAAGACGTGCGCATGGGGGGTATGAGACACCACACTCCTGTGCACACGTATTTGAGCTGTTCCCATCACTAACATCGTTATTTTACCATAAATAGCATTAATACTTATCCATATGCGCCTATTATAGGTTGATTATAAAGGTATTAACCTGTTACAATAATAAAACAAGTGGAAACAGTGTTTGGATGGTCAAAATCGGCGATACAGGCCGGGAGTTACATAATGTATGGCTGAGGCAACCTCCCTGCCCTCTTCCCCTCCCCTTGTCTGGAGAGACACTGTTACGCAATAGTCTCTCTCTCGCTCTTTCCCACGCTTGGTAACAGTGATGACAACGCCCTGCTACCAACTCGCTAATGTTAGCACAAAAATAGACCACAGAATAAGGGAATAACAGGGAAAATAGGTGATAACTGAAGGAGGGGAGGAAAGTGGGGAAGGAGGGGAGGTGGAGGGGTGATATTTGGCATGGCCCAGGGGCAAAAAAAAAAAAACAACAACATTGGGGTGTTTTAAATGGATTTTTTTTTCTCCCTTACTCTTAAGAGTCTTCCCGCAGGCCGCCGGGGGAACTCTTAAGAGTCTCCCCGCAGTTCCCGGGTTAAAAGGAAATTCAATTGTGTATTCAGTATTATATTTACCCTTTACAACTCTTGTGCATGTGTAGTTTGGCTTTAACTTCTCCAGTTGAGTAAGAACCTACCTTTGTCCATTATAACCCCAGTAAAAACCCTGCCATAACAGCAATTGTGTCTGCACAGCTCCCTGTGGCTGGTAATTGTATATAATATACATTATGGCAGTGTTGTGTATTACGCATATTATTCTTTTTCTTAAATACACAGTATATATTATATCATAATACTAGAGTATAGTAAGAAAAACAAATATTTGAATTTTGAAGGGTTTACGAATGGTGAGTGAAAATTGCCTATATACAGTACAATTGTTTAATAACAAACGTATTAGGTCTATGAAGTTTTTTATTGTTTTAAATATATTTCTCATGCAATGACCTGTACATAAAATTATAATTCATAGCTATAAACCTCACAAGAATATAATAAACCGAACATTATATAAACCACCTACGGTGCGGGTTTACTTTTTTAATTATATTCATATAAAGAATACTATTTATGATAGACATATTTCAGATTTCACTTTTGAAGAGAGGGTAGAAAATTATTCTTATTTAATTTATAATAAAATATATTTCTTATTGAATTTCATAAAACGTAACAAGTTTCATAACATGATCAAATCGTAAGAATGACATAATTTATGAGTCGTAATCAATTTAAACTATGACCATTCAATCTTTTGAGTTTAATTTTAGATTGGCCTTTCCATTTTGTTGTATGTATAATAAATTATGGTAGACAATTATTGTAAGTGAAAACCAAGCTTATATACAAAAATGGGTCACGGCGCCATGTTCAGTATTGCGAGTAAAAGTGATATTTTTGTATTTATATACAGTATATTTGTTTATGATAAACACATCATGATTACACTGCAGGAAAGAGAGTAAAAATTACTTGTTTATATAATACAAAAACTAGAGTAGCCTATATAGCGAAAATATCACAAACAAAACTCCAAAGACAAAATAATATATTATAAGTCAATTTTCACTATTACAATCCGATCTCTTAATATTATTTTGTTCCAGCTATGTCATTGTATGGGCTTCCTTCTTTCTTATGGTGTTAATACATTGCATGTGGAAGTGATTATTATTGGCATAAACAGAGTGATAATATAAGTCACTGGCTTTGCGACATTTCTGAATTAGCCCTTAGAGACAAGAATGACATTTGTCCGTCGCATCGGAGGGTTAATATTGTTTGTTTCATGTTTACTTGCATACATATAATATTTTCCTATTGTTGTTAATTAACTTGTGTATTTAATTATCCTGCTGTCGTGGCGCCACTGTTGCATCAGCTCAACGCAACCACTGCAAGATTTTGCTTTATTTTGTAATATTTGTTTTTTTGTTTGATTTTGTTTTGCTTGATGGATGTAAGGAAATGAAGGCCAACACTAAGTTGGCTCTCCAACTTAATATTTGAGTGCCTAAAACTCGGTGCTCGATCAAATATACTTTTTTATGAACCTCATATTTTATTATTATTGAGTAAGTGATGAAGCTTTTGTATATCCTACACTTATTGTACGATTTTTTTAGCAGAATGAATTATTGTGTACACTATGTACACACAATAATAATGAGCAATTAATATAATTTTTTTTTTTCTATAAGTCTGAAAGAGGCAAAAGCCTAGTTCACACATTCAGGAGTCCACGAGTCCACAGTCGTGGACACTCTGGCAAAAATGAGTCAGAGTGTGCAAAAATCCACGAGTGTATAAGAGTATCCACAAGTGACAGCGATTAGCCAAGAGTGCACTTGTGGACACTCGCGGTCCTTAACGAGTTACTACGAGTGTACTGAAAGTGTGGGAAAATTTTAATTTTAATGGTCATTTTCGAATCACAAGTATTTACGAGTTACCAAGAGTGCGACACTAGTATTTATGAGTAGTTACGAGTTACGACGAGTTGTCACGAGTATGCCCACGAGTGAGTTGAGAATATGCCGGGAATGCCTCCCATTGTGCCCCTGGCATGCACTTAAAAACATTTTATGTGTGGTCTTATACTGTATATATATATACATGAGTCCCCCTTTTGACCCTTTTTGCCTTCCTTCAGCCGACTTACATTACATTATACCACCATCATATATAACATAACATAGAATACATTAAACATCAATAAAAACAGTTTTAGACTTGTTATTGACTTTTTTGTGTGGATTGAGATGTTGACGGGTAGATTTCCCCGCCACTGCACTCCCTCCCCCTTCTCCCACCCTGCCCCGCCCCCGTCACTGTGATGAAGTTGATGTGCATTGTGCTAAAGCTCTCCCATCGGCCCCTCCAGGTCCCCCAGCATGTTCATCGTTCTCTTCGCAACCAGATAACACAGAAATATTGTCCATCATATCATCAGACTGGTTGTCACTGTCAGGGGCATGACAAAAAAAAAAAAAAAATAAAATAAAAGTCAAATCTTCCGACGTCGGAGTTTTACACCAATTAGCTCAGCGCCTTATCTAGAGAGATGGAGGAATATCTTTTGTTGGCTGTTTCTTATTTATTGTTTATCTGTGTGCTGGAAGGATATTATATTTTTCAATTCCATCGCATGAGAAATTATTCATATATTACAAAAAGTCCAAATAAGACATAGTTATGTTACTGTATAAGGGAGATAGATAGATGCATTTAATAGATAGATAGATAGAGATTTGCTAGATCCAAAGATTGATAAAATATGAACATATGTGAGACAAACCTTTAATCTTCTAGTACATTTTTTAGGTATTAATTAATGTTATTGGTATATTTTTATACATATATATTGCGTTTTATGATTTTTCATTGTAATATCTATATTTATATATTTTTTCATATGTTATTAATCTATTAGTTCTCATTTTGACCACATAGTTTTGTCTGTGAGTTGCCACGAGTGTTCTCGAGTATTTTCGAGTAGTTACGAGTTAATTCGAAGATTTACGAGTTATTTCGAATGTTCACGAGTTATCACGAGTGTCTTTGACGTTGAGCTGACTCGGGGCCAGAATTTCATGCATGTATGAAATTTAGGCTGCCAGAGCCAACTTCCCAAGAGTATCTGGGAGTGACCCAGAGTGCCCACGTGTTCCTCCGATATTGGACGAGTCATTACGCGAGTTTCCGCGACTGAATACTCGTGGAAACTCGGGCTCGCACTCTTGAATGTGTGAACCATGCTAAAAGGTAGGTGGCCTGTAGTCAAAAGAGTGACAGGGAGCCAGAATCATGGGAGGTTGGGATAAAAATGCCTGGACACTCACAGTTTAAAGTATTTAGAGTCATAGGATGAAGGAAAGATTGATTGAGTGAGAGAGTTCCAAAGTACAGAAAACTTGCCATCTCTTGGGCTGGAGAGCTGGACAGAATAGAAGAGGGACTGTGTTGAAATTTGGGTGCCTCGCACTCGCCGCAGCAAGAGAGAGGGTACACACTGAGAGAGCTCTCAAGAGTGAATGAGATGAATCATTGCGGCGTGTAGAAAGAGATTATCGGGAACTAGTAAGAGGAAGTGAGTTGGTGAGGCGAGATGCTTTTTACTCTTCCGAGAAGTGTAGTATGTGTGGTCCCTTCCCGCACATGCAAACGTTCCTGTTTAACAAACCTTTTAGACTTCTTCCACGATATCCTCAACCTCTACGATGAGAGTAAAGCTGTAGATATTATATACCTTGATGTTCAAAAGGCCTTTGACAAAGTTCCCCACAAACGTTTACTGCTAAAACGCAAAGCGCATGGAATACAAGACGGTGTGTTGAAATGGATAGAAAATTGGCTCAGCGACAGAAAGCAAAGAGTAGTCATAAACGGTAAGGCATCTAAATGGACCTATGTAAGTAGCGGGGTACCCCAAGGATCGGTACTAGGACCAATTATCTTTCTAATTTACATCAACGATATAGTTGAGGGTCTCACCTGTACAATTTCAAAATTTGCTGACGATACAAAAATTGCAAATAGCGTACTCTCAAAAGAACAAGTTGACGATATGCAACACAATCTAGATAAGTTGTCATGTTGGGCACAAATTTGGCAAATGAGTTTCAATGCGGATAAATGTAAAGTACTACATATCGGATACCAAAATGAGAAAGCAAACTATGTGATGAATGGCACTCAGCTTAAGAATGTAAACAGAGAAACCGATCTGGGAGTAACAATATCGAGTAACCTAAAATCGAGTCAACAATGTTCAGAAGTTGTTAAGAAGGCAAACAAAATAATTGGCTTTATAGGCAGGTCATTTGAGCATAAATCCAAAGACGTTATCCTAACCCTTTACAATTCCTTAGTCCGCCTTCTTCTGGAATACTGCATTCAATCCTGGTGCCCTTTATTACCAAAAAGATATAGACAAGCTAGAACGAGGTCAATGTAGAGTTACCAAAATGATACCTAGCCTAAAGAACAAACCATACAAGGAGCGTCTTAGAGAATTAAATCTATTTCCTTTAACCCAGCGCAGATTAAGAGGCGACTTAATTCAAGTGTTCAAAATCATCAAAGGCATCGACAATATGAACTGTAGTAAGTACTTCACTATCGACCAATCTAATTACACGCGGGGAAACGGGTGCAAAATTATGGGTAAATCTTCTAACTCGCACGAAGCTAAAAATGTCTTCTTCAATCGAGTGGTCAAATTATGGAATGGGCTTTCCCGAGATGTTATAGACTGCAGCACCGTTGATTCATTTAAACTTTGCCTAGACAAATATCTCGCATCAAACCCGCGACTGACTGCGTTTGTAAATGAATAACTTTATTTTATCCTCCCCTCAGTTACTAACCCATCTGTCCCCTACTAACTTCCTAATCCTGCCACGGACACTAGTTCCAGGGCAGTAGTTCCCTTTCCAATGTTCCCTTACCCACTCTAAACCACTGTTGGGACACTTGATCCTCAGTGTTTTGGAGGACAAGCAGCCTAGAAGGGGCACTAGATCTGTTGTTGCTTGATTTCCTTTGTACTCCTTTGTACCTAATTTCTTGGAGGCGGTTTCAGCATGAGTGCTAATATGACCTTTCCAAGAAAGGTCGGATGAAGAAGATACTCCAAGAAAAATAAGAGAAGATGAAGGATTGATGTGTGTATTTTTGAAGAGCAACTGATAGTCTTGGGGAAGATTGCGACAGGTAGATAGAGAGACAAATTGGGACTTGGAGGCATTAAGAGTGACAATCAGAAATAATTGTTAGAGCAGAAGATAGGCGTGCGATGGCCCTGTTTCGTCGGTTTTGAAGTGGTTGCAAGTTAGCATGATGTTAACAACTACTATGGGTTTCAGAGGCCGTGTTACATGGTTTTTCGGGAATAACTTATTAACACAAATTTGGATTAGTATGATATTTTGACACAGCTTTATTCACACCCTGCCCTAATTTTCGCCAATATCGTGCATTTACCAAAAGTGAAGAATAAAGGTACTTGTCCCTGTGTCATGAGGTTAAAGGCGCACCTGGTCACACCTGGATGATGAGGAAACGAACAAGGTTAGTTACCCCCCCATCTCTCTTTCTTTCCCTCTCGCTCTCTCTCTCTCACTTTCTCACACATGGAAACTACGGCCACTGGCGCATGCATTATACATATAAAAATGAGGCATGCAAAATGTGTTAATTTTATATTTATATTGTATAGTGACATAACGTGAATGTAAGGACAAGAGTATGGTAGGGTGCTGGGTATATAACGACCGTGTTTCATCGATGAGCAATGGTTCGGTTGTTTCCGGGTGTTGTGTGTTTTATATTTATATTGTATAGTGACATAACGTGAATGTAAGGACAAGAGTATGGTAGGGTGCTGGGTATATAACGACCGTGTTTCATCGATGAGCAATGGTTCGGTTGTTTCCGGGTGATATGTGTTTTCGTCGGGTGCCACGGGCTTACGGCAGCAGTCGTATACAGTCAGCCATACGTGACATTGGCTCCAGCAAGGCAAATTATGGCAACCATGTTGCGTCATTGTCCGCGTGGGTGTAAAAACGCATTTGTCATGCGTCTTTACTACATACTGTATACAGCAGGGAGAAAGCCGCCAATCGGCTAAAAATCAGTTTGAATAGGTAAGTGGTTAATTATGGCTATTATACGTAGTAATACTTAACCAGACAGAGACACAGGTTACGTGTACCAGTTTGCAGAACATCATTGGTAACAAAAACATTTCAACATAAGGGAGTTCAAATATGGAATAACCTCATTGTAAATGTTGATGATCATTTTATGTTTTCATTATATAAGAAACGATTAAAATTATATTTAATGGATAGCTAAATTGTGCTCTGAATTCTAGGAATTTTAAACTTGTTAATTTATTTGTCGTCTATGTGAAGAGGCAATGTGTATATGAATGTAAATGAGTATGTGTATATAATTGTCTTTATTTTGTGTATATATTATGTCTTTGTTTTGTATTGCACTTGTGTAAAAAAATTTCCTTTGTTGTCTTATTTCACCTGATATGCATATGATTATAAGAGGACATAATTATATGCCTGATGGCATCAAATCACCTTTGTCATGGATATATCTTATCTTTGTATAATGGCACATTTTTGTAAACATGTATACCTATATATCTATGGCAATAAACTGTTATTAACTGTTTTAATCTTTAGAACCTTAAAGGGCGTTTTACTGCAACAAATTAATTGGCAGCACTGAAATGGTGAGCCCGATAGCTACAAATATAATATTTATAAGTATCCATACAAGGAGCAAAGTATTTATAGCATGATCCCATGCTTACAATAACATACACAGTATTTATTAAGTGTTTCATGCGCCACATTAGACATAAATAAATCTAATTAATTAATATCACTCCCAACACCAAACACCTCCGAATGAAATTAATTGGGCTTTCACCACACAGGCCTTATGACCGCGTAGCGGAAGCCGTGGGAATGACGATGAGAGCAGTGCAGATGATGGTGCACCGCAGCACCCAGTCTCGGCCTGGGACAGCGACAGCACCGCCAACACCGACAGCACCCCCAACAGCCTTTGACAGTTTCGCCATCGGTGCCATTCGCCACAATATCCACGCAAAGTTTGCTGCCAAGCAAACCTTCACGATTGGCTCCGTGACGGAAGACCTAAAGATGGCGAGCATCATCCCGGAGGCAACCTCGGAGACGTCGGTTTGGCGACTCATCCACAACATGGGATTCCGCTACAAAACCTCACAGCGGAAGATGTATGTGAGAAAGGAGTCGCTGGACATTGTGTGCTGCTGGATCAACGCTCTCCGGGCACTCAAACAATTCCGGGAGGAGGGGAGGCATGTGGTTTACCTGGACGAGACCTGGTTTACCACCAGGATGAACCACAGCATGGAGTGGGTCGACAGCACTCAGCCTGCCACCAGCACCACGTTCAGTCGTCAAGTGCCGCCCGGAGAAGGGGAGAGTTTCGTGGTGGTAGCAGCTGGCACAGCCGACGGTTTCGTCGAAAACACATTCCTGTGCTTCCCGGCCAAGAACACCAGCGGCG
Organism: Paralithodes platypus; assembly: GCA_032716605.1. Classification (NCBI taxonomy): domain Eukaryota; kingdom Metazoa; phylum Arthropoda; class Malacostraca; order Decapoda; family Lithodidae; genus Paralithodes; species Paralithodes platypus. The sequence goes on along the minus strand of CM064515.1, from coordinate 11,067,117 downwards.
ACTATCATAGCGAGATGAACAGCAAGCTCTTCCTCCGCTGGCTGACGTCACAACTTCTGCCGTCGCTGGCTCAGCCATCGGTACTGGTGATGGATAATGCGCCATATCACAGCCAGCTGACGGAGGAGAGTCGCTGCCCCACCACCGCCATCAAGAAAGCGGATCTTATAAAATGGCTGGACCACCGCAGGCTACCCTTCCCACCACATGCCACACGTCCTGAACTGCTGCTCATCTGCAAGCAAAACCGGCCACAGCCACAATACACGGTTGATGACACCATCCGTGCGTGGGGCCACGAGGTCGTCCGTCTGGCACCCGCTCATCCAGAGCTCAATGCCATCGAGCAGGTATGGGGGTGCATGAAACGGCACGTGCGCTCCTCCCTACACCGTTTCACCCGGGCGGATCTACAGGAAAGGCTGGAGGAATCCAGGTTTTGCGCCACTGAAGAGGTGTGGGCGGGTGCGGTCCGACGAACTCGAGCCTTCGAAGACGTGTACTGGTCCACGGACAACATCCACGAAGGTGTGGATCCCGTCATCATCAACCTCACTAGTGATGAAGAGGATGACTTGTTTTTAGATAGCGACGATGACTAAAATAAACTGTTTGCTGTGTATTTTGTGTGTATCATTTGTCCACCCTTCATGTCTCCGCTTCCTTTCGTTGTATAAAATGACCTATTAATAAAACCTGGCCACACTCACCCCTCCACATTCCTATAAACTTTGTATAAATGTCCCATTGTCCCACCCATCTCCTCAGTGTTTTTTGGTATTGTTTGTTTTATTGTCGGCAGCATCTTCCTCAACGTACCATCACTCATAACAATTCATGGACCTCACCTTTTTTCTAATTATGGAATTATATCTCTACAAACGGATTTACGAATATGATTTTCTATACATCAATTACGAACCTACATATACCATTGATTGTAAAGCAAGTCCCAGCCAAAAATCAACCCAGATAGTAATTGCATAACGAAAATCGTACCGGTCCACGATTTTGTATAAGTGACTGTACTTACTTACCCTACACTACCCTTCCTCCCCCAACATTTTCCCATCCTCACCCCTTCCCAACCCGTAATTAATGACCAAGCGTCAACTGCCCCATCCCACCTGACATCCAACACAACCTGACGATACGATGACCATATTACACCTTACAGTAGATGCAATATCATGCCAACACAAAACCACACAACACCTGGAAACCACCAAACCACTGCTCTTCCATCACACACGCTCGTTTTATACCCACCACCCTACCCTACTGTTGCCCTTGCAGTCAGTTTATGTCACTATCATATATTAATATAAAATTTACACATTTTGCATGCCTCACTTTTATATGTATAATGAATGCGCCAGTGGCCGTAGTTTCCATGTGTGAGTGAGAGAGATACCTTATGATACCTTATGATGTGTTCACCACTCTTCTAGCGGCACCAAGGAGCGCGACGCCCCTCGTTATGGGTGGTGATTGTGACTAACCTTGTTCGTTTCCTCATCATCCAGGTGTGACCAGGTGCGACTTTAACCTCATGACACAGGGACAAGTACCTTAATTCTTCACTTTTGGTAATGCACGATATTGGCGAAAATTAGGGCAGGGTGTGAATAAAGCTGTGTTAAAATATCATACTAATCCAAATTTGTGATAATAAGTTATTCCCGAAAAACCATGTAACACGCCTCTGAAACCCATAGTAGTTGACTAGTGTAAGGTAGAGTCATCAGCATTTGTAACCATGTAACACGCCTCTGAAACCCATAGTAGTTGACTAGTGTAAGGTAGAGTCATCAGCATTTGTAACCATGTAACACGCCTCTGAAACCCATAGTAGTTGACTAGTGTAAGGTAGAGTCATCAGCATTTGTAACCATGTAACATTTGTAACCATGTAACACGCCTCTGAAACCCATAGTAGTTGACTAGTGTAAGGTAGAGTCATCAGCATTTGTAACCATGTAACACGCCTCTGAAACCCATAGTAGTTGACTAGTGTAAGGTAGAGTCATCAGCATTTGAGTAGATCGGACTAGACGTACAGTTGAGTAGATCATTAATGAATATTAGAAAGAAAACTGGAGACAGGACAGAACCCTGAGTAACATAGGAGTTGATAGGTTGAGTAAGTGAGCAATGGCCGTCCACAACTGCAGCTATGTAGTGGTCAGAAAGGAAATTAGAGACAAAGGCAAAAATAGAGAGATAAAAACTGAAGGAGGGTAGTTTCGAAATTAGAGATTTGTACCAGACTCGATCAAAGGCTTTCAATATGTCTAGTGCTGAACTAACTGCTCTAGCCCATTTAGGATAGACATAATGTAGACTTGTTCACCAGGTTGGTCAGTCAAATGGGAGGAGAGCCATTGGTGGTGGTAAACATTGAAGACTCCTAAGATGGAGATTTCAGAGAAGGGAGAGATGGATACAATCTGTTCCACTTTAGAAGTAAGATAGTCAAAGAATTTTGGATATGCAGTCGAATTAGGGGAGAAATTAACAGCACAGATATATTTAGGAAGAGAGTGACAAGATAGCTTTAGCTAAGATTGTTGCATACATACGCACAACATCCACCTTTGGCTTTGAATGTGGATAGAGATAGTAGAAGGATATAGAGAAGGGTTTGTTTTCTGTTGCCATAGACAACTGAGTTTCAGTGAGAAAAAGTAAGTCAGGATTGGTAGAAGAGAGATGGTGTTCCACAAAGAGTAAGTTAGAGAAAAGGCAGTGTATGGCTTCTTCTGTACCTAAGAATTAACGTATTAACCCAAGAGATTGCATAGCAAGAGAAGGAGGAGGGGGGGGGGGGGGGGGGGTATTGTTCTATTTAACATAAATATAGAGTATTATAATTATATTCTATTTTATTGAGAACATAATGTATTTACCATAGTGATTAATTGCGTCCTTTACTCTTTCCTTCATTCTGTTTAAAATATATATATATATATATATATATGAATAAATATACAGTATATATATACTGTATATATATATATATATATATATTATTATGCCGGGTTATAATCCAACTCGCTTTGTTATGTATTATCTATGAATCCGGGTTTCCGGTTATTTAGAATTGGAAAATGCTCAACAGGAACATATCTCGCTTCACGAATATTACTTATAAATTACTGAATTGCTCTCTCAAAAATACAATAAACAAATAGTATAAATTACATTTATATTTATTTAAACAGATACATAAATGGGGTATTAACCCATAACTGTCGGGGTGCAACATAAGTCGAGTATAATAAATCTGGACTATCTGGCGGCGCTCGACATAGGTCGTGTGGCAATTTCAGCACGTAATGTTGCTGAGAGAGAGAGAGAGACAAGTGGTGGCAGGAGAGTAGCGAGCGTATGACTGCTCCAGACCACCGCGGCGAACCTACTGACACGAATCCCACCTCCTCCCTCCCTCTCTCACTCGCTATATACGGAATTGTATGGGGAAAGTGCCGAATTACATGCTTTTTGCACTCGCGTTGCACGGTTGTTGCAAGAAAACTAGCCATCATAAAAGGATCGTTATGGTGTCATTGGAAAGCTCTGTTTATGCCCTTTCAGGGATAGATACTTGTTTTACGCTCTGGGTCTTATTTAGGCATGAAAATGATCACGTAAACAGCCCTATTTTGGGTAAAAACACCCCGCTGGTGGCTACATATTATATACCGCCTAGGCCGCTCGTAAGGTGTTAAAACCTTTACTATAATGAGTAGGATTCTAATATACATACACTGTGACTGATAGAGAGTTGAATATATTTTACTCTCTAATGAAATATGGTCGTCACTTACAAAGTATAAAAAATAAGAAATACGCAATTACATAAAATACACACACAAATATTAAATATTGATGACAATATCTATGCGGGCCAAGTGTATAACGTGAGGTATAATAATTACCAGGTATGGCAACTGAGGTCAACTACTCAGCTGCGCATAAGGCTGCGCAGCGTGAAAGACAAATAATGCCGCACTCAGGTGTACACTCAAAGGTACCGCTCTTGGGGGTACAGGTCATTCGGACTGAGGTCAAGTTTTTTTTATTTTTTTTTTTTTTTTATTTTTTTTAAAGACAATGAACGGAGGAAGGAAAAACACAGATAAAACAAAAAGATCCATGTGCCTAAAGGCATCCTCCATTCATAAAATGTTTGTAACAACTGGATTTAAACATTTGTAGATTGTAAGTTTGTGGAAAGCAATTCGAGGGAAGTGAATTCCAAAGAGTAGTAGTTCTAGGGATAAATTAATTTTGATAAGCAGAAGTTCTGCATTGTGGAGGAGAAAGTGTAAATTCATGGGCGCTCTCAGCTGCCCTAGTTCTACGGGGAAAGATGTGGAGAGGCGGCACAATTGAAGCAAGTTCCTCGGAACAATTGCTGTGAAAATATCTGTAGAATAATGCAAGGGATGCAACGTTTCTTCGTATGGATAATGTAGGAAGGTCCTGTGTGATTGCAGGGTTATTGATTAATCTAATAGCTTTATTTTGAATTTTGTCCAACTGCCTCAATGCAACCACTCCACTTCCACTCCACAGAGGTGAACAGTAATCCATCTGAGAACGCACATGACTTTTATATATTACGGCCAACTGCTCGCCAGTGAAGAATTCTCGAACTCTGTACAGGAGTCCCAGTTTTTTAGAGGCATTCTTAGCAATGCTTCTAACATAATGTGTCCAGCTCAAGTTAGTAGTTAATGTTACACCGAGAATGTCAATACTAGGGGAAGTGGGAATATTTACATCATTAAAAAATATGGGAGTCAGTGAGATTCTGTCGGTTAGAAAATTGAATGTACTTGGTTTTCTGTGCATTAAAGGAAACTAGATTCTTTTGTCCCCATTCTTCAATTCTAGAAAGGTCCTGGTTCAGAGAAATTGCAGTGCTTATTTTTGAATTTATAAGATTGGGTTGGGTGAAAGAATTGGTAAATGTGAAGGAACTGTGGAGTGTTGAGTCATCTGCGTAGGAATGTATTGGATTATGAGTGGTAGATATAAGATCATTGATATGAATGAGGAACAGAGTTGGGGCCAAAACTGATCCCTGGGGAACACCATCATTTATTGAGTGAAATTGAGAATAAAGGCCATCTACCATTACACATATTTTTCTGTTATGAAGATAAGAAGAAATTAGTGGAACTAATGATGCAAGGCCGTAGTGTGACATCTTCGACAATAAGGATTGATGCCAGACTCTATCAAATGCCTTTGATATATCCAGTGCTATTGTATGTGTTTCACCATGTTGGTCTGTGGCTTGGTTGATTTGATGCGTAAGAAGGCAAAGAATGTCTGCAGTTGATCGACATCGTCTAAAACCATATTGCCTATCACTGATTAATTTATTATTCTCAAGATGCTTAATTATGTGATTATTTAATATAATTTCAAAGACTTTACCAATAGTGGAAGTTATAGCTATTGGTCTGTAGTTTGATGGATCTGAAGAGGCACCTTTTTTAGGAACTGGATGGATGTTTGCTTCTTTCCAGGGTACTGGGAAGCATGAGGTATGAGTACATAGACGGAAATTTTTTGCCAATACAGGAGCAAGCACCAAGGAGCAATTCTTAAGTACTATTGGAGGAATTTGATCTGGACCAGGAGCCTTATCTACTGAGAGATTCTGCAAAATAGTTTTGACATGTCTGGTGTGGATCTTAAGTGAGGGAATTTCAGGCGAATTAAAATTAAGTACATTGACATCTTGATTTATTTAATCTAAGGTTGAGTTGGTGGAGAAAATATCCGCAAGAAGGTTAGCTTTACCTCGTGGGTCACTTACAAGATTGCCAGTCGGAGATTTTAATGGTTAAATATAGTCTCGATTTAGTGCAACGTTAAATCCGTTTGCATGCACAGTATTAACTCCAAATCATTTAGGTGTAACCCAATGTGTTTAATATAGTTCTTGGAAGCAAAGGTCAGAGCGAAAGCATAAATTGTGTTCCTGAATGTTCAACGCTACACCATCAACTCTCTTCTTCCGACTGTAGTATCCCAATGAACCATCAGTTGTGGTCTCATACATGCAGATTCCGCAGTTTGTTGGTTTGAGGGGCTTAAGTGTATGTATTATGTCGGAGTAATTTGACGAGAAAGAAGGGAAATTTAGAGGAGAAGTTTTAAATTATACTTACTTGGACGATTTGCCGCCTAACCTATTACACACGGTGTATGAGCCACACATATTCATATTTTTGTGTCTTGCCCAGCCAGGGTTCGAACCCAGACCAGTAGTGCAGCACTCCAGCTTATAAACCACTTGACCACCAAGGAGCTTAAAAGTAGTGACTTAATTTGGAATTACTGTATATCCCATCCACCACCACCCGCTCTGATCATGATCACGTAGCTAGATACCAAAGACACATACACCTCACACACAAACACTAGCAACTAAGTACTAGAGAAAGATACTTGTAATCTGGGGCACATTGAAGGCGTCACTGAATAAAATTGATATAATTTGTATCTGTAAGGACAAGGATCTAAAAGCGGAATACAAAATATTCACCACCAATTTCGAGATTTCATTACATATCCACGCATGCGAATCTGAGCTTAATCTATCAACGCCAAATTGTCTCTATATATCCTAGCCCTCCAACACTTCGCACCAACCATCAAAAACCAACTACACGAAAATGTTCCTCACAAGTGCTGTTCTGGGTCGCGTGTGGCTGAGTTGTTGGAACAATTACAAGGCACAACCAACACAGATCGTGGCTCTGACAACAGTGGAAGAGAAATGTGACACTAAACCGGATACTAGAACACTGTTGCACGAACAAAAACTGTTACATACCTGTGGTTTGGATAGCCATTGCTTTTCTCATTAACTTTACCTTTTCTCTTATTTAAATATTATCCATTTCAATCCATTCATATTCTGATTACTTAAAAGGCTTCAGTATTCTAAGCAGTTACTTTTTGTGCAATTTTTCTAAAACTAATGTTTTGGATCAAATAATATAATGTATATATTTACCGTATACCCCTAAAACATATTGTATTTACCAGTCTACACACCACAACATTTCGCACAGCTATCGCTAATATGTTGTTCTTTTTATATATTCACTAACTCACCTAGTCTGCTATCTAAAAAGTAATGCTCTCAGCTAACTCCAAGAGGTTGTCATCCTTATACATCAATTTTCTTTGTATATGAGTATTACACTGTAAACCATTGCACTGACTAATCTACCCATACAAATTACTCTAAGACTGCACTAGATGCTAGGCACCTTCAAACTCTTTGTAATCATATCATATTTATTTCGGTAACCCACGAGTTAACCACATACAATCATAATATCCATATCAATTACATTAATGGCATTCTGAGGAATAGACTTATCCATACATTTCGTTTGTTTGTTATCAATACTAAAAACCTTCCATATACCCTATATTCAGGCATGATACTATTTGTGTATGTTATTCTTATCCTACATGTGTGTCTTTTAAAGAAGAGGTAATATTTCAGTGGGTGATGAAAGGTTCACAAAAATAATATATGAGTCAGAAACAAGGGGAAATAGATTGAGAGGAACACGTCAGAAGAGATGGGGAAATGGTGTAAACAAATATTGGACGATAGAGAGATGACTGAAGAACAGGCAAGAGAAATGGTGATGAATTGGAATGCGTGGAATATGCCTTTTTTTTTATTTAATTTTAATTTTATTTTTTAAGAGACAATGAACGGAGGAAGGAAAAACACAGATAAAACAAAAAAGGTCCATGTGCCTAAAGGCATCCTCCATTCATAAAATGTTTGTAACAACTGGATTTAAACTGTTGTAGATTGTAAATTTGTGAAAAGCAACTCGAGGGAAGTGAATCCCAAAGAGTAGTAGTTCTGGGGATCAATTAATTTTGATAAGCAGAAGTTCTGCATTGTGGAGGAGAAAGTGTAAAGTCATGGGCGATCTCAGGTGCCCTAGTTCTACGGGGAAAAATGTGGAGAGGCGGCACAATTGAAGCAAGTTCCTCGGAACAATTGCTGTGAGAATATCTGTAGAATAATGCAAGGGATGCAACGTTTCTTCGTATGGATAATGTAGGAAGGTCCTGTGTGATTGCAGGGATATTGATTAATCTAATAGCTTTATTTTGAATTTTGTCCAACTGCCTCAATGCAACCACTCCACTTCCACTCCACAGAGGTGAACAGTAATCCATCTGAGAACGCACATGACTTTTATATATTACGGCCAACCGCTCGTCAGTGAAGAATTCTCGAACTCTGTACAGGAGTCCCAGTTTTTTAGAGGCATTCTTAGCAAAGCTTCTAACATAATGTGTCCAGCTCAGGTTAGTAGTTAATGTTACACCGACAATGTCAATACTAGGGGAAGTGGGAATATTTACATCATTAAAAAATATATGGGAGTCAGTGAGATTCTGTCGGTTAGAAAATTGAATGTACTTGGTTTTCTGTGCATTAAAGGAAACTAGATTCTTTTGTCCCCATTCATTAATTCTAGAAAGGTCCTGGTTCAGAGAAATTGCAGTGTTTATTTTTGAATTTATAAGATCGGGTTGGGTGAAATAATTGGTAAATGTGAAGGAACTGTGGAGTGTTGAGTCATCTGCGTAGGAATGTATTGGATTATGAGTGGTAGATATAAGATCATTGATATGAATGAGGAACAGAGTTGGGGCCAAAACTGATCCCTGGGGAACACCAGCATATATTGAGTGAAATTGAGAATAAAGGCCATCTACCATTACACATATTTTTCTGTTAAGAAGATAAGAAGAAATTAGTGGAACTAATGATGCTAGGCCGTAGTGTGACATCTTCGACAATAAGGATTGATGCCAGACTCTATCAAATGCATTTGATATATCCAGTGCTATTGTATGTGTTTCACCATGTTGGTCTGTAGCATGGTTGATTTGATGCATAAGAAGGCAAAGAATGTCTGCAGTTGATCGACATCGTCTAAAACCAAATTGCCTATCACTGATTAATTTATTAATATCAAGATGCTTAATTATGTGATTATTTAATATAATTTTAAAGACTTTACCAAGAGTGGAAGTTATAGCTATTGGTCTGTAGTTTGATGGATCTGAAGAAGCACCTTTTTTAGGAACTGGATGGATGTTTGCTTCTTTCCAGGATACTGGGGAAGCATGAGGTATGAGTACACAGACGGAAAATGTTTGCCAATACAGGAGCGAACACCAAGGAGCAATTCTTAATTAAGTACTATTGGAGGAATTTCATCTGGACCAGGAGCCTTATCTACTGAGAGATTCTGCAAAATAGTTTTGACATGTCTGGTGTGGATCTTAAGTGAGGGAATTTCAGGCAAATTAAAATGAAGTACAGGGACATCTTGATTTATTTCATCTAAGGTTGAGTTGGTGGAGAACATATCCGCAAGAAAGTTAGCTTTACCTCGTGGGTCACTTACAAGATTGCCAGTCGGAGATTTTAATGGTGGAATGGATGAAACAGTAGTGAAGTTGGATTTGAATGAGTTAAGAGTAGACCAAAATATTTTGTTATCATTTGGATTATTTAGAAGTTTATTTGCCTGCTTGTGGAGAAAGTTTGATTTAGTTAGATTTAATACAATTTTGGCATGATTATGTGTTTTTGATCTTGTGTATGCATTGTAGGCTAATGCTTTTTGTTCAGTTACTCTAGCACAATTATGGTCAAACCATTTAGGTGAATTAGATCTTTTACTGTACTTTTGATGAGGAATAAAAGTTTCCATTCCAATATTTATAAAATCTTGTATGTGGCTCAAGGTGGAGTGTGCCTCATTAGACAAAATAAATAAAAACAAAATAAAGAGGTCCAGGGAATATCAATAAAGAAATCTTGAAGACCCTCCCAGTCTGCCCTATCGTAATGCCATTTAGTCACCAAAACAGGTTCAGAGTGGGAAGGTGTGGTAGGTGATAGAGAGGTGGCCTGTATCAGACAGTGATCAGAAGATTCAAGCGGGGACCTCACTGTAACATCATAATTTTCTGTATTGGTTGTTAAAAATAAGTCCAGTAGGTGGGAATTATGATCAGGAATATCTGGTACACGGGTGGGTTGGTTGACTAGTTGAGTGAGATTAAATGAGTCTGCAAATAGCTCACATTCAAGACCAGCATCATCAGTCCTGGCTGAATGAGTAAGCCATTCAACATTATGGACATTAAAATCACCCAACACAGATGGGAATAGGGAATAGGGAATCATTGGGAATAGATGAGTGATAACGCGGTCGTAGGGAGTGGGGGTTGGGCGCCAGTTGTACTAGAAGTAACTAGATAATAATCTGTCAGGCGCCCGGCCAGGGGAGCCGGTAAATATATGAAGGGCCCTGACTGGGAGTAATGTGGGCGGGCATTGTGGTGTAATTCCGCTGCGTGTCTGCCTGTTGTGACCAGAAGCTCTTCAGGAGATCTGGGACCTGGGAGTCTTTTGCTGGAGACTCCTCATGCTCATTGGTATCTGGGTCTTCTCCTGGTCAACCTAGATGTATGTGATTTTTGTTTTATTTTCTATTATATTTTGTTGTTTCGGTTCAGGCTCTGTCTCGAGTTATCCACCCCCAGCTATGAAGTATGTGCCTGAGTATAGATGCATACACATACAATATTTCAATCTTAGGCCCTCCTAACATAATAGTTTACCAAATGCATTTTTTTTAGAGTATTCAAGAATTTGCTTCCATGTACAGTTGGGGAACTATACAGGGTGATTCAGTAACCTTTTTCATATATTTAATGGCAAATTCGGGAAACTAAAATAAGACTAATTTACTCTATGACCCTTAGGGTGAGTCTTTGATATGATGGAGATATTACACCTTTAGAGTTATCGATAGATGAAAAGAAAAAAATCTAAGGAGTGAGAATGAAAATGTCGTTGTTAACTGTCAGGGTAGCGTAACCAAGACTTGGTATCAAAATGGCTGCATACGGTAGCTGGATGCAGTTGGTTTCCCAATTTACAAAGGTACATTACTATTTGTCCTATCATCATCATCATTATTATACGTACATTATTCATAGTAGTAGTAGCAGTAGCAGTAGCAATAGTAGTAGTTGTTGTTGTTGTAAGGGGAGAAGCGGGCGGAGGAGGGATAAGTGAAGGAGGAGGGATAAGTGGAGAACGGATAAGTGGAGGAAGAGGGGTAAGTGGAGGAGGACGGATAGGTGGATTAGAAGGGATAAGTAGAGGAGGAGGGATAAGTGGAGGAGGAGGGGTAAGTTGAGGAGGAGGGTTTTTCTTGCCGAACTCGAATTTCGAAACTACGGTCGTCAGTATGAATCATGAAACTACGGTCGTCAGTATGAATCATGAAACTACGGTCGTCAGTATGAATCATGAAACTACGGTCGTCAGTATGAATCATGAAACTACGGTCGTCAGTATGAATCATGAAACTACGGTCGTCAGTATGAATCATGAAACTACGGTCGTCAGTATGAATCATGAAACTACGGTCGTCAGTATGAATCATGAAACGATTTGTACATGATTCTTAATTGTATCTCTGCCTACACGTGGTATCAAAACGGTTATACGGTAGCTGGTTTCCTAATTATTATCAAAGGAACATTACCATTTGTATCATCATCATAATTAAGATTCATAGTAGTAGTAGTAGTAGTATTACTTGTTGTACTGTACAGTAAGGGGAGTAGCAGGCGGAGGAGGGTATGTAAGGTGAGGAGGAGCGTTTTTCTTGATGACTTGGAGCTTCAAAACTCATCTCATCTTAATGAATCCTGAATCAATTTGTACAAGTCTTTAGATTTTTTCTCTGCCTACCTTGAGCTGATTTGCTGTAGCTAGGACAATATTTTCGCTATCAAAAGGGTTTACAAATGTACATACTAACAATACTGTGACCATCAAGAACGTTAGAATTACAGTTTTAATTACCATCAAAGGTGATGAATAAAAACTTTGTGAAATGAATACTTGTGAAGTTGTACTGAGTAATGTTTTTTAAAGCCGATCAGCTTTACACTGTTCCGTCGTCTCATGTATTGCGAGCATAATTGCCTCATGATTTAGGTTTGAGACATCAGAGGGCATTTCAGCAAGTTTGATTGATTGTAGGACAAATTTAAACCCAGACCATGGAGGAATACGTTTTTAACGAGTATGCTGACATGCACCTTACTCTGGGGGAAGCCAGGGGAATTGCTGCAGCAGTGGTGCGACTGTATGGTGAAAAGTTTCCCAACCGTAGGCTCCCATCGCGACCAACATTTCTTGCAGTAGACCGTCGATTAAGAGAAACTGGCTCATTTTTACCACAGATATTGGATGGAGGACGGGCACGAGATCACCACAAGGACCAAGCTGAGGAACAGATTATGAATTATGTCCGGGAAAATCCAAACACAAGTACAAGACGAGTTGTCTCCCAGTTTCATATGACCCAATCATTCGTTTGGAGAACTCTAAATGTAAATAGCCTGTATCCTTATCACCATCACAAGATTCATGCATTACATGAAGGTGATAGTCAGAATAGACTTGTGTTCTGTCGGTGGCTACTTCGTCAGCAGGAGGAGCGTCCTTCGTTTACATCAAACCCCCTGTATTCAGACTAGGCATGTTTCACCAGAGATGGGATTTTGAACCAGCACAATACACACATTTGGGCAAGAGAGAATCCCCATGCAACAATGGTTAGAGCACACCAAGTAACATTTTCAATTAACATTTGGGCTGGTATTATTGGTGATAACCTGATTGGGCCACATATTCTTCCCCGGCGTTTCACAGGAGAGTCCTACGCACATTTCCTGCAAGAGGAGTTACCAGTGCTACTAGAAGACGTACCCCTTCAAAACAGACAGCAAATGTGGTTCATGCATGACGGCGCTCCACCACACTTTTCCCATATGGCAAGAGACTACCTGGATGAGGTGTATCCCAACAGGTGGATAGGACGTGGGGGCCCAGTTTCATGGCCACCTAGGTCCCCCGATTTAAATCCACTTGACTTCTACCTATGGGGATACGTGAAGAGTAGGGTATACGCTACCGAGATCCAGACACTTGACCAGCTGTGGAACCGTATTCAGGAGGCAGCAGCAACGGTAAAAAACAACCCTGGTGTGTTTCAGCGTGTGTGACAGTCATTCATCCGTCGTGCTGAAGCTTGCATCAATGAAGGACACTTTGAGCATCTACTATGAAACCTGTATACTGTATTGTAAAGTATTTGTAAATAAAGTATGTACAAACATGAGATTTTCATTAACCATAAATGTATTTATGATAAAATAATAAAAAAAAAAACATAATGAGAAGCTTTAAAGCACCACATGAAACAATTACTGTACAAACCATCAACAGCACCAATCAATAATAATAACATAAATTTCACAATACTGTATAAATAATTAATGATAACATGCTAATGCCATAACTTGACCTAATAATAATAATAATAATAATAATAATACAACTACGACTATTACTAGTACTACTACAGCTACGATGAATAGAGTATTAATTATGATGATGGTGATAAAATGCTAATGTTCTTTTGAGCATTGAGACAACTGCTACCATATGCAACCATTTACATACCACGTTGCAAAGAAACAATCTTTAGATTCATGTACAGATTGATTCAAGATTCATTAAGACGAGCGGAGTATCAAAGCTCAAAGTCGGCAGGAAGATCCCTCCTCCTCCACTTAACCCTCTTCCACCACTTACTCCTCCTCCTCTTCCTCTTACTTATCCTCCGCCGCCTGCTTCTCCCCTTGCTACTACTACTACTAATACAATGATTATTAATAATAATGATGATGATAATACAAATACAGTAGTAATGTACCTTTGTAAATTGCGAAACGAACTGCATCCAGCTACCGTATGCAGCCATTTTGATACCAAATCTTGGTTACGCTACCCTGCCAGTTAGCAACGACATTTTCATTCTCACTCCTTTGATTTTTTTCTTTTTCATCTATCGATAACTTTAAAGGTGTAATATCTCCATCATATCAAAGACTCACCCTAAGGGTCATAGAGTAAATTAGTCTTATTTTTGTCTCCCGAATTTGCCATTAAATTTATGAAAAGGGTTACTGAATCACCCTGTATATACAATATATATATATATATATATATATATATATATATATATATAAGTATATATATATATATATTGTTTTTTGTTTTTGTTTTTTTTTCTTCTATATTCCAACTACTCCCTCTCGGGCATAGGCTGATAGCCTTTAAACTCTACCGCTGAACACTGTGAGACCCGTGTGGTTTTGTTCTAGTCTAGGGAGTGAGACATGCGAAGCACCCCGGCTCGAAGAAATCCCATCTCTGAAGCCACCTCGCCTCCGCCCTTCACAGTCTCATCCCCCAGACTCTGACCCTCACTCTCAGAACGCCACCTATTGAGCAATTAACTCACTAGGCATTGCCCCCCTGTAGCATATTTTTGAATATGAGAATATTCATAAAATGCTATTTTAATCAGGGAACAATGAGGGTATTTTTTGTTTGGCATTTCGGTGTGCTGTGGTAATGCACTAATACTAGGTACGGCACAAATTCCATCCCAATAATATCTTCCCATTGACATATTGGATTACCAGTCCAGTGGCAAGACCACTCCGCCACACCTCCCCATTATAGTATGTACAGGGTTTTCCAGTAATGCTTTTCATAAATTATATGGTGGACTCATCAGACAAAAATAAGAATACATTACTCTATGAACATGAGGTTCAGTATTTATAATAACGGAGTTATTACAAGATTTAAGTTAACGATAGATACAATGCCATTCAGTCCAAGGGGTAATGTTGCCATTTTAGTGGATTATATCCATTTAGCCTTCGCTATCGCTTGCTAGCCTCAAGATAGTGAGGAGTAGCGATCTGACTTTTCGGTAGAAAAATATGTCCGGCTTCGCCGGTAGAAAAATCAAATCCGGCGAAGCCGGACATATTTTTCTACCGAAAAATCAGATCGCTACTGCTCACTATCTTGAGGCTAGCAAGCGATAGCGAAGGCCAAATGGATATAATCCACTAAAATGGCAACATTACCCCTTGGACTGAATGGCATTGTATCTATCGTTAACTTAAATCGTGTAATAACTTCGTTATTATAAATACTCAACCTCATGTTCATAGAGTAATGTATTCTTATTTTTGTCTGATGAGTCCACCATATAATTTATGAAAAGCATTACTGGAACACCCTGTATACAGTATATATATATACAATATGTACACACTTTGTACCATGGTTGAGAAAAGCTAACTATTCAAAACCCTTCTGATCGAACGGGTCTCTTATAGGTGGTTTCTCTCTACAATGGTATCAAGCGTGTAAAGATTTAGTTCCTCAATTTTACATCTAAGGATACATTCTAATATTTGTAATAACGGTGGTTATATACGTTAGACAAAAACCTACACGTAGGCGACTGTTATTCATTATTTGTAAACTGTGATGAGGTCTACAAACTGTTACGATCCAGGTTCTCAAAGACACAGGGCTCTTCAACATTGGACTAGATAATGGCAAAATGCAACAACGGTAACACTAGATCCAACCCCTGCCTTAAACACTGAAAAACAAAACACCATTACCGCCCTGAGTCGTGCCTGGACAACGAGGTATCCTATGACTCGGTAACTGGTGCACACACACTAGGCTGAAGCTCGATGAAACAGCCTAATCTCAAACAGTAAAAGATTACTCGATTAGGTTACACAAAGAAAAGATAGTTAACGTGATTAATTAACGTTACGGTAGATACTCAAATAACTGGCACTCCTGTATTAAAGAAAGTGCAATGCTAGTCCTGCAACATCAACTGGAAACTTCTGAAATAAGTCTGATGCTGGGAAGATGTTCGTAAAGAATCTTGAACAATTATAATGCAGAATACGGGTCACAATAAATACTAGGACATATAGTAATAATAGGCAGGCGAATAATACAGACTGCGCAAAGGTAGTAATGCTCGACAACTAAAGAAATGCTTCGTGACACAACGCAACAGCCTACTAGGGTTGTGCAACTCAACAACAACCTCGGCTCAAAAGTGCAGTGAATAATAATGTTGCATACATATAATAATGGGGGCTTATCTCTAACCAGTGTCTGCTCAGTTAATAAAGTCTAGATGGGGTATCAAGGCAGGGCAACAATGGGCGAGCATGCGGCTCGTAGCCTAACGTTGTCCGAAGGTGGTATAATGAAGATTACTTTATATGACGAGGATGCTCTCTTGATAAATCTAGGTCTCTAGTACCTAGTTCTATCCTGGCGATCCCTCAGAAGTCAACACAAAGAGGCAGCACTATGTTGTGAGGGATAGGCTATGGCCCTCTCGTACCACAGCGCTGTGCTCGCAAAGTAAACCCACCCGAAGACAACTTAGGCTCCCACAGTACCTGTCGATGTCGTGCAGGGCTTAGCTAACACTGCACACATCGGAGACAAGACACAGTAACCTTACCCCTAGTCTAGCTTTAGATAACCAAGCAGAATCACTCAACACCTTGCCAGGGAGACATATACCGGTCTACAACCATCCCGAGAGAGGACACATACGGAAAAGTCCGTCTCTCAAAAACCTCAATAAAGCCTAATACATGGAAATATCTGAGTGCTTCGCGTACAATACGACTGGTCGACGGTGAACGTCTATGCTGAAACCAGAAGGGATGTTGAGTTTAATAAAGATTAGAGAATGAGAAAGGAGAAGTCGAGAGAGAGAAATAGTATGCAAAGTGGCGAGTATGGGGGACAGAATTGCAAAGGATGTAGGTGGTACGCGTGTCAGGCAAGCTCTGAGGAGAATAGCTCCTCTGGACCCCTCCAGGATCCCACACAAAGGCACGGTGGTCAGCCAATCACAGGCCGCTACTTCACCCGGCAGCAGGCCTGCAGAAGGCGCCAGGAACCACCAGCCAATCAAAACCGAGAGAAAAGACCATGCGGGCGAACAACTCCTCCGGGAGGGAGGAGGGAGGAGGAGGAAAAGCAACACTCACCTCCCCCACCCTGCTCGCTCGCTCTCTCTCTTTCCTTCACTACAATGCATCTTATGTTCAACTCATGATATCAAATACAATGCATTGTCACAGGCGAAAACAAAGACCATTTCTAGACTGTCTGTGGCAACACGACCCTAATGAAATAAAGCAGATCATTCTAGGACAACTGTAGCCCATCCCCCCATCCTGGCGAGCGCTAGCGAGCTGCAATGCCCCACGCAACCATTCTGTCAACGCCGGGAGGCGTCACACCCCCCCCCAAGATATGGGACACTCAACCATGGGCCGATATCTGAACAGACAGAATGTCGCTAGAATCTGCAACTCCTAACCACTCTGCCACTCATGGAATGCAAGCTCAGTCTCCTCAAAAAAAATACAACAACATTTATATATAAAACACAAAATCTTATCACCCTTCCCAAACATAATACATTAATTCATAACATTGTGCTCCCAGAGCGAGCTTTAAGAAGCACAGCCTACTGAGGGAAAATCATCTGCACTCAGTACTCAGCTACAATATTATCTTAAAATTAATTATTAAAAAGAAAGAGTTTTTATTTAATTTTTCATATTTAATTTTAATGTTGTTTTTGGTGGCTACTATAGATGTAGCCTAACTTTCTTCGAATCAAAGCCAACAACTCCTGCCCTGCGACCCTACGCTGATGCTACACACGCGAGCCAACAAGCACCAGCGCAAAAAATACACCGCGAGCCAAGACAGGAGGCTATACCAACATACTGTGGTAGCCTACCCCGGATCCTCCACCCACACGCAATCACATTCCGCAACCATATGGCGAAGTTGTACTCTTGCAACATGAGCGACCATCTGGTCAGCCTCATATTCCGGTTGTGGAATTGATTGAGGAATTTAAGCGGGTGGTGGTCGGTATACACTACCACGACTGGCCCATAGGCAGGAACATAGACCTCAAAGTGTCTGAGCGCTAACACGATTGCCAGCAGTTCCTTTTCAACAACCGAATAGTTTTTCTGTGCTGAATTAAATTTCTTTGAAAAGAAACTGACTGGATGCTCAAGACCTTCCTCGTCTGTCTGCAAAAGTACGGCACCAGCCCCTACTCCGCTGGCATCAGTCGCCAACTGAAATGGTCGTTCAAAGTCCGGGGCCCTGAGGATAGGGTGAGTGCATAAAAGGTGTTTAACTACTCGAAACACCTGCTCACACTCAGGTGCCCAGCGGAACTTTTTATCTTTAGCTAGTAGATCTGTCAAAGGAGCTAACACAGTAGAATAACCTCTTATAAAGCGGCGGTAATACCCAATCATGCCCAAAAATCTCATGATCTGCCGCTTGGTGGTCGGCCTGGGGAACAAGTCGATAGCCTGTATCTTCTGTTGGGGCTGGCTCACCTGCCCTAACCCAACCACAAACCCCAGATACTGCACCGTGGCTTGCACAAAGTCACACTTGCCCAGATTAACCACCAAGCCTGCTTTACTAAGTTGACTAAATAAGGCTTCTATGTGCTCGCAGTGACTTTGGAAATCGTTGTCATAAATGATCAAGTCATCAAGGTAGACAGTACAGTTTGGGATGTCTGCTACGATGTCGTTCATTAAGCTCTGGAAAGTGGCCGGTGCATTTTTCAGACCATATGGTATCACGTTGCAACGGTAAGTACTGCCATCCACCACAAACCCGCACACCTCTTTAGCCCGCTCAGACTGTGGTACTTGCCAGTAGCCTTTGACGAGGTCTACCTTGGTCAAGTACCTTGCTTTCCCGATCTTATCCACACTGTCATCCACCCGGGGATGAGGATATGCATTGGTGGGGTTCAACCCGTTCAACCGCCTAAAGTCAATGCAGAACCGAACTTTTCCATCAGGTTTGGGCTGCAGAGTGACAGGAGAAGTCCACCGTACTGCCCCCTTCTCGATCAAGCCTCTTGCCAGCATATACTCCAGCTCATCCCTGAGCGCTGGGAGTTTAATGGATGGCACCCGATAAGGTATCGACTTGAAGGGGGGGTGCTCTCCTACATCGACGTCATGCACCGCTTGAGTAGTGAGGCCGGGGTGCTCGGCAAATACAGTGGGGTATGAATCGAACAGGCGCTGCACTGCCACCTGCTGTTCCTCCGGCAGGTGCGCCAGAGCATCATGCGCACATTGGCTCGAATTCCCCGCCCACTGATCAGCCGAGACATGACAATCCCAGTTATCATCCACCTGATCATTGCTGCCCCCCTCTCCTTCTCCACCATGACCGCAGCAGGTCAACACAGGGACAGCTAGTGACTCAGGTGGGCGCCTCACATACTCCTTCAACAAATTAATGTGGCATAGTTGGTTACGCTTCTTCCGGTCTGGAGTGGCAACAAGGTAATCCAGATCGGAGATCTTTGACACCACCCGATAAGGCCCAGCGTACTTGGCAGCCAGAGGATGACCTGCCAAAGGCAACAGGACCAACACCTCTTGACCTACCTGAAACTCCCGGAGTTTCGCCTTAGTATCGTACCTGTCCTTCATACGGGCCTGCGAACTCACCAAATTACGCCCGGCCAGCTCCAGACTTCTAAGCATTCTCTCTCTGCTCTGGAGGACGTATCTCAATATAGAACATGGCTTAGCGGTACCCTCCCAAATCTCCTTCACCATGTGGAGAGGGCCCCTCACCTGATGCCCGAAAACAAGCTCATTCGGACTGAAATCGAGACTCTCTCCAGGTACTTCTCTTGCCGCGAACAAAACATACGGCAGACCAAGATCCCAATCCTTTCCGTTCTCTGCGCAATAACATCGAAGCATGCTTTTCAGCGTGGCGTGCCACCTCTCCAACACCCCTTGACTCTCCGGGTGATACGCAGAAGAGACGACAGTGCTGATGCCATGCTGAATCATAGTTTGTTTGAACAGATTAGAGGTAAAATTAGAACCTTGGTCCGATTGCACCTCTTGCGGGTAACCATACCGCGAGCAATACAAGAGCAGGTTCCGGACAACAGTTTTCGCCGTGCCATTTCTCATTGGATATGCATCAGGATAACGAGTGGCCACATCCATGATAGTTAATAGAAATGTATTACCGGCACTAGTAGGGGTTAGGGGTCCGACCATATCAATGATGACCTTACTGAAGGGCGGTCCACTGACAGGAATGGGGTGCAACGGGGCTCTCGGAATTGTTTGGTTTTCCAACCCTCTGGCACGTATGACACCTTGCTATCCAGGTTACCACCTGCCCCTTCAACCCCGGCCACCAAATCAATTTTTCTAAAGCCGCCACCGTTTTTCTCACCCCTAGATGTCCTGCCAGTGGTATGTCATGCGCCAACCCCAGTAGGCTATCCCTGCACTCCCGTGGCACCACCAACTGGTCCACTACTCCGGACCCCTCTTGCCAACTACGTTTAGGGTCTTGAAAACGCCTATAGAGGATGCCTTCTAAATAAAAAAAATCTCCTGGCTGTGCATCGGCGTCCACGTCGAGCTCTACAGCTCCATTAGCACACGTTTGGAGCTCAGGGTCCTCTAGTTGCAACCGACGTATATATGAGGGTGCCAAGCGATCTAACTGCTCCCGGAGCAATGTATGACCTTCCCCGATACTGGGCTGCTCCCTCTGTCTCTCTCGATGTACATAACGTTGCTGTCGTGGAGACTCGTCATGCCCAGCCTCGTCACTCTCGATGACAAGCCCAGGGGCTACTCCAGAATTAAGTAATGGTGCTAATACTGAATCACACAGGCCAGCCGCCGAGTCAAAACTCTTAAAACCAACTCCAGCTTTAGCCTCCTCCTGTTGATCGTTCCTCCGCTGGTCTGAAGACGGAGGACTAGGCTGTGACACTTTAGCTGCCCGAGCTCGGGTGACAACACACGCCATGGGTTGTGTCTGGCACCGCTCGACCCACTCTTGCTCTTCCCTACTCACGTCGGCCGGCCTCTCGGCAACGACTAAGGGTAGAACCTCAGAAGCGGGCATTGCAAAGTCGTTGCCGAGAAGAAGGTCGACGCCCTCCACTGGCAGTTTCTCCACAATCCCGACATCCAATTCACGTGCCACACCATCCACCTCCAACTCCAACCGCACCAGCGGGTATGACCGAGTTGCATTAATATCCTGCACCACCACCACCCGAGCCACGTTTATAGGGTAGCCAGTCAAGTTTTTCATCAGAGTCTGGGAAGCACCTGTATCACGCAAGACCTCTACTCCATGCTTGCGCCCCGCCCACATCACGCAACCCCGCCCTCTATGGTCGCAAAAAACATCCTGAGCAGGGTTCGAGCCTCCCAGGTGCTTCTGCATTGGCTGTGCCTCAGCCTCTGACGAACTGCCCCGGGCAAACTCAGATGACTTCGGAGACACACCAATGTTGCAGGCCAAAGACACAGCTGCTGTAGGTGGTTTGCTAGGACAGACTCTTGCAAAGTGCCCCTTTTTATGACAATGATAACACTCCAACTCCCCTTTGGGCTTCCCTTGGTACTGGGAAGGGCCCGGCCCCTTCTTAAATGGGACGGTGCTAGTCTTGTGGTCAGTCTTGGTATCATGGCTCTTGTACTTGTTTGCATAAGGTATATCACTAACTCGGGGGGGTGGGGCATCACGCCCCTTGTCACCTGCCTCACTACGCTGGGCAGACCCGCACCCACGACTTAGTGATAGCCGGAGGTCAGCCATCTCAGCTGCCTCCTGTAGAGTTTTTGGTTGCTTTTCTTTAAGGTTTAACGTCAGGTCGCCGCCCGTGCATTTGAAAAACTGCTCTAAAAGCACCAACTGTTTAATGTCGTCAAACGTAGTAGCTTTCTCCGACCTCAGCCAATTCCCAAAAGCATCGGACAGCTCCCGGGCATGCTCCAAAAAGGTGCTCTCCCGACCCTTGGTAACACCCCGGAACTTCAACCTGTACGTCTCTGGTTGTAGTTCGTATGCTCTCAGGACAGCCTCCTTGAGTTCCTCATAGATAATACAAGACTATAGGCAACGCATTGTAGGCTTTAAGACCCTTGCCTATTAATCTAGAGGGTACAAGTGCTGCCCATTTATTCTCTGGCCACTGGTGTTCCTGGCACTTCTTCTCAAAGCGTGTGAAAAATTCTGTTACACCACTCTCATCAAACACCGGAACCAGTTTCAATAAGTGTGAGAGAGACTGCTCATGAACACGGTTACCAGCCCCAAGTCGCTGGCCCGTTGTCTCTACTCGCGACTTCTCTACATCCATGTCGGCACAGTACCTAGTCGACTCAGCTTGGATTTTTGCTTGACTGATAGTTTTTCTCTCTTCTATCTTGGCTAATTCTAATTGCTGCTGCTGCTGATGCTGAAGCTTAGCTAATTCGAGCTTAAACAATAATTCTGGAGATAACCCTTGGGGAGGTGAAGGTGCTACAATGTTTGAAATTACCGGTGGTCCCCCCAGGGGCAACCCACCCTGCCAGTCACCACCCAACTGCGGAAGCGTACCCGGGGTCGGCAAACTACTGGGATGGCTGGGAGTCGAGTGTAGGGGAAGCATGGCCGAAGGGCTCTGAGCACTCAACCCATCTCGCTCACCAGTCACCCTGCCCAGTACACACGTTATCAAGTTATCCTTGGTCATGCTGCTAGTAACCGCATGACCGATAGCTGTGGCCAGGCATTGAAGACCGTACCGATCCATACCCTCCAACCGCTCGGCAGTAACAGGCCATTGCAAAAATATCCTAGCATCCTCCTCACAGTTCACCCTATTAACCCTTTCATCATGCTGCTGTTCCTCAGTTTCGACATTACGTACTGTGTCTCCATTCTCCTCTGACCCTGTATAAGACATGATGCTCACAAAAATGTCTCACCACAATATTCAGAAAAGAAGTACCCCAAACTCTTATGTAGCACTATTCACTTGCCAAAAATGTCTGAAGACTCTCAAGTGCTATACTACTTTGCCAAAAAAAAATAACGTGCCCACTATATTCCTCAATAAAACAAATGACCACAACAATCCTGCAATTATCTCTTAGTTCACAAGATCCTGAGCTAGGTCGCCATTTGTTACGATCCAGGTTCTCAAAGACACAGGGCTCTTCAACATTGGACTAGATAATGGCAAAATGCAACAACGGTAACACTAGATCCAACCCCTGCCTTAAACACTGGGAAACAAAACACCATTACCGCCCTGAGTCGTGCCTGGACAACGAGGTATCCTATGACTCGGTAACTGGTGCACACACACTAGGCTGACGCTCGATGAAACAGCCTATTCTCAAACAGTAAAAGATTACTCGATTAGGTTACACAAAGAAAAGATAGTTAACGTGATTAATTAACGTTATGGTAGATACTCAAATAACTGGCACTCCTGTATTAAAGAAAGTGCAATGCTAGTCCTGCAACATCAACTGGAAACTTCTGAAATAAGTCGGATGCTGGGAAGATGTTCGTAAAGAATCTTGAACAATTATAATACAGAATACGGGTCACAATAAATACTAGGACATATAGTAATAATAGGCAGGCGAATAATAAAGACTGCGCAAAGGTAGTAATGCTCGACAACTAAAGAAATACTTCGTGACACAACGCAACAGCCTACTAGGATTGTGCAACTCAACAACAACCTCGGCTCAAAAGTGCAGTGAATAATAATGTTGCATACATATAATAATGGGGGCTTATCTCTAACCAGTGTCTGCTCAGTTAATAAAGTCTAGCTGGGGTATCAAGGCAGGGCAACAATGGGCGAGCATGCGGCTCGTAGCCTAACGTTGTCCGAAGGTGGTATAATGAAGATTACTTTATATGACGGGGATGCTCTCTTGATAAATCTAGGTCTCTAGTACCTAGTTCTATCCTGGCGATCCCTCAGAAGTCAACACAAAGAGGCAGCACTATGTTGTGAGGGATAGGCTATGGCCCTCTCGCACCACAGCGCTGTGCTCGCAAAGTAAACCCACCCGAAGACAACTTAGGCTCCCACAGTACCTGTCGATGTCGTGCAGGGCTTAGCTAACACTGCACACATCGGAGACAAGACACAGTAACCTTACCCCTAGTCTAGCTTTAGATAACCAAGCAGAATCACTCAACACCTTGCCAGGGAGACATATACCGGTCTACAACCTTCCCGAGAGAGGACACATACGGAAAAGTCCGTCTCTCAAAAACCTCAATAAAGCCAAATACATGGAAATATCTGAGTGCTTCGCGTACAATACGACTGGTCGACGGTGAACGTCTATGCTGAAACCAGAAGGGATGTTGAGTTTAATAAAGATTAGAGAATGAGAAAGGAGAAGTCGAGAGAGAGAAATAGTATGCAAAGTGGCGAGTATGGGGGACAGAATTGCAAAGGATGTAGGTGGTACGCGTGTCAGGCAAGCTCTGAGGAGAATAGCTCCTCTGGACCCCTCCAGGATCCCACACAAAGGCACGGTGGTCAGCCAATCACAGGCCGCTACTTCACCCGGCAGCAGGCCTGCAGAAGGCGCCAGGAACCACCAGCCAATCAAAACCGAGAGAAAAGACCATGCGGGCGAACAACTCCTCCGGGAGGGAGGAGGGAGGAGGAGGAAAAGCAACACTCACCTCCCCCACCCTGCTCGCTCGATCTCTCTCTCTCCTTCACTACAATGCATCTTATGTTCAACTCATGATATCAAATACAATGCATTGTCACAGGCGAAAACAAAGACCATTTCTAGACTGTCTGTGGCAACACAACCCTAATGAAATAAAGCAGATCATTCTAGGACAACTGTAGCCCATCCCCCCATCCTGGCGAGCGCTAGCGAGCTGCAATGCCCCATGCAACCATTCTGTCAACGCCGGGAGGCGTCACAAAACGAACACACACACACAGGTTCTGTAATTAACCCCTTCAGACTCATATGACGCAGAGGTTGCCAGATTAGCAATAAAAAATAGTTCTCTCACACTTATAAATACCTCTCCAAAATTAGTTTTCTGCCCACAGCTAACTCAAAGACAACTGCAGAGGTTGAAGTAACTAAACTAAAGGTTTCTAAATACCCCTGATGGTAACAAAGGTTTTAAAGTATCCCTAATAGGCTCAAAATCACGTCATATGTCGGAGAGGGTTAACACCTCCACGACTGCCTGTTGGTTGTATTGATTTTCCTCGCGTCAGGTCGACAGAGACATTTTCTGTTCGTTACATTATGGTATATTTTGTCAAAATGTTCAGGACCTCACTGTGCCAAACAGTGTGTTTCCTTTTGTTATAATTGACATGTATTGTATGATATTACACAGTAGGTTACTTGGATTTAGTCTACTTTAACATTAATTATTCTTATGTTTAACTCTTACACTTTGTTGCAGATAATATAAGTTGTATGATTACCGTACCCTTCTCTTAACTATTGGCGAAAAGAAAATCATCTGGAATTGTTTATAATTCGCTAGAGCAATACTTAAAATTGTCCTCATACCGACACAAACGCAGAGACCAGCCTAGACAGAGGTACTCAGGCAGGTGGATTGGCACACTGGCAAGACAGGGCAAGTATAGATATAAAGGCAGATCACTATAGCAAGTACGATAGGTAAGTAACGTCTGGTACTTAACATTATACAGATGAGGCTTTAAAGGATGGCTTTAAGTTTTAAAAAGATAGGAGGACATTAATACAATTACCCGATACAAACATAGTAGTGTAGTAATGAATCTTCATAAATGTGTACTTCGATCACTGTTTTGTGTGTACTCAAACGAGTGTGTAGCCTAAGTATTTAATTAAAGGAGCGAGAGAGAGAGATATTATTTAAAGCCACACTTTAGCAATATTATTTGAGTGAATTTCACAATATGCAAATCATATATGCATACAGTGTTTGTCCAATTGCTTAACCATCTAAACTTAAACTATATGATTTTCTCTTCATTATCTACTGTTTAAGTCTTCAAGTTGTATGTCTTGTCTAAATATTTATTGGCGCTCTTTACCCCTCATATTTTGTGGCTTCTTATTTATATCTGCCTGCAAACTATTCGTGCTTGTCTCATATATTGTTTTGTTTTCAATTATAGTATGAACCCGTTTAAGATATTACGATGTATATCTTACACAGTTTTTTTTTCTTCTATATTCCAACTACTCCCTCTCAGGCATAGGCTGAGAGCCTGTACATTCCACCGCTCAACACGGTGAAGCCCGTGAGGTCGTGTTCCAGTCTGGGGAGTGAGACATGTGAAGCATCCATTCATGGTTCGAAGCAGCTCCATCTCTGAAGCGGCTGGTTGCTTCGTTCAAGTGCTTCACTGTCTCACCCTCCAGACTCAGACCCTCACTCTCAGAATGCCACCTATTGAGCAGTGAACTCACTAGGCATTGTCCCCCTGTAACATATTTTGAATATGGGAATATTCATACAGTGTTATTTAATCTGGGAACAATGGGGGTATTTTTTGGCATTCGGTGGGCTGTGTGGTAATGCACTGATACTAGGTACAGCACAAATTCAATTCCAATAATATCTTCCCATTGACATATCGGGATTTGAACCCGGGTCCATTGGATTACCAATCCAGTGGCATGACCACTCCACCACACCTGCGTGTGTGTTTACGTATGAACCAGGGTGCCTATATAAGTCTTGCAGTGTATACGTAAAAGGACCCAACCCATAAAGTAACAATATTATAAGTTAGTGGAGCAGTAAATATTCTGATAGTGGACCATAATTTAGTTCCGTCTTCCTGCGTTCGCCGACTCCTCCCACCACCCTCATAGCTCACTCTCTCCCTTATATAAACACAATTGTATACATATTCATATATTCATATACAGTAGATATATATATATATATATATATATATATATATATATATATATATATATATATATATATGACAAACTAATAGTGAAAGTTATTTATATCTACTTTGCTGTAACATTGTTGATATTACTAGTAAAATGCTGTTTAACCACATTCAATATTCATGAAATACTGGAATATTTACAAAGGATTGGCATTAGATTTTATTGTTTAGTTATATACTATTGTGGATTCCTGTGTTAGCGAAATTTGCACCATGAGTTGGCTGCCATTATCATATGCTGTATAGTAAGACTACGGAAGATGTCATTAGTTATTGCATTCCTTAGCCTTGATGTTGTTCCAGTGTAGGTGTGTGCTTAATCTTGACCGAAGTTTATCTACCTAATAATCACTGGCCAGTACCGACCTTGTGCTGTATAATATCTGTAACCAAGGTAACCTCCATTATGTCAGGTGTGGTACGTGTAGTACCTGTGCTCAGAATGAGAGGATCTGACAAAGAAGGAGAAAGATCAAATTAAATTGATATCATTATATTCTTGAACATTTGTAGTAGAGAAAGAGAAAGTGAATGTAAACAAGAAGTAAAGGAAAGGAAATTGCATGTACAGAGGATATTGAAGTATGAAATTAAATGCATACATACATACATACAATTTTAAGACTGAGTGATCCACACTTACGTGCAGTTTCATTTTTTTGTCTTAATGGCGGCGTTCCAGGGAACCCTGTTAAGGGCTGCTTCACTTGTCAATTTTTTGGGTTTGAGATAGGCACGTATAGTCCGATCCCAGGTCTTTCTCGGTCCACCCCTTGGTGCAGCTCCCTCCACAATCACAGACCTGCTTCTTTTCACCCAATTTTGTTCATCCATTCTCTCCACATGCCCATAACATCCCAGTCTACTTGTACGCATCTCCTCGCTAATACTCTTTGTACCTAAACGTCTCCTCAGCTCATCCTTTGTTATTCTATCCTGCAGCTTGGCCACACACATCCATCTCACCATTATCATCTCATTATGTTCCATTTTGTTGACATCCACTACGTCTACATTAACGGCCCATGTTTCTGAAGCATATGTCATTGCACTTCTAACACATAAGGCATACACCTTGCTCTTCAGGGGGAAAGGCATTCTTTTCATGGTCAGAATTGGCAGCAGTTCTCTGAACTTCCCCCAGCCACATCTAATTCTAGCGACAGTGGCAGCCTCGGCCCCACCACCAGCAGAGATGGTATCTCCTAGGTAACACAACTTGTCCACCAGCTCCAATGACTCATTTCCAAAATTCACAGCCACAGGATCATCATTTAACACAAGCTCGCCCTTGCACACTACGCACTCAAATTTCACGATTACTCACTTATCCTTCGGCAGGGGTCCTTTTATTCTACAACAGCGCTTACTCCCATGGTGCACCCAACATCGACATATGTTACACCGAATCGAGTGAGCGCTCACACCCTTTCCACACACTGCACATGGGTATGCACCGCTCTTTTTCCACATTGCCTCGTCTCAATCTACAATGCATAACCTTGGTAGCGCAATAAATCTACACACAACATAGAAAGGATGAGAGTAAGTACGTGGAGAGGTGGAACAAACAAGAAGGAAGGGACCTTGAGAGAAAGAATGTGAAGATTAACATAATAATAATATATTTGTGTCAGGTTTCCTCCCCGATCCCTTGGGGTAATATTTGGCATCACCCCTACGACCCCCTCCACCACAAAATTGGACAAACAAATTGGTAAATACAGTACATGCACTCCATACTTACATCGCTACTTGCATATTACCTTTAACGCCTTACGAGCGGGCCCGTCAGTAACTTCTACTACCCGCCAAGCGGGTGGTTTTACCCTAAACGACCTTGTTTCCGTGCTCTTTTTCATGCATAAACAAGAGCCAGAGCGTAATACAATTATGTATCCCTGAAAGGGCGATAATTGAGCTTTCCAATGACACCAGAACCATCCTTCTACGACCACGCGTTCTCTTGCAACGATCGTGCAAGACGAAGGAAAAATCCCTAAAATACGGTAATTTCCTTACATAATTCCCTATGTAGCGAGGCAGTGAGTGTGGGTGTGTGTGGAGCTGGGCCCAGTGCTGGCGCGAATGTGCCGAGCTGAGCCGTGCCGAATGGTCAGAATCGGCCTACGCTCCTCCCTCCGCTCGTCTCTCTCTCAGAGCCAAATATTGCTCAGAATTGCACACCGCCTGAAGTCGGTCATAGTCGCCACATAGTCCATGGTTCTCTAGACCGACTTAAGTCCACCCCCGCCAGACAAGGGTTAATATATGTCGGTTAACAGCGACTTTCATACTACCTCACAATCCCTGTCTCATATTACAACACCCTTTCTTTTAATTGTGTATAGCACTACACCCTCCCACACTCAGCTATCCAATCTCTCCTCCATAATGTCACATCCAGGTCCACTTCTACACATCCTGTCATAACTTTTCTCATTTCAGAGTAAAACTTGGGCTCAGCCCACACTCATCCCCTCTCGTTTGGAGCAGATACTGGTCCTTTATTCTTCTCGTGAATTTTATCGCTTGCAATTCTGTATTCTCATGTTTTTGTGTTTTTTTGTTTTTGTAGTTGACTCTATTTAGTGAGTCATAGATATTATTATCTGTTTAACCCATTGAGTCCCAGCGGATTGATTTTTTATTGACACCCAGGATCCAGGCAAATTTCGCAAAACAATTTGTTTCCTGAAAGACATGGTATGGGTTAGTAATGAAGGAATACATGCATAAAAGCACTCACCAAGGTCATCTGGAGATCCTTGTGTACCCCTATAATAGGGGTAAATAAGGGCGAGAATACCGTCGATGCGCCAGCCATCAACGCTGGGGCTGAGCGATACATAAATAGCCGTTGAACACGTATTGAGGCTGGGGTTGGAGAGGTTAAAATGTATTTTGTATATTTTGGGAGGTTTCGATCGCACCTCACATAAGCGGTATAAAATACATCCACGAAAGTGTTCATAATACATATATTATTACCAACACCATTCACAAATATTAGCAAATAAATATTCACGAAAATACATATTTGTTTATGTATTTTTGTCTTCTTCATTTAGGGCCTAAATCAAATCCAATAAGCATTGTGATAATATATGCTTTAAAGCCCCAGTCTTATGCGATGTGGCTCTGCGCTCTTCCCCAACATAAAATTTGGCTTGGTCGGGGACAAAGGAGGTTGGGCAGGCTATGTAAAATGGTCCATGGCCCGTTGGTTGCACGTTAGTTGCGATATTGATAAGGCTGACTTGCAACATGCAGAGACTCTGTTGCGGCTATCGCAACATTCAATTAATAACATTTTCTTTGCTCTGTGACATAGGCCGCGCCCCAAACGACATACCCCGACACCCCTGTGTCATGCTCCAAGGCACTTGCTTGTTACGACATTCCTCGGAGTGGATATATATGGATATTATTATTTATACGGATATGGAACGGTCCCAATAATATATAACCTTGCACGTGTCTGCTGAAGAGCCACCCAGGGACTATTGCTGGTACGCGTCGGGAAACGTCGCAATGTGGCTGCAACCTCATCCCCGTGGCTTTTGCGATGGTCGGTGGAACACGTGACCTATGGGGACCCAAGTGACCAGCACTGTAGCCAAAGTCGCAACTGAC
This sequence comes from Paralithodes platypus, assembly GCA_032716605.1. Classification (NCBI taxonomy): domain Eukaryota; kingdom Metazoa; phylum Arthropoda; class Malacostraca; order Decapoda; family Lithodidae; genus Paralithodes; species Paralithodes platypus. The sequence continues at coordinate 11,036,581 of CM064515.1, read as the reverse complement.
TAATGGTCGAAACATATGCCCTGTTGGTCGCAATGACCAAGGGACATATTGCCCCGTAGGTCGCCACCTTCAAAATAACGGTGCGTCCGTTGCAGATTGTCCTGCGTGCGTCGCAACCCTCGGGGCAGTTGTTGCTACCGTCCTGGCATGAGTCGTGTTTGTTGCAACTATAGTATGTTCATAATAATCGCTGCCTGGCGCGACTGCCAGGGACTTCTGCGCGAGCCACACAATCGTTGACGAAGTCCTGCTTATTTCAGCGACCAAGCATGAGATTAAGCTCCAACCGTGAACATTCTAGGATTGCAGTAGGTTACAAGGTGACATCGCAAAGGTGTGACAGTGCTTTTACCCTTTTCTGGTTCACTGGGGGTCCTGTGATTCCCCATTGTGTACAAGTTGGAGTTTGTTGTAGGAGTGAGGGGCCATGTAATGACGGGAGTCACTGGCTCAGCAGGGCAAAAGTCAGTCTGGGTTAACATCTCAAAGAGTGATGTGTGACAGTTCACTCTGCATCCAGTTAGCTGTGGCTAAGAACGACAGGTATACATCAGTTAAATTCCAGTGTATAATTATTTTGAAAAAGATATACGTTAACTTTTTAAATGCAAAATTTCAACAGGTGAAATTTGCACTTATCTCTGAAGTTTAACAACTTGCGAAAGAGTTTAGTCATAATGCTAAAGATATTAAATACTTTGTTCTCTCTCTTTTCTTGATATGTGATATTCAATTCATGTTCACAATAACAAGATGTTGAAACAAAATTTGTGTTGTTATGAATTTTTGTCTGTGTAGGAGAAAAATACGAGTTGTCTACTATAATAAAACAGCATAATACTGGAAGGGGTATTATTGTGTTTTCCTACATTTGTTTGTCCAAGTGACATTCAATTAATAAGCCTGTAATAAAGGCTTAAGCTCGGTTCACACATACACGAATTAACGTCCGGTCCGGCCCCGACCTCTTAATTCGCCTGCAAACGGGCAAGGACGCCGGCAAAATCGCCTATGGACGGTACAGGGATGTGTGGTGTCGCCAGCACACGGGAGGGGGGGGAGGCGGCAACCATTTTGTGCATGCATAAAATGGTCGGTGTGGGCCGGGGCAACTACCACAAAACGTTTCAGGCCGGGACACACGGGAGCATTCGGCGTCTAGACGCCAATTGGGGCCGTCTAGACGCCAATTGGGGGGGTCTAGACGCCAACTTGGGTGGTCTAGACGCCGACAAATGGGATGAGAACGGCGGTAAAAAAACGTTGAAAGGAGAGTCGGCGATGTGGCACCGTCGCGTCACGTGAGCTGGTAACACATCACGTCCGTGTACCGACCATAGGCGATTTTGCCGGCGTCCCTGCTCATTTGCAGGCGAATTAAGGGGTTGGGGACGGACGGAACGTTAATTCGTGCATGTGTGAACAGAGCAAAAGGGGTCGGGGATGGACGGGATGTAAATTCGTGCATGTGTACACATGGGGCCTCCAGCTTGATGCCGTCTTGCCTATTTTTTGGGTCGTGGCCGGACGGAACGTTAATTCGTGCATGTGTGAACCAAGCTTTAGAGCTTCATACTGAATTTAACTCATGCATTGCCAGGATTAATGCCCCCTGCTCATCCCCGATGCAGGCAGTTTCGGATTTGTTCATTGTTTCTTCATATACTTATTAGTGTTTTATTGATTTTTTTTGGGGGGAAGGGGGGAGGCCAATGCATCAAAATATAAACACAATAAGGAAAATTGCTATGAACTCTTCCTGAGACTCTTATTTTATTATGTTGAAGTAAGTAAGGAGGTTGTTGTGTTTTTGTATGCATGTTTTATAATTTGTCTTGAGGCCAATGATTGCACTTGTACTCTTACAACACAATATGTATAGTCGGTCACCTTTCCGACTGGGCCACCTAATGGTAATTTCGCTGAGAGTCTTTCGCTCCGATATTAGTAAGATCAGTCACTCCCCCCCCCCCCCCTGAATCTGTTGCATACTATGTCCCATAGATGGCGTAGTTAGATTTGCTGGGAAGGAGAAGGAAGAGCTATAGGGATTAATGGGGGGAGGGGGGAGGGAGGTTGGAAGTGTGTAGGGTGGGGAAGTTGTACATTATTTCACCAGGTTTATGGTTACCGTTTTATCTCATGATATTAATTACAATGATTGAAAAGCTACTTTTAGTGAAATCTACATTTAAGAAATATTATGTTCTCGCCACCAACCAATATTAGAATATGTATTATCAATTTTTGAAAACCAATTTGTAGGGATGGCTAGATTCACTGTCTATTTAGTAAGATAGCTCTTTCTCATGTATTCACTCACACACTATATAATATATATATATATATATATATATATATATATATCTTACTAAATAGACAGTGAATCTAGCCATCCCTACAAATTGGTTTTCAAAAATTGATAATACATATTCTAATATTGGTATTCTAGTATTGTCGATGTGCACCATTTGTTTGTGGGCTCCACATACGTTTCTGTCTCATACCTAGGGAGTACAAAGGAGTACAAAGGAGTACAAAGGAAATCAAGCAACAACAGTTCTAGTGACCCTTCTAGGTTGCTTGTCCTCCAAAACACTGAGGATCAAGTGTCCAAACAGTGGTTTAGAGTGGGTAAGGGAACATTGGAAAGGGAATTACTGCCCTGGAACTAATATCCTTGGCAGGATTAGGAAGTTAGTAGAGGACATAAGGGTTTGTAACTGAGGGGGGGATAAAATAAAGTTATTCATTTACAAACGCAGTCAGTCGCGGGTTTGATGAGATATTTGTCTAGGCGGAGTTTAAATGAATCAACGGTGATGCAGTCTATAACGTTTCGGGGAAGCCCATTCCACAAGTTGACAACTCGATTGAAGAAGAAATTCTTAGATTCGTGCGAGTTAAAAGATTTACCAATAATTTTGCAACCGTTTCCCCGCGTGTAATTAGATTGGTCGATAGTGAAGTACTTACTACAGTTCATATTGTCGATGCCTTTGATGATTTTGAACACTTGAATTAAGTCACCTCTTAATCTGCGCTGGGTTAAAGGAAATAGATTTAATTATCTAAGACGCTCATCGTATGGTTTGTTCTTTAGGCTAGGTATCATTTTGGTAACTCTACGTTGAACTCGTTCTAGCTTGTTTATATCTTTTTGGTAATAAGGGCACCAGGATTGAACGCAGTATTCCAGAAGAGGGCGGACTAAGGAATTGTAAAGGGTTAGGATAACTTCTTTGGATTTATGCTCAAATGACCTGCCTATAAAGCCAATTATTTTGTTTGCCTTCTTAACAACTTCTGAACATTGTTGACTCGGTTTTAGGTTACTCGATATTGCTACTCCCAGATCGGTTTCTCTGTTTACATTCTTAAGCTGAGTGCCATTCATCGAATAGTTTGCTTTCTCATTTAGGTATCCGACATGTAGTACTTTACATTTATCCTCATTGAAACTCATTTGCCAAATTTGGGCCCAACATGACAATTTATCTAGATTGTGTTGCATATCGTCAACTTGTTCTTTTGAGAGTACGCTATTTGCAATTTTTGTATCGTCAGCAAATTTTGAGATTGTACAGGTGAGACCCTCATCTATGTCGTTGATGTAAATTAGAAAGAGAATTGGTCCAAGTACCGATCCCTGGGGTACCCCGCTACTTACATTGGTCCATTTAGATGCCTTACCGTTTATGACTACCCTTTGCTTTCTGTCGCTGAGCCAATTTTCTATCCATTTCAACACACCGTCTTGTATTCCATACGCTTTTAGTTTTAGCAGTAAACGTTTGTGGGGAACTTTGTCAAAGGCCTTTTGAAAATCAAGGTATATAATATCTACAGCTTTACTCTCATCGTAGAGGTTGAGGATATCGTGGAAGAAGTCTAAGAGGTTTGTTAAACAGGAACGTTTTTTTACGAAAGCCGTGTTGAGTATCTTTAAGTATGTTATTTTCCTCTAAGTGATTTACGAGTCTGTCTCGTATGACCGTTTCTAGCATTTTACATACAACTGAGGTTAAGCTAATTGGACGATAGTTACTGGGTAGGGATTTGCTGCCTTTTTTGAATATCGGTGTTACGTTGGCTAGCTTCCACTGATCAGGCATAGTTCCAGACTGCAAGGATTTATTGAATAGTAATGTCAGTGGTTTGGAGAGCTCATCCTTAGCTTCCTTTAGAACTCTAGGCGAGATTGTATCAGGTCCTGGCATTCTATTTACCTTGAGTTTATCTAAACAATTCAATACTTCTCTCTCTGTAACGGTGATATTGCTTAGAACATCTGAATTATCAATCTGAATCGGCGATGGTGTAGGGATATCACTGAGGTCTTCTGTTGTAAAAACTGATGCAAAGAAGGTATTGAGGGCATTACTCATTTGTACTTCGTCTTTGGTGTATGCTCCATTTTCATCGACTAACGGTCCAACAGTTGAAGTAACTACTTTTTTCTTTCTGATGTAACTATAGAATCTTTCGAGTTTGTTTTACTTTGATTCGCAATATGTAACTCTAAGGTCTTTTTACTCTGCTTAATTAACTTTTTGGCTTTGCGTCGTAGCTCTACAAATTTCACCCGTTCTTCGTCATTTTGTGAGGATTTTAATCTATCATTAGCAAATTTTTTAGCAAGCAGGCAGTTTGAAATATCTGTATTCCACCATTTGGGTTTATTATTATGGCCTGGACGCCGTATTTTCGATGGTATGCAGTCTTGCACTGCTTTTAGGTAAGTGGTTTCGAATAACTTCCAAGATGTATTTATGTCGTTATTGTTAATTAAAAAGCTCCAGTCAGTTTCTTTAAACATAGCTCTAAGTTTATGGAAGTTTGCTTTCTTGAAATTAGGGACTTTTTCGATGCTACTATTTGGTTCGTTACTAGTAAACTTTAAAGTGAAAGTTATCGTACGATGGTCGCTGTTACTGAATTCATCACCAACATTCAAATTCTCTATCAATTCTTCTTTTGTTGCAAGTACAATGTCAAGAACGTTATTACCACGGGTCGGCGTTCGAACAAATTGATAAAGCGAACTCTCTTGCAAGTTCGTATACAAGTCATGTCCGGAGTGTGAAGTAAGAGTACCGCCCCACTTGGTCACAGGTAAATTAAAGTCGCCAAAAATTACGGTATCTTGTGAGTTACTTACATCTGCAATTTGTTCGTAAATTTCTCGGTCAGTTTGCACTGGTTGAGCTGGAGGTCTGTAAATTAACGCAAGTATTATTTTTGTACCTTTATTATTCTTTATTAGCACAAAAGATGTGTCGACGTTCACAATTTGAGGTTTTGACACGAGGGTCGGGTTAAGACTTTCTTTGATATAAAATAAAACGCCACCTCCATTTTATTTATTCGGCTGTTCTCAAACATTACATAACCGGGAAGTGAATACTCTGCTAAAAAGTCTCTATCTTCTGTATTGAGCCAAGATTCTGTTATGCCAATCACATCATAATATTCTGTAAACACTAGTTCCTCTAAATCTGAATTTTTTTTGCGTATGCTACGAGCGTTTGTATAGAAAACCTTTAAAGTTGTGGTTTTAGAACTCACAGAACGTTCTTTCATCGAATTTTTGGTTCTGGTCGGATCTACATTTACATTCATGGCTGTCCTCGGTCCTCGGTCGTTATCCCTGACGGTTTTGAATTTGGGTCGTGTTGGTGGAGCTTTATCCAAATTCGCGGTTCTTGACGGATTAGTATTTAATTCCTTTGTAGGTTGCCGTCCTCGCTGTCTTCGGTCCTCCTTCCTGGTTGTCCTGTGCTGAGTCGATTTCTTCTCCGAAAATCCGTCACAGCATCGTTGAGAAGACGCCCAAAACGTGCTGCTCCCACCTGGTTCAGATGAACTCCATCGTCCGAAAACAAATAGTCATCGTAGTAGAAATTGTCCCAGGTGTCGACGAATCCCACGTTCTCCTTCCTGCAGAGGTTTGCTAGACAACGATTTGTGCTGGTGGCTATGTTGTAAAATCGGCTCTCTACACCGAGCCGGGGGACGATTCCTGAGACGATGATCCTTGATGATTTCTCCTTAAACGACTTGATCAGCTGCTGGTACTTTAAAAGCAAATCTTCCGACCGGGTTCGCTGTACATCGTTGTATCCAACGTGGATGACGTACATTGTATTAGCAGGGGCCAGCTTTGATACTTCGTCAACTGCTGCAACTACGTCGTCCACACACCACCACCAGGGATACAAAAACGCTTCCTGGTCTTAGGTGCCCTGGCGCAAAACTCTGTGAGCTGACCACGTATCATCGAGTCTCCCACGAGCCGGACTTCTTCTATTTCCTCTTCGTCATCTGAGTCTGTGAGTATCTGGAAACGGTTTTGACACTCGGTAATCGGTATGTGTTTCCTGGTCTTGGGGCAAACGTTGTTCCTCACGACACGGAAGTTGTCTTGAGGGGGAAGAGAGTCACTATTTGTATCTTGAGTATCGGAAACATCAGCTGAAGTGGCTACTGTAGGCGTTGAATTGTTGGCAGTTGACGTTGGGGCGTTGGTGGCTGCTGGAGTTGCGGTGACAATTGAAGTTTGTGGTACTCCAACGTTGAGTGTTACAAACTCTTGGAGTGATTCCAGCTTCATGGTGAGGACGTTGATCTTGTTGTAGGCTTCATCTAATTTGACTGTAAAATTCTCTCGTTGCTGGCAGAGCCGGCAGACTTGAAAATCGACAGTAGCAAACATGGACTCACCAAACCTACCGGCGCAGTTCGCACAAGCGCGAGGCATGGTGACAGTCACTTTCTTCAGATCACTTCACTCACTTAAAAAAACACTTCACTCACTTTAAAACACTTCAATCACTTCAACCGAAAACAAATATGCTGAAATACGCAGAAATAGGTTATCAGGGGTGATAGCCTAACCGAAAACAAAAATGTTGAGATACGCAGAATTAGGCTTCCAGGGGCGATAGCCTAACCAAAAGTTCTTTTTTTAAATTGAAATACGCAATAATAGGCTACCAGCGTTGAATAGCCTAACCGAAAATAATAAAATTGAAATTCGCAGAAATAGGCTACCAGGTGTGATAACCTAACCTTAAACAAATATATGTATAACAGAATATGTAACTAAATATACAATTTTCCAAATAGAGATTATATAAAAATAAAGTGTGACTGCACACAAGGGGTTAATATACTGTGTCAACAGATGGCCCTGGTGTCGCTGTAGCCTAGTAAAGCAGTAGCCTACTCTTTTTAGATAAAAAAGTCTATCAGTCAAAGGTTATTACAAGATCGTGCAAGCAACAACTAAAATTACAGATATATGTATAGCTACAGTAGGATACTAAATACAATATCTACAAGAGTAAATAATAAAACAGATTGGCTGGCTATAGGCTAGGCTAGGTTTGGGTTAGGTTAAAAGCTTGGCAGGTTGGGTTAGGCTAGGTTAGTTTGTACAAATACCACCCTTAGCTTAAAGTAAAATCAGTCTCAGGAGAAAAAGTCAAGAATATATCTAGGGGGAAAAGGTAAATGAATGCACTTAAATTTGGTACAAAATTTGCTGGTATTTAATATGTATAATCCCCCAAAAAAGTTTGTTTACAAAATGGTGTCGGCGTTAGTCCCTGTAGGCAGGTTAGTTAGTAAACAGTATTGTTTATTAGCAAATTAATATGCAAAGCTTTACTTACATACAAGGCAGTTAAATAGATACTTACTACAGTAGGTAATGGGTAAAATTAGGGGCTACGATTTTATATAAAATAGTAATAGGAGAGCGTTTGTTTACAAAGCCAAACAAAACAACAGATGGCGCTAGTGGCGCCCTGTCCGAGCAGGAGTCTTGTGATAAACACAAAGTTTATCAGTCAATACACAGCGAAATATCGTGCAGTGTTACTTACTAAGCTACAGGAGGGTTAAACGTGCTCTTAACCACCTTTCATGCACAAGAATGAAGAGGATGAGTAGTTAACTCAAATTATGATCGATATCGTGAGAGCGTTGACAGAGCGTCTGCAGCGTCTGGCGGTAGCACGGGTAGGTGGTTTGCCCGACTCGCATAGAATACTCATCACTCTAAGTATAACCTATAGCACCTATGTTTATCCTTACCATTACACTTTCATCACATTACATCTAACCCAGTACCATGAACAAATTAGTAGTATCGCATATTCATGAATTTAGGAGGAGCATGGAATATTTATTTATTTCTCCTTCTCTCCCTTATTTACTAAAAACCTCAGAATCATTATAACTTATATGAAACCATAGGCCCTACTCACATGTAATTGGAAAACGCTATATACTTTCAAAGTAGCCCCAGATAACCTAAAGTGGTTTGCATTTCCCAATGTTGATATGTATGACACCGGTGTTTGGTATTAGCATATACATTTGGATATTAATGCAAATATAATTAAACCGTTCAGAGAGAGAGCGAGAAGGAAAGGGAAAGACGAACTAAAGGGAGGAATACATCCGAGAGAATTATAAGCGATGGTCTGACTCAAATATCTGTAGATAGAGTATCTATTAAAAAGAATAAGTACTCAGTAATGTTTACTGTATATAACCATCTTAAACCTATGACAAATATGCCCCGCAGAGCTAATTAACCCATGTAATGTAAACGCCCATTACAAGCCACCCAATTCCTCCATATGACAATCAAAGGTTTGATGTTCTCCACTTCCCTTTACATAATTTATTGTTTTTCTGTGTATGAAAGAGACAACAGGAAAAACTACTTATACAAATGTTGACCACCTTCCCCCAGTCAGAACAGAAACACTGGTACAGTTGCGGAAAGGAGTTTTTACACCCCCTTTGGTACTTCCCTACCCTACCCCCTGACCAAAGGTGGCAGCGTTGCTGCCCCCCCCCCCCCCCCCCCCCCCCCCCCCCCCTTTCTCCCTACACACACATATACACTCACACACTCACATGCAGCAAGTTGTATTACTCCCAAGGAGCCGAAATAGTCCTATATAGCCTCTTGGACACAATAATATTTATCGAAGTAAATCATATTTTTGAAGAGGGTGATGTTCAGTTGCAATATGGAACAATTAGCAAAGTAATTACTTAATAACAATACTAATTATATGCCGCACACATAAGCTACATGTCATAATCATATCATTCGTAACACCTCATGTAATAATGGGTGGACATAAACTAGCCATTATGTGAGTTTGCGTGCGTGTGTGCATGCCCGTTTGTTTGCATATGTGTGTGGGGTTTTATAGTGTAGTAATATTACTGTAATTTGGAAATATAAACAAATAAGTAAAAGTTGTAAGAACAGAAATATATAGTCTTCAAAATATATATTCTTCAATTCAGAAGTCATTTAAGTTTTATAATTTACAATGAGTATACATTGCACTGTATATACAGCATACTAAGCAACAACGCATAATTATGCATTATGCATTATAATGACTGTTATGATTCAAATAATTTATCATGTTTTTTCCATACATTGGACTAGCTTAAGTAGCAATATATTCATAATCCCAAAATTTAACGCAAAATAATCAATACTTATGCAAACCGACACTCCTATATTATCATTGCTACAGTTCAGTTCTCCGCTTAAGCTGTTGCTTAACCCACTGCTCTAAACACGTGGTAGATAATATATATGGAGAGCTTAAGTCTAATGTTAATAACGCTAATATTAGCACACCCATAATATGTATAATTTATCTTTATATATCAATATTATGTGTCGTGTATAGATGACAGTCAACATGGTGCCCATGGAAACGCGAGCTTGTTGGTAATTTGTGAATATAATCACAGTAAAGGTCACACTACCATTACACCTAAAGTCAAACACAATGTTATTAACAATGTTATACAGTATTTTACTATCATTTAACTTTTTACAAAGCAGTTTACAAACATTTACTGGCCATGATTGTTTTTTTATTTGGCCTATGCTTATTAACTCAAGATAATTGTATTCCGAAAGTAAATTAGTTGATGAACTACCGTAGGTATATATAATAATGCAAATATCTATGTATTTTATGCCAACCAGAAAAATTGGTATGTCAAAAATTAAAGTGAAGCTGGCAACCGTATTTTATGATTGATTGTATTAACGATCTATTGCACAGCTAGATAAGGACTGAAATACTCTGCATCATCAAACTTCCTTTACCTCACTGTAGACGTTCATGCTGTGTTGACCTCTATTGTCTCATGACAGAAAGATGAAAATGGTATGGTTCAATTCCTCGCCAACCTAACACCTCTGAAAATGCCACACTTACAGCTGTTCAGGCATGCCAACATGTGTCACGATATCAATATATACCCTCTATCTTTACTGTCCTTAACAATATAATGGGTTTGACCCACCTGCGTTATCTTTCAATGCTCAAAAATAACAGGTGCTTGATGTGCTTCCTGTAAAGTTGTTTTGATTAGAAAAATGTGCAGAATATAACTGTTGGTATGCCTGGAGACAAAATATTCCCGTGACTTGCATTGGAAACCATTATTATAGTTATACTAATTAAAATGCAAAGGATTAGTGTGGTAATTTGATTTGAAAATTAATATACGAAAAATATAATTGTAGAAAACAATGTGTTTGTAGACGTTTACTTTTGGTGTGATGGTAGTGTGACATTTACTGTGATTAAATTCTCAAACTACCAACAAGCTCTCGCGATAATGCTTATAGAGGCACACGATATTTTGAGTGTGTGTGTGTGTGTGTGTGATTGATTACCGATTATGCCAAGAGTAATGCTTAGTTGACGTAGTTTGTGTTTCCGAGGTTAGAGAGTGATGGTCGACCAATGACAATCACTGTTGTCAATTGCGTGAGAATATGTTATTAGTTGCCTGAGATTGCACAGCATATAAAAGAAAAGACAATACTGTATTACTTTAAAGAAATAGTACATTTATTTTTTTTAAATAACAAATGTAAGGTAGCTTTCTGAAGTTATAAGAGTAGGCGAAAATCTATACTATATCATTAATTATAGCATATTTATCCCCACGACTTATGTGACGCCAAATGAAAATATGGATTTCAAACAGGTTATATATAAGCCAATAGTAGATGCAAGTTATTAAACATGATAATATTCGATGGCGGGTCACGCAAGTATAATGTGTCAAACACAGAACAAAAAAAAACAATGCCTTATATGGTGATAATGACGTTAAATGTGGACTTATTTTACTCCATATTATTATATGTGTATCTGCCCTTTTGCAATCATATGTACAAGCAGCCTTGTAAGGATCAGTATAGCTGTTGTTGCTTGTTTTCCTTTTTACTTATTTTTTAAACGTGACATATTGGGTAGACTTATACAAATTGTGTCACAATCGTATGATAATAATCAGATTATTTCCTTGCTCTACCATGGGTCACACCTATCGATTACTTTACATAATCCGTGCCCGATCTATATTTATGAAAATGGACTGAAACTTGTATTTCGGCTAATTATTTTGCTTTATGCTTATAATCCTGTTAATATGCCCCTTTCCCACTGATGCAAATTTATACGATATTCCTCGCCAAGGGCGTAGTTTTTGTCATTTCGCAACAAATTTGTGCGACATATACGATTTTGACCGTTAAAAAACGTTGACAAGCTTACACTCGGCGGCGATGTGTCCAATGGATACGACGTAATCGGCGACATTATGCGACGTCATCGGCAAATTGAGCGATGGTTCGCGGAGGCGAGAACTGTCACATTTTGAATAAAATATTGCGAAATAATGCAAAGGATGAACGAATCCTCGGCGCATGTTCTGCGACGTCATCTGCGAATTAAGCGATGGTTTGGCGGTGACCTCGGCGAGATTATCCGAAAACTTTTTGCATATATTTCATGGCACAAACATAAGAACATAAGAAAACGGGAGTCTGCAGAAAGCCGATCGGCCCACACAAGGCAGATCCCTGTCACATCCGAGCCCAATTACAAGGCCTAATTATAGACCCAACTCACTAATGCCTTGAGGACTGACCTCACCAAAACGGTCAGAGATCAACACGAGATTACGGGGGTGTGCAGAACGCTGATTGGCCCACACCAAGCAGATCACCCCTCATACCCATCCCATCTGTCGAAAATTTACATATTTATCTTGAAGGGAGGTCTAGAGTTTTTTGTTTCAAGTTTGATGGAGGTCTAGTGAGGAAACTAAGAAATAAAGGAATGAATGACCATACAAACGGTCCGTCTCCCCTTAACCTCTGAAGTGCGCATGGGGGTAATTAGACACCTCTCCCTGTGCGCATGTATTTGAGGTGTTTCCGTCACTAAAATATTCATTGTACCATTAATAGCATTATACTTATCCATATGCGCCTATTATGGGTTGATTATAAAGGTATTAAACTGAAACAACAATAAAACGAGTGAAAACAGCGTTTGGATGGTCAAAATCGGAGATATAGCCCGCGAGTTGTATAATGTATGGGTGAGGCAAGCTGCTTTCCCGCCAATTTCCCCCAAGGCCACTGAGACACAGTCGATCGATACTCTCTCTCTCTCTCTCTCTCTCTTGCATTCGCTTGCTATCAGGGATGATCACACCCTGCAACCGGATTTTTAATGTTAGCACGAAAATATACCTCAGAATAAGGGAATAACAGGGAAAATAGGTGATAACTGAAGGAGAGGAGGAAAGTGGGGAAGGAGGGGAGGTAGAGGACTGAGATTTTGCATGGCCCAGGGGCCAAACAAAAATAAAAAAATAAAAATAATAATTTTTTTGTTTTCGATGTCAAACGTTGATTTTTGTTTTCTCTGACTCTTAAGAGTCTCCCCGCAGTCCGCCGGGGGGAACTCTTAAGAGTCTCCCGGCAGCTCCCGGGTTAAGGGGGATGGGCGTAATATTTGCTGATTTTTATATTTGTTTATAATTTATTTTGTTTCATCCCTAGACCTCCATCAAGCATATAAAACACCCCCAACACCCTCCTTCAACATCAATTTGTACATTTCTCGATAGAAAAATATCCTGGCTGAAGGCTGGTTCCTCAAAAAGTACAGGCTCGGTATCGCTATCCAGGCATAACTCGACGCCTAGATGACACAAAATGACTCTTTGTGTTCTACGACTAAGATAAGATTTAAACCAGTTCACTGACCCAATGCCAATTGCTTGTAGTTTATTACAGAGGATATCATGGTCTACTGTATCAAACGCTTTTTGTAGATCAAGAAGAACCATACCGGTGTAGTTACCTTTAGACATTTCTTTACGAATGTGATTTGTTAAGTGGATGAGACAGGAGTCTGTCGAGTACATGCATCTGAAACCTGATTGAAACTTATAGAATAGATCATCTTCTTTGAGGTAGTGTTCAATTTGGGTGTATACAGCTCTTACAAGGATTATAGATACAATACATAATATGCTAACTGGTCTGTAGTTGCCAACATCTAGTATATTTCCTTTCTTGAATAGAGGGGTTACAATAGCTTCCTTCAGTTCAGCAGGTACAGTGTTGGTGTTAATTGACAGGTTGATGATATGGGTTAGGGGACCTGCTATACCAATGGCTACATCTCGTAGAAATTTGGCAGGAATTTTGTCTGGTCCTGTGGTTTTATGTACATTTAGGTTAGAGAGCTTGTCAAATGTGTATTTTGGTGTAACATTTTGCAATCCAAATGTGTTCGGGTGTATGCCTCTATCCCTGTAGACATTTCGAAAGGTGGCCGTTGTTGTCGTGTATTTATTGAGAGGTTGCGGTAGGTTCTGTGCAAGTGTGTTTGGTATGGAGGTGAAGAAGGAGTTGAAGTAGGTAGAAATGTGTCGTTTATCGTGGCAAACCTGATCATTAATGTTGAGAGCAATATTAGTGTTAGACGAATCCCTTGCCTGGTTGCTGTAGCCTGTTGTTTTTAAGTGCCTCCATAGTTTTTTTGGGTTATTCTGATATTACTCTGCCTTACTGTGGAAATAATTAGATTTCGCTGATTTAATTTTCCTACTTAGTTTATTCCTAGCCCTGTTGAACTCATGTTTCAGACCTTGATCCTGTCTATGTTTCACTAGCCTTTTTAACAGATTGTCTCTATGTTCCAGATGGTGTAGTATGTCATTGTTGATCTATAGGTCTGACCTTGCTTTAATTCGTATGTCTTTCAGAGGAGCTATTTCGTCTAGGATGTTTGTGATGATGGTTCTGAAGCCAACCCATGCGTCATTAACGTTTGTATTTCCAAACACTGGAGACCAATCTGTATTCCATAAAATGTCCAGAAATGTTTCTTTGTTGTAGTTTCTGAGTGACCTTGTTTTGATGACCTTGTGATTCTCTAGGGTAATTTTTGTAGTTTTACGTGTGTAATATGTGACGAAGTGATCACTTATCCCAGTCTGTATAACCCCTGATTGTGATATTTTGTCCTCTCTGTTACAATTGATATGGTCTAATATTGTAGCAGTGTTCTCAGAGATACGTGTGGGGGTTGTGATGAGTTGTTTGTGATTGTGCATTGTCAGTATATGCCTATATTCTCGTACAAGCCTATTATTTCGTTGTTTGTAACACAAGTTAAAATCCCCTAGTATAATGGATTCATTCCGGGGGTCTAGTAATGACAAAGTTCGTTCAAATTTGGTCAAGAATTGTGTGTCGTCTGGTGGCCTATAGCACACTCCCATTGTGATGGGTTTTGTCTTAGGCAGGTGTAAGTCGATCCACAGAGCTTCGTGGTTTTCTACATGGAGGTCGGTCCTAGTTGTGTGTGTGAGGTTGTTTTTTTACATACAGACATACTTCTCCCCCTTGTCTATTGCGATCATTACGAACCATATTGAAACCTTGAATGTTTATTTCACCATCGTTTATACTCGAGTCCAGCCAGGTTTCTGTAATTGCAATTATTGAAGCTTTGGCCTTATTAGCTAACATGTTTATTTCTGTCAATTTATGGTACATTGATCTGGCGTTAATGTGGATAAGATGGAGCCCTTTGTTGGTGAACACTCTGTATTCATCTTTGAATGTGTCCTGGCTGGATTCTGAGTTGTTAATACTTGGTTCATTTACATTAACATTCGGTAATAAATGCAAGGCACACTTATTGCATAAGAATTCAAGTTCTTCACAGTTGGTCTTCTTAGAGATGCACTTCATGTGAGCTACAGTTTTACACTTAACACATAGTGTAGGGGCATATGTTATCCCGTGGGCAATGGATGTTAATTTATGGCACCATGGCTAGTATTGTTCAGTGATGTATTCTGTTTGACAAAACTGATGGTGCCATTTTTTTTCAGACACTTTTAAGGTAATTTTCAGTACCATTTATGAACTACCCCCAATTTTGAGTTTTTCTGGGAATTTTTGTTTGCAAGTTTCCATTTTTTTCAATAAACCTAAGCATGTAACATATCAAATGGAAGGTATTGGTGCCTAGATGATGATTATCATGTTCTTAACCCTTTATTAGCGGCGCGCATCATATGTCGAGTGAAAGAAATTTGGACTATGTGGCGACTCACACCATAAGTCGTGTGGCAATTTCAGCACGTAATGTTGCTGAGAGAGAGAGACAAGTGGTGGCAGGAGAGTAGCGAGCGTATGACTGCTCCAGACCACCGCGGAGGACCAACTGACATGAATCCCACCCTCCTCCACCCTCTCACACTCGCTACATAGTGAAATGTATGGGGAAAGTACCGAATTACATGGTTTTTGCACTCTGGACACGACCTCTATGCTAACTTGCAAGAAAGTTCACTTTTTCAATTTGTACAATCTCCGACCCGTGGTAATAATGTGCTTGACCTTGTACTCGCAACAAAAGAAGAATTAATAGAGAATTTGAATGTTGGTGATGAATTCAGTAACAGCGACCATCGTACGATAACTTTCACTTTAAAGTTTACTAGTAACAAATCAAATAGCAGCATTGAGAAAGTCCCTAATTTCAAGAAAGCAAATTTTCATAAAACTTAAATCAAAGCTTAAAGAAACTGACTGGAGCTTTCTGACTAACAATAACGACATAAATACATCTTGGGAGTGTTTCACAACCACTTACCCTAAGGCAGTGCAAGACTGCATACCATCGAAAATACGGCGTCCACGCCATAATGATAAGCCCAAATGGTGGAATAAAGATATTTCAGACTGTCTGCTTTCTAAAAAAATTGTTAATGATAGATTAAAATCCTCACAAAATGACGAAGAACAGGTGAAATTTGTAGAGCTACGACGCAAAGCCAAAAAGTTAATTAAGCAAAGTAAAAAGACCCTGGAGTTACATGATGCGAATCAAAGTAAAACAAACCCGAAAGAATTATATAGTTATATCAGAAAGAAAAAAGTAGTTACTTCCTCTGTTGGACCGTTAGTCGATGAAAATGGAGAATACACCAAAGACGAAGTACAAATGAGTAATGCCCTCAATACCTTCTTTGCATCAGTTTATACAACCGAAGACCTCAGTGATATCCCTACACCATCGCCGATTCAGATTGATAATTCAGATGTTCTAAGCAATATCACCGTTACAGGGAGAGAAGTATTGAATTGTTTAGATAAACTCAAGGTAAATAAAACGCCTGGACCTGATACAATCTCGCCTAGAGTTCTAAAGGAAGCTAAGGATGAGCTCTTCAAACCACTGACATTGTTATTCAATGAATCCTTGCAGTCTGGGACTATGCCTGATCAGTGGAAGCTAGCCAACGTAACACCGATATTCAAAAAAGGCAGCAAATCTCTACCCAGTAACAATCGTCCAATTAGCTTAACCTCAATTGTATGTAAAATGCTAGAAACGGTCATAAGAGACAGACTCGTAAATCACTTAGAGGCAATTAACTTACTTAAAGATAGTCAACACGGCTTTCGTAAAAAACGTTCCTTTTTAACAAACCTATTAGACTTCTTCCACGATATCCTCAACCTCTACGATGAGAGTAAAGCTGTAGATATTATATACCTTGATTTTCAAAAGGCCTTTGACAAAGTTCCCCACAAACGTTTACTGCTAAAACTAAAAGTGCATGGAATACAAGACGGTGTGTTGAAATGGATAGAAAATTGGCTCAGCGACAGAAAGCAAAGAGTAGTCATAAACGGTAAGGCATCTAAATGGACCAATGTAAGTAGCGGGGTACCCCAGGGATCGGTACTAGGACCAATTCTCTTTCTAATTTACATCAACGACATAGATGAGGGTCTCACCTGTACAATCTCAAAATTTGCTGACGATACAAAAATTGCAAATAGCGTACTCTCAAAAGAACAAGTTGATGATATGCAACACAATCTAGATAAATTGTCATGTTGGGCCCAAATTTGGCAAATGAGTTTCAATGCGGATAAATGTAAAGTACTACATATCGGGCACTCAGCTTAAGAATGTAAACAGAGAAACCGATCTGGGAGTAACAATATCGAGTAACCTAAAACCGAGTCAACAATGTTCAGAAGTTGTTAAGAAGGCAAACAAAATAATTGGCTTTATAGGCAGGTCATTTGAGCATATATCCAAAGAAGTTATCCTAACCCTTTACAACTCCTTAGTCCGCCCTCTTCTGGAATACTGCGTTCAATCCTGGTGCCCTTATTACCAAAAAGATATAAACAAGCTAGAACGAGTTCAACGTACAGTTACCAAAATGATACCTAGCCTAAAGAACAAACCATACGAAGAGCGTCTTAGAGAATTAAATCTATTTCCTTTAACCCAGCGCAGAATAAGAGGTGACTTAATTCAAGTGTTCAAAATCATCAAAGGCATCGACAATATGAACTGTAGTAAGTACTTCACTATCGACCAATCTAATTACACGCGGGGAAACGGTTGCAAAATTATTGGTAAATCTTTTAACTCGCACGAATCTAAGAATTTCTTCTTCAATCGAGTTGTCAACTTGTGGAATGGGCTTCCCCGAGACGTTATAGACTGCAGCACCGTTGATTCATTTAAACTCCGCCTAGACAAATATCTCGCATCAACTAACCCATCTGTCCCCTACTAACTTCCTAATCCTGCCACAGACATTAGTTCCAGGGCAGTAGTTCCCCTTCCAATGTTCCCTTACCCACTCTAAACCACTGTTTGGACACTTGATCCTCAGTGTTTTGGAGGAAAAGCAGCCTAGAAGGGTCACTAGACCTGTTGTTGCTTGATTTCCTTTGTACTCCTTTGTACACGAGTGTCACAGGAGTTTACATGAGTTTACACGTGTTTACACGAGATGAACGCGAGTCTACAGGAAGTTAACAGGAGTGTCTGGGAGTCTAACATGAGTGTGTGCGAGTGTTGGCGAGTGTCAGGAAACGTATAACGCGTAGACTCGCATAGACCCGCGTTAATATCGCGTAAACTCATGTATACTCATGTTGGTTTCGCATTGGCTCGCCACACATATTGTGAAATTCAGATCAGCATGTGGGTACTCTCGTTTACGCGTGTTACACTCGCGTTACCCTGTGTTAACTCGCGTTAAGGTCGTGTTGACTCCTGTTTGACTCCTGTTAAACTCGCCTTTGCCAATATTGGCACCCACATGGTTATTTGCATATAGTGTTGACTCATGTTGTACTCGTGTAGACTCACGTAGACCCGCGTAGACTCGCGTAGACTCATGTAGACTCGCGATCATTTAATGTCTAAATAGTACAATGCGAGTCTACATGAGTGTCACGCGAGTCTACAGGAGTGTACAGGAGTCTATGCGAGTATACGCGAGTCTACGCGAGTCTATGCGGTTTGGCGTCCTATTCCCACTTGACTCTCCAAATTTCATGCATGCATGAAATCTTTGCCCGCGTTCGCGAGTGTACGCGGTGCAGCCCGAGTCAACGCGAGTCTGTGCGAGTGTCGGCGAGTGTCGGAAAATTTGGGATAATCATTGGCGAGTGCAAGAATTTCATCACTCGCGTTGGCCTCGCGCTCCGACTCGCCAATGTGTGAACCATGCATAAGAGCCCACTACCAGGCAATGATCTGGTTGCTTGCAGACACACCAAATCCCAATTTGTCATCACCTACCAAGTATGGATGGAATGAAGAATACAACCAGTACATGCCGAAGGTGTCTGATCTGCCACCAGCCCCTACTGCTGTAGTCGAGCTGGTAAAATGTGGGTGTGGAAGGAGTCGATGCTCAACTGAAGCTTGTTCTTGTAAGAAACATTCACTGACATGTACAGAGCTATGTGCATGTGATGCAGACTTCAACAACTGTGCAAATCCGAATAACAAACCAGCACAGAATGACACATATGACAGTACAGATGACGAAACAGAGTTGGATGATGATACCGAACTGCAAATTTAGTTCAGTTGCTTAGTGCTTTATAAAACGTTCTCAATCATTGCAGTAGCTATCAAAGTTTAAACTGAATATGAATTTGTTTTCTACATATGAAGAGCTTTCATATGATATGCTACATGCATATGTTTTAGTAATATGTGTAGGTTTCACAAAAAATATCAAGCGGACAGTTTGTCATTTCATGATTAATATTGAACCCTGTCAAATTTGTATGAACGTTGATTCGAAAAAATGGCACCATCGTTTTTTTTAATCACAATAGCATATTCTTCAAAATTATGCATGGTGCCAAGAATTAACATGAGTTGCCCACGGGCATTGGTATCAGCAACATAAGCCCCTGCACTAACAGTTTAGGATCCATTGTTTTCGTGTTATGAGTGATTCACATAATTTATTTCACAAATGATTATAGGACCTTTTATAGGTAATTCCATGCATTTATCGCATTCCACTTCGTTTCTGCTAGTAACGTAAGTACATCGATCGTGTACTGTTTCCTTACAACTACTACATTGTGAAGTTGTACTCCTTTTGTTGAATCCAATATCGCACACTATACATAGTTTCCTTTTACTGTTCATCGTACGTCTGGCGGTGTGGTGATCAGCTAAGCGGCTGGGGTGTGAGCGCGAGAGAGGGGGACAGTTAGTAGAGTCATTTGCTTGGAATCCGTGCCCATTTTGTTCCTACCTTTTTCTCTCGATGGATTTGACAACCTGAACCATTTTAAAGGAAACTTAGCTCCTATGCCCCTCTGAAAAATGACGGCTAACGCTGCTAGAGCCCAATATTCAAAATGGCCGCCAACGCCATCTTGAAAAACATGAAATGTAATATCACTGGCATCAGATGAGCTACAAGGACAAATGAGGTGTCCTTTTCACTAATTATGGCATTACATATCCACTGGAATGGTTATTGTATTGTATTGTATTGTATATTGTATTGTTATTGTATTGTGTTATACTAATTGTACATACTAATCTGCCACTTCACTGTCACTACATGATTCACTGCATGAGCCACTATCAGAATCACTGTCCTCACTTTTGCTGCTATCATCACTGTTGTTCTCTGCCTGCGGATTTGTAGGTAGTGGTATGGATGGGGGAAGTGGGGGCTGGGTTGAACTGACAGGCAGACATAGGCCATTTACAAGATGCCATCCATGGCCGATCGGTGAGGGGTGACTTTGGAGCTGGTAATGCTTTTGCAAATATGCAAGATAGTTTGCACGCTCCAAGTGTGGACGGAGACTGTCCAAGTCAGGCACAAGTCGGATAGTGCTTTTTTTCTTCTGAGCTCTCCACTTCGCTGCCCTTGCATCTCCCAGGGTCTTGCTTTTGGTATCACCATAGACATATCGAATGACAAACCGCTCCAAATCACTGATGACCTGTTCTGTGACTAGGAGCTGTGTACCACATGCTGCTAGCAGGTTGTGTGCCTCTTTAGACTTCTCCAGACGATCTGCGATGAGCTTCTTGCTTTCTCCATAGAAGCCAGAGTTGTGGTCACACCCAGTGAGGACATAAAGGGGTATGATGGATGCAGCCATTGCCTCACTGCACAAACATCGGGCATCGATAAGCTGACGTTTGCGTTTCACACACAGGATTCCTGTTGTCTTCTGAGCAACATATGCCGCTTGCACGTAGTTGTCTGTGTCCTCTGTGTCAAGAACGACAGCTGCTGTGTAGCTGTCTGACCGGAGCACACTATATATGGTGAGCATTGCCGTATCTGCCTCTGCATGGGAGCATGTGAGCTCTGGCACAAGCTTGCCTGTGGTGAGATTCTTTGCAGTGCTGCCAACTACACAGTAGATGATCTCGGTGCTAGTTGTTGCTGCTGTTCTCTGGAATTCCGTTTGAAGAAATGCCAGAAGGCGGATTTTGTTCTCAGGTTTACCCAGGAGAGCATGGAAGACTTTACTAGAAGGAAATTTATCTTCTGTCTTTATGAAGACATTGCTGATTGGCAGTTTTTTTGGCGCATTATTCTCTCACTGTCCTTGATCGTGTAATTCTGATCATATGAATCACTGACGCAATTTTTTTTTTTTTTTTTTTTTTTTTATATTCCAACTACTCCCTCTCGGGCATAGGCTGAGAGCCTGTATATTACACCGCTCAACACGGTGAAGCCCGTGAGGTCTTGTTCCAGTCTGAGGAGTGAGACATGTGAAGCATCCATCATGGCTCGAAGCAGCTCCATCTCTGAAGCGGCCGGTTGCTTCGCTCAAGCACTTCACCGTCTCACCTCCCAGACTCAGACCCTCACTCTCAGAACGCCACCTATTGAGCAGTGAACTCACTAGGCATTGTCCCCCTGTAACATATTTTGAATATGGGAATATTCATACAGTGTT
This sequence comes from Paralithodes platypus, assembly GCA_032716605.1. Lineage (NCBI taxonomy): Eukaryota > Metazoa > Arthropoda > Malacostraca > Decapoda > Lithodidae > Paralithodes > Paralithodes platypus. The sequence goes on along the minus strand of CM064515.1, from coordinate 11,014,911 downwards.
ATTTAATCAGGGAACAATGAGGGTATTTTTTTGGCATTTCGGTGGGCTTTGTGGTAATGCACTGATACTAGGTACAGCACAAATTAAATCCCAATAATATCTTCCCATTGACATATCGGGATTTGAACCCGGGTCCATTGGATTACCAATCCAATAGCATGACCACTCCACCGCACCTCCCCAAATGATGCGCTCAGCATGCTTGTGTCTCGTTAGAATGAAGTGCACCAACTTCTCTGCATTATCTCCCCAGGTATTCTTGGTACCGTCTCCCTTCTCTCTGTCTTCAATGGTAGGAGTTGTTTGGCGCCAGATGAGGCCCATATCAATAATAGACGTGTATACATCAGGCTCTGGAATGACAGTCATAGTTAGTTTTTGTTGAAGCCTGCTTTTCTGTGCCTTACGGATGGTTCCATTGACGTTGAAGATGGAAAGGCACTCGGCTGTAACACGATGCTGCAGGACTTCTTGAAGTTTGAGGGCACCACTCGTTTCAACCAGCCCGAGAACAGAGGTCAAGGCATTACGCTCCATTTCCTCAGTCTTTCCCTTCAGGTTCTCACCATCTGCTTTCTTCAATTCCTGAGTTGAAAAGTTCAAACGCTTGCTATGGGGAACTCTGTCGTTGAGAGACTTGGTCTTGGAATACACTCTCTCATTCAAGAACTACTTCAGTTTGCTTGTGCCATCCTCCTTTGCCGATTTCAAGTCGGCAGCGAGAGCATCTGAGGCTGGGTTTCCTGACTGTAGGGATCGAAGTGTCTTGTTTGTATGGTCAAATGGATCACACTTGAATTCAGTGAGACATGCGCTTATATCATTTACAGCTTGTTCATCCTTCTTCATTTTACTCGACGAACAATCAGCATGCTTCCCCTTTCCTTGTTTCTTGCGATTAGCATGGCGATGGACCTTTATTCTCACCCGATTGATGTTATTCACATTCCAAGTGTTTGAAAGGAGCTGCTTTTCATTGTTCAGAATGGCCAGCCAACCAGACTTCAGCTTAGAGCCCTTATTCATTGTTGACTCTATCAATAGGTCGAGGGCGACACACGAATATGGTTTTCCTGTCATTGACTGTGCAAACATACCACTCTCCATGAATGCAGCCTGATCGACAGGAAGGGTATCAAGCACTGCGGTGAAATCGGGGAGATGCCGACCATACTTGTCATTATCATAGATTTGCATCAAAGGAAGCATGAGCTTGAGTGAGGAATTGAACTCAGTCCAGTTGCTTGTTCTGATTGCATGGATATTTTGAATTAGAACCTCAACCATTTCCATGAATGACATCCAGTATTCTGCTTGTGGGGCACCCTCAAAGTCATTGAAGAAAGCATCAACGAGGTCCTTCAGCTCAGCATTTCTCTCTAGCTCTGCATGTTCATCTGCAAGTTCCTGTGCATCAATCGGATGTCGAAGCTTGGCAAGGGATGCCTTTACTTCTTCAGATAGAGGGGAATCTTTCAAATGTTTGTCTATGACATGGTAGACCAGAGTCTCGTAGCATAGTCACAAGCAGCGAACCCCACGCTTAGCATGTTTTCCACGAAGGGCCTGATCAACAGACCCGTCTGCTATAACACCAGCTGCCACCAACACATCTGAGATGCCAGATCCCTTAAACCTCTTGTATATAGTGTAGATGAACGACATTTGGATGTGGAAGGGTGCCATGAATGGTAAGATTTTGCTGAACAGCTCAGCATTCTTACTTTTCAACTCTAGCATGAGCACGTAGACAGGATGATCACCAACAATTATTGCAAAAGGCATCTTTTTTTCTTCGATTGATTTTGCAAGCTTACACATCACATCATTGAGAATTGTCTTACTGGGTGGGTTGGGATAGGTCATGTGGTATATTGTTCGACTCTTCTCATCTGCATTTGACATGCTGGCGTGAAACCCTGAAAACCCAGGCACAGTCTGTTCTTCTGGCTTAGGTCTCGTTCGGTCATCTTGCGCCCTGGCCAATGCATGGATCACACCACGAATTCTTTGTACCGATGTGTCAGGAGGAGGAGTACTTTGATCAGCTGGTGGCTTCTTGAGAGGTGGTTCCCCACGCTTCGCTGTCTTGTAGGGGTTGACATTTTGCATTTCACTTCCGAGCTCTTTGAGAGTTGTCGAGAGGTTTGATGCAAAGTTGGCACCGGGAACTGGTCTATCCTCGTGATTCTCGGAAGGAAGTTCTGTATCAAATGATTCTGGCTGCACAAACATGACATTAGTGCGGTGTGACTGGCCAGCACCGGTCAGTGTGTCGCTCTTGAAATCATCGTTGTCGACTATAGCGATAGCAGGCTTACCCTCAGCTAGTTCGAAGGGGCAATCAGATGAGCACTTGAGGTCATTGACCACCCAAAAATCTCGCAGCATAAGTACGTCATTGTAACTGATGCCCAGTCCATCTTTGTGCATTATGTCGACTATCTCCCTACTCTTGGTCAGTCCATGTAGCAAGACAGAGAGATTTATCTCAAATGCAGTGCATTTTCCAGTGATGTAGCTTGTGAGGATAGATGCAATCGATCGGATGGATGGACTGTCATCAATTGCAGACTTATTTGGGTGTTTCAGCCATGTGAGCAGCTTCAGCAGGAGCTCACTGAGGTCTTCTTCTCTCTCCAACTCGTGTATATATGGGAGCCAGGGAATAATATTTGTCCTGATGACTTGCTCTTTGAGTCGTGCCGCAACATTCATCACCAACTGATCATTGCTGACACCCAATGAAGATATTGCCGCCTCGATGTATGTACCTGCTGTTGTTGTATCATATACCAGTTCACTCACATTCTTTTGAATGCGTTCATTAAATCCGATGTCTTCCCCAAATTCATTGACGAGAATTTCCTTTAAGTAGCTGGATTTTACTACTGAGTTGTGTCCGTGATTTGAGATAATGCGCTTATAGTCCTGCAGCAGGCCTTGCAGTGTGCGATTTTCATGGTCTTTGAAGATGACTTGACGAATATGATGAAAGAAGAGAGCTTGGGCCTCTCGGAGGTTTACACGCTGCAGATGTTGAGTGCTTTCATCTGAAAGGGGCTTGTGGTCGCTTACATATTTGCGCCAGCATGCACGATGGTAGCGGATTACCAACCCAAATGCTGTTTGACTATCTGGGATGGATGCAATCAGAGTGTCAAGTCTCAATCTCATGACCTCATCTTCCAGACGGACAGTATGTAACTTGAATTTAGTCCAGGCATCTACTGTTGATAGGAGTAAAATCTGCTTGTCACGATCACTACTCTTGTATTCCCATTTCATGCACCACACACATTGAGTCTTATCTTGGAGGACACCCATACTGGAGCGGAGCATTTTAGGTGCACTGGCCTCTGGGGAAGGGTCTTGTTGATCTGATGCTTCATCTCTTTCAAGATGTTCCTCGGATTTGTGTTTGCGTTTTTCGGCTTGAGAGAGCTTGCGTTTGCTGGATAATGATACGTAACAAGTGCTATGCATGTGGTGACCCTTTGGTCCCTTCTCCCAATCCACATTTTCATGTATATGTTGAAACTTATCAAGTTCTTTCCATTGTAAAGACTTTTCTCGGATGGATTCCCACTTCTCAGGTGTAATGTTTTCCAAACGATCATCTGCGCTACATCGCTTACCACAGAGTAAAATGCACTCGTATTCATTTAATGTCTTGTCTGGTAACTCTTCACTCTCTCTTCTATTATCCATTATTTCGGTCACTTCACAAGTCGGCGATTTTCATCAGATGGGCATGCGATCCATCTGAAACAGTAAAAAAGTAATATTAGATATACACCGCAGGCAGAAAACAACAGTGATGATAGCAACGAAAGTGAGGACAGTGATTCTGATAGTGGCTCATACAGTGAATCATGTAGTGACAGTGAACTGGCAGATTAGTATGTACAATTAGTATAATACAATACAATAACAATACAATATACAATACAATACAATACAATAACCATTCCAGTGGATTTGTAATGCCAGAATTAGTGAAAAAGGACACCTCATTCGTCCTTGTAGCTCATCTGATGCCAGAGATATTACATTTCATGTTTTTCAAGATGGCGTTGGCGGCCATTTTGAATATTGGGCTCTAGCAGGGTTAGCCGTCATTTTCAGAGGGGCATAGGAGCTAATTTTCCTTTAAAATGGTTCAGGTTGTCAAATCCATCGAGAGAAAAAGGTAGGAACAAAATGGTCACGGATTCCAAGCAAATGACCCTACTAAGTGTGTGGCTATGTCTACCCCTTGGCCCCCTCCCATCCCTACCTGTATTTGTTGTTTGATGTTGTTGTCCTTGTTCTTGGCCGTTGTTGCTACTTTATTGTTGATGTTGTTGCGACTGATACCTTCTTTTTTAGCTGTTCTGGTTACATGTTGAGCTACCTGGGTCGCCGATAGTGTTGGGTTCATTGACATTTTTCTCGCACAAATATATATGAAGCAAATCGAAATCACCAGGCTCCACATTGGTAAAATAAGGTTGGCTAATGTATGATGGCTACTGTCTGCATAACATGTAATTCTAAATATTTAAATATTCTTCTGAAGGTATATACCGGTACTTTTAACTATTTTGTATTGGCATATATACTGTAATAGATTTAATGATTATAGTAACGATTCATACAATCATTTAATTGTATTAAAGGCTGTATTTCAAACTATTATTACATATAGCAAACTCAAAATGACCACTCACATCCCTCTTTGCAGAACAAAGACCCATTCATTCATAAAGACTTACACTAATATTATTTAACGTTTCGGGCTATGTATTACCCATCTTCAGAGATATGTTGTCTTTCTGAAGATGGGTAATACATAGCTCGAAACGTAGAGAATAAAGAATCATAGCTCTTTTCTGTTTTCCCCCACCCAATCCACACACACTTGTGGTTCGATAAACACTAATGGTTCACTATACGCACGCGCATATCAATGTATATTATGGCTATTGCCATCTGCCTCTCTCTCTCTCTCTCTCTGTAGTGGTTTGGCAGAAGAGTACAGGGACTGCACTTTCTACTTATTAAATGCTGATATAACTATGTTAATGTTTAATATTACAAGATTAAATCTATGCAAGGGCAATTATATTTTATGTGCAGTAAAGTGTAGAAGTTTGATACGAGACTGTCCCCTTATACATTATTTATAACTATATGCGTATTCATAAACCAAGTGCACTGTGAGTGATGGCAGATAATATCTGGAGGACCTTTAGTTTGGCAAACCCTATTGGGTATTGTTAAGGTATCCACTAAGTGGCAATAAGTGGGCTGCTAGATCACTATACTCTGTTTCGGCAACGCTGAGGTAGGAACGGCTCACCTAGATGTCAATAATTCTAGCAGATTGGCTCATGCGACCGTGTACAATGTCTCGTCTTTTAGTAATTATATATTTTAAAGGTTTAACTAATCACAGTCGCACAAGTCAATCAGCTGGAACTATTGACATCTACGTTGGCCATTATCACCCCAGAGTCGCTGAAACAGTATATATATTAGTATATAACAGACAGCACTACTGGTTATCTAATGCTGCCACAGAAAGTGTAATAGGCAGTCAGACAATCAGTAGCCCACCCTTCCATCTCGTTAAATAGGTAGGGAGGATTAGCAAGGGATAATAGAAAGGGAACAGTAATGACAGGGAGAGCATGAATATAATAAACTCCTGCCAAAAGGAAGCACTCTAACATTCAGAACAACATTCACCAGGCCTCACCTCAGATGATATACATTTCCACAACAAAGTCTCTTCACATATGCGCGTGCACGCAGTGAAACATTAGTGTTTATCGAAACGCAAGTGTGTGTGTGTGTGTGTGTTTGTCTTTGAAAGATCATATTAGCATTGTTGATTAAAAAGTTTCCCAGAGGTTAGGTTTGCTCAATCGTCTGTTACCCCCTTTTCCCCGTACAGCCTCTTTCTCTGTACAGGGACACTGTTGTAAGCGTATCAGGTATTGTTCGCATATGAAAAAGGCCTCTGAAAGGGTGCAGTCAAAGGCATGTAATCTCCACCATATTGTCTACAATCTCTCCACATTGTGAAAATTGCATGTATGTTACTGTTATGCCATTATTATAATCAGTGTTCTTCACAGCTGTCCCAGCGTACACCTCTCACTCTGCAGAGACAGAGGGCCACCCGCTTTGTTATTCATTCCCACCACTTTTCTGCTCACCATTCAAAGCCAACAGTTAACTTAAATTTCCCCGTAATTTTTCAGCTCAACAAGTAAAGTATGGAATTCACTCCGTAAATGTGTCTATCCCTCACCCTATGACTTTGTTTCAAGCTTTGCGTGTCCTGTAGTTACATTCCAGTGCACCTTGAATATGGTTCTGTACTAATCATTCTGTTCTGACCGGGGGAAGGGGGACAATAGGAGGTCAAAATGTTTATAAGTAGTTTTGCCTCGTGTCTCTTTCATACGCAGAGAAACAATTTATTAGGTAAAGGGAAGTGGAGAACATCGTTTACTTTGATTGTCATATTTTTGTTCTATGTGATTGAGGGAATCAAAAGGCAGAACTGCCTATAGCGAGTGCCTCCCCCATAGTTGAAAGAGTGACAGGGCCAAAATCAAGGGACGTTCGAGCCAAAATGCCTGGACACACAGAGTTTCAAGCAATTTAAGTCATAGGAAGAGGAAAAGACTGATTCTGGGAGATAGTTCCAGAGCTCAGCTGTTGAGTAGAAGAAAGTTTGAAAGTAACGTTTCACTCTTGGGTTGGAGAGATGCACAGGGTAGAGGTGGGATTGAGTTGCAAGACGGGTACCACGTGCCCTACGTAAAGGAGGTGGTATACACTGGGAAAGCTCTGAGGAACACTGATTATTATAGTAGCGATAGAATAGCGAGAGAGATGCAACATTGCGGCGGAGAGAGAGAGATTGCAGAGAGTTGGTGAGTGGACAGGAGTTAATGATACGAAAGGCCTTCCTTTCAACTTTCTCTAGGAGAGCGGTGTGAGAGGAACCTCCCCACACATGTGAACAATACTCAATACAAGGACGCACTATGCCCCTGTACAGAGCAAGAAGCTGTGCAGGGGAAAAGAACCCCCTAAGGCGGTTGAACACACCCAGCTTCTGGGAGGCTGCCTTAGCAAGACCGAAGTTGGGTTGCTTGTAATGGGAATTTGCATTACATAGGTGAAGTGGCTCTGCGGGTAATTTTTGTTCATATGTTTAGATGAATATATAGAGTAAACATTACCGAATACTTATTATTTTGATTAATAAATACTCTATCCATAGGTATTAGAGTCAAGCTTTCGTTTATAAGTCTCTTCGATGTATTTGTATTCGTCCATTTAGTTCGTCTTACCCTTTCCCTCTCGCTCTCTCTCTGAACGGTTTAATTATATTTGCATTGCTATCCAAATGTATATGCTAATAACAAACACCTTTATCATACATATCAACATTGGGAAATGCAAACCACTAAAACTTCTCTGGGGCTACTTTGAAATTATATAGCGTTTTCCAATGACATTTTAGTAGGACCTATTGTTCTTATAAGTTATAACGACTTTGAAGTTAGAGAGCGATCTTAGTAATATCAGAGCGAAAGACCCAGCGAAATTACCATTAGGTGGCCCAGTCGGAAAGGTGACCGACTGTACATGTAGGGTGACACTTGTTATTGGACCAATATCCGAGGTGGTCAGGAGTACGAGTAGGGTGTTGGACTAACTGCTCTAGGACATTTAGGATAGCAACGATATAGGCTTGTTCACCAGGTTGGTCAGTGGAGTGAGAGGAGAACCACTGACAGTGGTGAAATATTGAAATCTGCTAAGATGGTGATTAAACAAAAAGGGGAGCTTGATAGGATGTGTTCCAGTTTAGAGCTTAGATAGTCAAAGATATTGGGAAAGTTAGGGGATAGATATACAACACTGAATGAATAAATGTGATAGTGACAGGAAAGTTTGAGCCATAAAGTTGAGAATTCAGAGGAGTCAAAGTTGGGAAAATAGGAGCAAATGAGTTCGTTGTGAACATACACACAATATCCACCATTGGCTTGGAAACTAGGATAGCTAAAGTAAGAGGATACAGAGAAGGAGCTGCTGGCAGTTGCTTCAGACACCTGAGGTTCAATGAGGAAAAGAATGTCAGGTTTGTTGGAGGCCAGGTAGTGTTCGACAAAGAGTAAGTTAGAGGAAAGGCTGCAAATGTTATAGCAAATGAAAGCAAGCTCGACAGGCCATGGTCCAGACCATTTTGGTGCGCTGTCGGGCGATGGACGATTCATTTGGGGGGCATTTATGATGGTTCTCTCTCTCTCTCTCTCTCTCTCTCTCTCTCTCTCTCTCTCTCTCTCTCTCTCTCCTTGGGGACTCCGAGGCAGGTATACTCATCGCCATTTTAATAATTGAATGTTGGTGTATTGGAAAGGAGTCTGGTGTGCTTGATAAGTGTAGTGAGATGAACAGGAGGAGATGTTTGTGAAATCCAGCTGGATTACTCTCTGTGTAGGTGAGACATATGTGGTCCACAGCCGAAATCGGCAGGCTACTTTGAGCCCTATTTGTGACTCCCTATTTCGCAGACTTCTTTTATGAAAGATGCAACAGTTTATAATTATAGAGAAGTGTAAATAGTTACATGTAAATATAATTGGAGAATAACAAAAGTATAAGAAATACTAAACCAAAAAATGAGACTAGAGTGAACAAACAAATATCAAGTGTCACCTTATATACTCATTATAACCTAATGCACATAGTGTAGCGTAGGAGTACTAGTGCAATCATTGGGATCAAAACAATCATAAACATGAATAGGAAACACAAACATTTAATTACTCATTGATAATTAAATGTGAGTCTCTGAAAAATATAAGCGGTTCGATCACCAAGTTTCAGGCACTAAAATCCGTGTTTAGAGGATCAAAATTCACACAAATGGATATGGTGAATAATATTTAGACAAATGTTCTTGGTTTTCATATACTTGGAATGCACTGTGCCCCTTCCTCTTTTGTCTGTTACGTTTGAAGCATAATATCGGTTAGTTATTAAATGGGAACATTACGAAACCCCCCACAACAAGTCCGAACCATGGTTTGGATACACTTTGGGATAGTTCGACTATACATTACGAAACACCCCCACAACAAGTCCGAACCATGGTTTGGATACACTTTGGGATAGTTCGACTATACATTACGAAACACCCCCCACAACAAGTCCGAACCATGGTTTGGATACACTTTGGGATAGTTCGACTATACATTTCACGGTATTGAATCGCAATTTAAACAGTTTTGGGATAACTATTATGTAATAATTTACTATTTCAGATATTTTTCACTGCTGCAGAATATGTGTTTGATATTCTACGCATAAGATTAAGTCTATGGAGGGAGGTTCGACTAACCATCCCCCTCCTTCATTATTAGGTGTCAGAACCATCCCACACATCTCTATTATTTTGAGTGATATATAACATACATTAAAAACTGCCAAATTCATACAAGCTATTCACTGCTAAAATATTTTGAATACAATCAACATTTTAGTATATATTACATTGATGCATGACATATTCATAGAAGTAGAGTTTACGAAATGCACTTTAAAAAATACATCAGACTTGCAAACACATACACAAAAAACACACAATCTCCAACTGGTGGCGTCACTTCTTATGGAAACCATATGACTTTGGTAACAAACTAACACATGTCCTCGCAACATCTTGCAACCACAGGCCTCATAGTTTTTATAGGAAATTGAATGTCCGAACCATCCCACTGCCCGAACCGCTCTTCCCTCCTCTCTCCCATCCTACTATACCCCTACAGCCATACCCGGGATAATGAGAATAAAGAGAGATCACCAGGAAATCAAACAGAGGCTACTGTAAGAGTCCAAGATCAGGAGTGTCCAGTCTCCATATGCTTAAATAATATGCAGTATCCCCGAGCCTGCTGGCACATTGCACAAATATCTACATCAACTCTCCCACCAATTACATGGAGTTGGAGGAATCCTGAAAAAAGAAGACGAACTGGCGCGAGCTTTGTGGCCAGCATAATCCAAAAGAGAAGAGGAAGCAAAGGATATAATATATATTTATGGAATGCTTTGCTACACATTTGAGTATAAACAAGAAATAAATTAACTGACCCGGCTGTGTCACCATTAACATTGATGTTGTCTATATTAGGTTGAACCATCCTAAACACCCAAATAGTAAATTGTACCTACTAATTAACTCGATAGAATGTTAGGATCTGTTCGTGTATGTCAATTGATGTTATATACTCCCATTTAACCCCCGCCCACCCCCAGACATAAGTTGCTAACTTACTGATGGGGTGGTGGAGCGCCCTGTAAATTTCCCCCTCAAAACACTTTCTCTGACACACATGAGGTACCGGTAGAAGTCGGAAGTTTATTTGAGGCTTGCCACCAATCGACAGATTCTGATCTAACTTACCTAACTTACTGAGAGCTCAATATGATGCAAATGGGTCAATATAACTTACTTATTGCGCTTATTTCACTAAGTTCATATGACGCGATCGTGTCATATGATACTCTTGGGCATACCCGCCATATGACGCGATCGCGTCATATGATACTCTTGGGCATACCGCCATAATGACGCGATCGCGTCATTGATGTCGGAGGGGGTTAAGCTTACCCTAACCAACTTTTATTCCTTTACTTACTTATTTACAGGGAGTACATGTAATTTTAATCTTTCATACTGATATTCCTATTGTAACAGCTTTAATATTTATTATCCTTGTATTTTCCTTGTATTAGATACAGCTTGGTATAGACCGAGGGGTGCCAGAGTGTATGCATTTTGACCTCTCAGAAGAAGGGGTCATGTGAATCGCCTATGTCATGGCTGATGTCATCAAATCATATCCACCCTCTATCACGTGAGAGGGGCATGTATAGGGTGTGATGGGGGTGAGTTTAACATGTTTCTAAGGTGTGCAGAAGAGTTTAAAACCACACCCAGTTATGTAATCTTGACAGGTATTGGTTAGGAATCATGTAAAGCCTAGGTTGTATGGTAGACGTCATTAAGAGGGTGTAACCCAAGGTGATATAAGGGGAGTTTGTGGTGTGGAGCGAGAGAGGAGAAGACCCCTATCACTTGTTGACATTACGGGGTCATATGCCAGTTCGTGATTGTGAAACAGACTCTTTATACTTGGATTATATTTACTTGCTACTTAAACACTGAATTCTTTAGTTGTACTTCTGAATTAGTCTTAAGGTATTATTTCATTAAAGCAAATGTGAATTAATTCTCAAGTTTCAGTTTCTTGGACTTATACTAATTATTATACACTGAATTATTAATTAATGTCCGTATCTTCGGATAAGGTGGCAGCTCCGAGAGAGGTTTATTTGTTCAAAGTAATTCTATCCTTTAAAACCCAACTGAGTCCCAGCTTGTTATTAATAAATGTACCACCAGGGAGCAGCTGGTTTTGAAAAAAGTTTGTTTTCCAGAAACAATAGTGAATGGGTTAGGAATGAAGGAAAAAACAAACAAAAAACGATCAAAAAGGTCAAAAATTGTTCCTACGGAGGCCCCCGAAAAACGGATTTAACAAGAGTAAAAAATTGAAGGTAATAACACCCAAAATTCCGGTTTATGCTCACTCACGCGCACGCGGTTGGACTTTGAGAGTGTTCAACCATCGGCATGGTTGCGTGGGATACTTACACAGTGCCCATACCAATCTGAGCCCTCTAGGTGCCATAGGCCCGAAGTAAGTGGGACCGGAGTAACACTGACGCAACTGTTGCATCGCTGGGGCTCAGTGGGGTTAAACACCATCATCTTGAAGGATGCGAGAAGTGGGAATAAAATTACCGCAATATTTTTTAGTTTATTTATTGTTCGATATAAGGCAATCAGGGGTATATGTCCCGCCGTATCTTCAGTTCAATTAATAGAACACAATTTATATTATTGTGGAGAGACACTAAGGATAACTGATGCCTCATCAGAGTGGAGAGTGAAGGAAATACTAGTTTTGTTGATAGATGAACTTGTATGGTTGTTTCGAACAATTTACACATGATTGAGGTCAAGCTGATTGGATGATGGTTGCAAGGTGGTAATTTGTTTTCTGATTAAATAATATGTGTTACCTTAGCTAAATACCTTTAATTTGTTACCGTGCAACTCTGCAGAGTTTTGTTAAACAATTACGTCAATGGTCTCTCTTAAGTCTTTCAAAACTCTTAATATCAGGTCCAATGGTATAATTCAACTTAATTTTGCAATTATGGGTAATGTTCATCTATTTCCGAAACTTATGATGTATCTTAGAATGCCAATATTGTTTTTAATAAAACTGATTTTGGCAAGTATAAACCAATTCAAATCTTTCGTTATGACTGAAGCAAATAGGTCATTGAAACTGAATTAATTATTATACATGTTGCATAATATATTCATCTTATATTACGAGGGTTTGGAGATTTCGACAGATCATTTATAAACTCTGACTATATTTCAATAAACCTTCAAGTTAAGGTATTAATTATTCTGTCCTATTAATAGTTTTCCCACCTTGGGTTAAGGTAATCTCAGGCCAATACCGGGGTTTCAATATTTCCGACCGCAGGGTATGATTTACGTTCTTGGGAATTAATATTCCCGTAACTAGTTATCACTACAGGAGCTATTTCAAGATGTGACTTAGTTCAAGGTTTAGTTCGCACTAATATCCATCAAATTGAAACTGAAATAAAAGTGCAACCCATTGATTGGTACTCAACAAAATTGAATATCTATTCTCTCGTTATATATGCGTGCCAACGCTCTGACAAATAATATCCTTGACAATCAGTGTCATTTGTAAATATAAGATTTGTTTCCAAATGGGTCAGCTAATTTTTCCTTTCCTAACTTGATCAATTAAGTTTGATCAAGTTAGGAAAGGAAAATTTAGCTGACCCATTTGGAAACCAATCTTATTTTACAAATGACACTGATTGTCAAGGATATTATTTGTCAGAGCCGGTTTGCACGCATATATAGACCGAGAATAGATATTCAATTTTGTTGAGTACCAATCAATTTGGTTTCACTTTATTCAGTTTCAATTTGAATGGATATTAGTGCGAACTAAACCTTGAACTACGTCACATCTTGAATAGCTCCTGTAGTGATAACTAGTTACGGGAATAATATAATTCCAAAGAACGTAATCATACCCTGCGGTCGTAAATATTGACAACCCCGGTATTGGCCTGATCTTACCTTAACCCAAGGTGGGAACTATTAATAGGACAGAATAATAATACCTTAACTTGAAGGTTTATGAAATATCGTCAGAGTTTATAAATGATCTGTCGAAATCTTCCAACCCTCGTAGTATAAGATGAATATATTATGCACATGTATAATAATTATTTCAGTTTCAATGACCTATTTGCTTCAGTCATAACGAAAGATTTGAATTTGTTTATACTTGCCAAATCAGTTTTATTAAACCAATATTGGCATTCTAAGATACAATCATAATTACGGAAATAGATGAACTAACCATAAGTGCACAAATTAAGTTGCATAATACCATTGGACCTGATATTAAGAGTTTTGAAAGACTTAAGAGAGACCATTGACGTAATTGTTTAACAAAACTCTGCAGAGTTGCACGGTAACAAATGAATGGTATTTAGCTTAAGGTAACACATATTATTAAATCAGACAACACAATTACCACCTTGCAACCATCATCCAATCAGCTTGACCTCAATCATGTATAAATTGTTCGAAATCAACCAAAAAAGCCATTTAGAAGAAAATTTACAATAATAATAGTAACACGTATTGCTCCCGAAATAAGCGTTCATACATGGCATATATATACAGTATATATCCTGGATTGTTTTCAATATCTTTAAAATGTATAATGCAAGTAATGCCATTTACATTGTCTACCTCAATTTCCATAAATCCTCCAACAATGACCTATCATGGCATATACGGTACTGTAAGGGTGCATACTTCGATGGGATTGATAATTCGTTTAATTGAGTGTAAGCCACGAGTATTAATATATTGTAATGCCTCGGATTAGAAAAATATCACAAGTTGTGTGCCCCAGGGATTAGTGCTCGGATCTGTTTCTTTTCTTTATCTATATCACAGATATCGATGATGATCGTTTCATGTACACATGCAAATTTCGCAGATGAGAACAAAACTGCGAATAGAGCATCTCCTTTGCATGCTCAACAGTTTTCCCGAAATAATTTAGAAAATAATAGTAAAATTGGCCCAAATCTGGCAACTGAGATTCAGTATCTATAAACGCCCCCCAAGTATTCATATACGATACAGGACTAAACAAATCAAACTACTCAGTGGAATCATGGGCAACTGAAAAGCACTGGGGGGGATCAAAAAATGACTTTAAGAGTAACAATACCAATGTAATATATAACCCAGCCAATAATGTAACTAAATTAGTTAAGGAATCAAGCACATTTACTGGCTTCATTGCAAGGTATGGCTTCCTGCAAGTTTGAATAATAATTCGAACAAATTATTGTCTATCTATCAAGGCCAGAAGCCATGATCAACCGAAGGGATGTCTTTCACGCATATACTTGTCAGTTTATTATTTTGTTTGTGTCATCCCCCACTGGAATAATGTGTATAATTTTGGTGCTCATATAATCAAAAAAATATAGATAAACTGAATACAATGCAACGGGAGATAACTACAAATAATGGTTAGAAACTAGAACATAAGTCATATATGGAACGCCTAAAGTATAGTCCAATAATAACTACGCATAAACTAAATTATTAAATATAATGACTATAATTATGGATGTCACCAAATACTTTACAATTGATCATTCAAATTACGCTAGAGGAAATGGTTTTAGCATAATTAGAAAGCAAGCGCACAGGGCAAAACATTGAGTGTTAACTTGTGGAATGGATTACCTAGTAATGTCAAACTTTAAAAAATCAAAGACAATTACCTTGCTCCAAACCTCCAATTAACCGTGTTTACAAACGAATAACACCATCTTATACTGTGTTATTATCTCCTGTTTTCACATAGGATAGCCATTTTAGTAATTCCAAGCAGCCTTCGTAAGGACCAATACCAGGTTGTTGCTTGTGTGTCCTGTTGTACTCCTTTATAATTTAGTTGTGTGTCAAAACGAAAAGGATCTAGGGGTCACAGTATCTAGTGACCTCCAGGTCTCAGACAAATAAAATAGATAGGAAAATCAATATATTGGACTCATTGGGAGGCCACTAGAATTAAAATACAGAACAGAATGTTTACCGTTATATTATAACTCAATAGTCAGATTTATTTTTAGAGTATTGTTTGCAAATTTGATTCTAACAATATACAAAGGATATGAACACATTGGAGAGAGTTCGGAGAAAGGTTATACAAATTATACCAATTATGAAAAATAAACCGTATGTGGAGCATCTTGAACATTTGAACCCGTTTAGCTGGACGAAGGGCAGACTGAGTTCTATTTACTTGAAGTAATATACAGTCATAAAGAGTCATGATAATCTACATGTTGTTAAGTAGGCCTACTTCACAGTTGACCAGTCCAATTAGCAAAAGGAGGAAATGGCTTAATTTTTTTGGGGAAAACCATGTTAGTCCCGAATTAAAAGAAAAATTAATAATTATTAATGTAAATAATGTTTACCCAAAATAAACTATTTTCTTTCTTGCCTCCTCTACACTTTATTTGAGACACTCCATTTTCCTGCCATCACAAGTTTCATTCCAGGTTCCACCGACGACTCTTTGGTCCAGAGTTTATTCAGAAAATATGATGGACGAATACAGTCTTAACATGGGACCATCAAAGGCACAAGGTGAAGAGGAGTTTTACAAGACGTTACAAGGTATAGTTATTATCTCAAAGACATGGCAGTCCATGCCGAGGAGATACTGGAAGTGGAAGGAGAGAGACTGTTTCGTGGCACTACACTCCTTACAGAGGTGTAGTAGTGTGCAAAATACTACCTACTCTTTTCTTGAACTGTTATATATACATAAGAAAAAGGAAGAGGTAGCTGTGATCTTC